>VDFB02271358.1:1092759329-1092961249 GCA_007258455.2 Sequoia sempervirens | reverse complement strand
GATATGGATATGTGTGATGATATCAGTGCTATGTTTGGGATTTTTGCTAAAAACCAAGCTAAGGTTGATGGATCAGATCGATGAATTGATGATGATGATAACATTGTTGAGGATACACAACAATGCAATGATAGTGTTATGCAACACGAGGATTTGATGGGATTGATGATGATAACATTGTTGAGGATACACAACAATGCAAGGACTGGATTGATCAGGATTGATAATGATAACATTGTCGAGGACACACGACAATGCAAGGATAGTGTTAAGCAACACAAGGATATCCCGAGATGATGACTTTTTGATTGGATTTGATTGATCATGTTTGATGAAGCTTGGTTTCGAACAAAAGATGTTTGGATGATTTGATGTGAAGTTTGACATGCAACTTAGATGCGACTGATATCGATTGTTTTGATTGATGTTCGATGAAGGATGAAACTTGATAAGGACATGTTTTCGTCAAAATATGCCATGGGCTAGTGATTTGGATTTTTGCTCACAAGTGGTTTGACCAATTTTATTTCATGTTTTCCAATGTACGGATCGCCACATAAGCTGGAGGAAATAGACCAAGATTTATTCTCGAAGCAAGATGTATATATCTGCCCCCAATGTCCAGCAACGTATGGAATGCAATGGATGGATGCTTGGATAAGTGTATGGATGGATGGATACGGATTATCTTGCAATAAGATAAGGTGTTCGGATAACAAGTGCTTCATTGCTCAGATAATGCTTCATAGGATAGGATTAATGAAAATGGCCCATGTCAAGATGTTTACCATAAGCAAGCATAAAGTGTGCTCCAAAAATTCATCAAAATCAAGATAACCTGGATGATGGATGTAGATATATGCGGATGGATTGGATAAATGGTTCATGGATGGATGGATTTATTACGGATAAGATGGATGGAATGCTCGATTTATTATGGATGGGATGAGATGCTTTCATCTGAACTGGCACACGTAGATGCACGATTCCACACATGACGCCTGTTTGCCAGGTTTTCGTCATGGTCTTGCCCAAAGCGCCACAGAAGTGGTTTTCACTAGAGGACGATTTTTATCTTTACTGTTTTCAATCCTTTTTCTGATTTTTTTGGATTTTCATATATTTTTTTGATTTTTTTGTATTTTTCTGAAAGATTCATGATAAACCACCTAGTGGTGTTGACGTAGATGCTTCTGTCATAATGTGCCATCGATATCTTGCCTGAAGGAGCTGCTTTGCTAAGATACGTGCACTTGAATGCATCTTTTGGGATTCTTGATCCGGTCATTGACACCGGAAGCAATCCTCGCCTTGGTGCGCATATCGCTGTATAGATTGCCTCAATCTTTATGATGAAGGGTTGCTACCAATACATGGTCAATTTAAGAATTGGATATCATGAATGTAGGAGTGGATAGTGGAGTGTGTTCAGGAATAGGAGATGGATTGGTTGATAGCTTGGAACCTTTGACTCTCCAAACTTGGGAGATGAGCATGATGGGTGGATACGGAAGTGTGTGTGGAATTAGACCAACTGCTTGATACACTTTGTACGTCGCTTGAGAATCCTGCTTTTGATTTTGCGGACATCTTTGATGGATACCTTTCCCTCTTTTAGTTTGCCCCACAGTTTCTTTGACTGATGGAGTTTGATAGAGATGATCTTTCTTTGTATTCTTTGGTATCCATTTGTATTTGATTTGTCCATTATGCTTCTCAGTTTCTTTTGATTTGATAACGTTCTTCGTACTTTGATTCAGATCTTCCTTTTGACGTTGGTCCCAATTTGTGGATGGGGTGATGGGTGAATGAAGATTCATGGCGTGGCTGGTTGTAGTATTGACATTGATTTCATCATAAGGATTCTTCATGCTCCCTATGTTGACATTTGCTTGAGACGAAGTTGTCCCCAGTATGGTGGTAGTAGTACCTTCATGCTTTGATTTCGCTTGCTCCAAGAGCTCTTGTGTATAATGCATTCTCTGATAAATGACTGTCATAGGTGACGTTCTTTCAATTTGCTGCTCTGCTAACTCTTGATGTTCTATCTGACTTGTTTCCTTGAGCGGATAATGATGGATATCTTTATTCATGATGTCCTCAATCTGAGTTTGGGACATATTCGATCCTGATGTTGATAACTCCATTTGACTGTAGGAGTTGAGAATCTGCTCTTTTTGTGTACCAAGATCTTGTTCTTGATGAAGATCATCTACGTGTCCATCCATAGAAAGCATCTTATGGGTAGATGGAGGAGTATGTGCTACATCGATATGATCATCTTGCATAGATAGGAGAGTGTTCATTAGATTATTGTAGTATCTTGAAGATACAAATTCTTGATCTTGATTAATTTCGGAGTTTCTTTCAACATGCTTTAGATCAAGTTCCTGACATGGGGTAGCTTCAAAGGATGGATTTCTTACAAAGGACTTTTGGACGTCGACATTAGGCATGGTCAAGTTCAACGTTCCTTCAGCATCTGTAGCCATGAGGTCAAAGGGGATCAACATGTTTTGAAAAGGACCATTGCTAGACTTTGGTGAAAGATTTTGATCATGCTTTGGAATAACTTCTTGAGATATGTCCTCTAACTCATAAGGCGATGTAGAGACATTTTCAATATGATCATAGGTAAACTGATTGTGCATTATGTCAATAGGATCAAATAATCCCAACACTCCTTGAAAGAGATCACTAAAAAGTGGCTCTTGATGTATGGTGAGTTGATCATCGGATTGTGTAGATATATCTTCAATGTGCTCTTCGATGGAGAGATTTTGATCATTGTTTTCGACAATTATGGCGGAGGGATTTTCAATGTCTTTGACCATAGGGTCAAACGATGTTGACATTTCTTGAATTGGCTCATTGTCGAGTTTTGTTGGTGGATTTTGATCGTGATTCAAAAGTGACTCTTGACATTTGTCGATTTGATCATTGGATGAAGTAAACGTGTGCTCAGTGATGGATTGATCTTGATCCTTGTTTTCAATAGTTGTCATCTTTTGTGTTTGTGCTCGGGTTGGTTGGGTAGCTTGAGAGGCTTGGGAAACTTGAAAGGATTGTTGCACTTGTTGAGCTTGTGTTGCTTGTTGTTGTTGCAGCGATGTTTGAGCTTGATTTTGCTGTGAAGCTTGAGAAGCGTGCGTGGCTATAGGCGCTTGCCGAATTGTTTCATATTGTTGGAGAAATTGTTGGTATGCTTTGAATGAAGCATTGTAATTGCTTACTTGGCTTAGTCGCAATGGTGGTGGTGGTGGGATTGAAATTGTGTTGGATGTAGTGACAAGTGTTTGAGATACGCTCGGAGTGATCATGGTAGTGAGGGGTTGAGATGTGATGGGAGTGATAGTGGTGTTTGGAATGATTGAAGGGATAGTGATGGTTGGAATGACCGAGGTGATAGGTCCTTGAGAGACCAAATTTTGATTTGGGATCAATGTTGTTTGATTAGATACCATCCATTGGTGTGATGTCGATGGTATACTCGAAGGATTTGACATGATGGTTTGATTGATGTTATGTGGATTGATTTGGGTGAAATGATTGGTGTTAGGTAAAGGGGGAATCCCTAAACCAATGAATGATGTTGATAATGGTGGTGGAGATTTCCCTTGGCGCAATGCCTCAACTATTTTGGAAAGTTCCGCAATTTGATCTCGCCAAATTTGTTCTTGATTTTGATTTTGACTCACTTGAGATAGTTGATTTGGCTTGTGTTCAAGTAGTTTTGGCATGCACGCTTGCGATTTTTGAATGGGATTATGAGAAAATTGACTTTGGATAATGTTCTGATTTGGCATGATAGGATGAACAATGTTGGTATTGGGAATCATTTTTCCAAAGGTTTCCGAGTTAGGATTCATGTTTCGAAAAAATGCATTTGGTACATCCACATTTGGTTTGTAGGGATTTGGTGGAATGACATTGTTCGTTTCAAGGCTCATGTATTGATTGTTTGGAGGATAGACTTGTAAGTTTGGACTTTGATTGAAATCTATCATGGGGAGATGTGTTCCAAAATTCAGATTGGGCATACCCACACTTGTTGTACCATTGACATTTGTTGAAGGAAATGATCCTATGCATGGATTTTGATAATTGATAGGCATTGCAAGGCTTTGAAGATTCAACTGATTTGGATTACCCAAGATGTATGGATCAAGTGTATATTCCATGTTCCTCTTGTGTTTTGACCTTGTTATGAAAGTGACTTCTAAGGTTCTTAGGACCAATGGCAAGATGGAGGATGAAAGGTGGATGATATGAGTGATGAACGTTTAGGAACTTTGAATCAATGCTAGACTTAGGGATTGATTTTGATTGTTTGATGTGGATCATGAACTTGTAAACCCTAAAATGTTGGATGTTATCTTAGGATGAACTTGTTCAAAGAGGTGATAATTTAACTAAGTGTGCATGGAAGGATTCATCCAAACACACCTAACTAAACAAATGATTTTGATTTGGTTTGGAAATGTACCCAAGTCTAGGTAATGATGTTTGCAAAGATCTAAAGTTGTTTTGGTGAGATGGATTGATGAATGTTTGGAAGATAGATGAAAGTTTTGATGATCCTAAGAGACTTAGAGAGACTTTGTTTACTAGGCCAAGGTATTGAAGAACACACTTTTCTCTAAGAGCAATCAAAAAGACCAATATGACCAAGAGATATCAAGCACATGTGTGGGGTCCAATTTGTTATCTTTGCTTAGTGTATTCTTTTTACCACAAACACACTCTTGATTAAAGTTTCAAAGTAAGATGTCCAATGTCTAAATTCCTTTTCTTCCCACAAAGTGTTGTGTGGGAGTTCCAAGAAATTGAGGCAAAGGGATTTCCTAGGTTAACCCTAGTTAGAGCAAATGACTATATAAATTCAAGTGCTAAGAAACCTCTAAGGACATAATCCCAAGGGAAGGCAACAACACTTAAATTTGTCAAAAGGTATTTGCTCTATCAAAAGGGGTTTGAAATTTGCATGATCATGTTTAAGTGTTTGTTTGCAAAATGTTTTCGAATACACACTGTGTTTTCAAACAACAAAGAATAATTACAAGCCCTATGGATGGATAGACAATGTTTGTTGAGTCCCCTACCAAGATAAGTCCAAAGTACGCCTACTTTTAGCGATGGTTAGATGCTTGACCCCACCTGCTCTCCACTGCACTTTGAGCACGCAAAATGCCATCAACACCCATGAAACTCCTGGGCGGTATTGCTTTCCACCACGCTTCTGAAATTGTGGGCGGCTTCCGAATCTCCCTGCTCTTGCACCAACAAACAGATATATTCGCAAATTCAATACATAGTTCTAGTAAGGACTTTCCGTCAGAGAGCGATTCCAACGTGGCAAGAGTCCCCTTTCGGTCCATCTTGTTTGAAAGCTAACCGCTGCGGATTATGGCGGAAATACTCTTGGCTTTAGAGTGTTACCGGTTGAGTCGTCGCTTGGGTGAGTACTTTTTCCCCAAGGCAGGCCCTCTAAGATAAACAAAAGCGAGCAAAGACACAATCCGTAACTCGATCGATCTTTGATGGCACAAAGAACGAGAATGTACGCGAAAATGCCCCTACTCACACTCGCACAAGATGTTCAATTTTTAAACCCAAAATGAAGTGTTTTAAAGCAATAAAATGTATTTTGAGTGTTTCTCTTGCACCCTAGATCGCACGAAGCGCAAGGGGAGAGGATACGCACTCAAAAGACAAAATAACACAATCAAGCACTTGTTCGTTTTAGCCTCAAAGCAATGATGACTTCATTTTAAGCACCAAAATCAAGTGTGAAGTTTGCCTTGTTCAATTTTAGTCCAAATTGAAATCTAATCAGTTTCTAAGGTTCAATTTTAATCCAACATTGAAAGAAAACAATGATCTAGTTGGGTTAAAACAGAAAATTAAAGCATGAAATAGAAGCCTTTAAGCATTAAAAAATGCTTTGTGAGTTTCAAATTTGATGCTTAATTCTTCAATTTAAATCGGTTTGTTGAGTTATGGATTTCCTCCGACTTGTCACTCCATTATCTTCGAGAAATCCTATACCCAAAAAAAACAACAATTATTAGTGCAAAGAAATAGCAAGATTGAGATTAAATAGCAAAATAGTTTTTGAACGTTAATGGATAAATACATAGAAACACATTAAGACAGCAAATACCAATGATCTCTACAAATTTCAAGATTCTTCTCTAAAGCATTTTCATGACTTTAGTGCTCGAGTTAAAAGATATTTTTGATGAAAATGGGTTCTAATGGCATACTTAGCTTCCCAATTGAACTTTTATATCAAAACAAGTCATTTTGCTTTGACTAAAATCAGACAATGGAAAAAAGTAAATGGATTCTAGTGACCTGCAGCAGCTAAACAATGGACATTAAGTATCGGATTAGTTTATATTTTCTCCCATCAAACTCACCATTTCAAACTCGGAGAAAGCACAATGATATTTTAATAAGAAACAATGTCAATTTTGAAATCATTTAACAGCTATCAAATTTTTTTATTTTTTTTTAAAGGCTTGATAAAACAGAATTAAATGTAAATTTGAATTCGACCTTTTGAGTAACCACCACAAAATGAAGGAGCATTTACTACTTGATTGCACACAAAATCATTCAGAATTAATTAACCATCAATGAGAGATGTTTCTACGCAATCTTTCCAAGGACAATTACTTTCCGACAGGGGTGATTAATTGACAGCAATTAAATCAAGGCAGCCACTGTAGATTGCAGAGTTTGTGCATTTGGCAGGAGACCACATTCTCTAAGTCGGCTACTCTAAAACCAAAAACAAGATTAACTGCGAAGAGATTAAGAACTTCAGCTATCTCTTCCCCCACAGCTGGTATTAGCAGGGTACAGACGTCCAACCAGTCATAAAGCTGCGCCACAAATTTCTTATGAGGGAAATTCTTTAAAGAAAACACGTGCTAGACATCTATGCTATTTATTGTGCAGCGCGGGTAGATTGGAGAACTTTACTTCTAATCTATCAAACCTGAGATGTCAAGTCTATTCATTGCGTGCAAACTCCTCGATCTACATCATCTGACATTGTAGAAGGCACGGGTAGATTCACCAGATCAAATGTCAACAAATCTACATCGAGCTATGCTAGGAGGTTTTAGATTTCGCTAAAATCACTCTCACATGTTGCGTTTGGTGATATAGCTCCAGTATTTTATCACACGGCCCTTCAATGCTTCCAACAGTGCTACTTCTGCATCAATTTTGCATGGCCTACTATTGACTTGTGTGTGGGAATGACTCTCGTGCTGGATCTTGCCTCCTTCAAAGTATGTGTCTAACCTCAGTTTCAATGCCCCTGTGCTGCGTTAAGAGGTGGGCGCTCATTAAGATGAACAACAGAAATGAATACCGAAGAAGACAATATTAAAAAACAAGAATATTAATGAGAAAGACAGCATCGACATTAATGATTGAAGCAGCGATATTAATAACAAAGCGTTTGTCAGTTATTCAAAATCATGCCCTGTAATGTTAAGATCTTGTCTTTGATATCCGACTTGAATAGTTTGGTTCGACCACAAGAAGAAGAGGACTTTTAATACAATGTTGTCAGGTGATGGAAAAAAAGGCGTTGAAAGCTTATTCAGATCTGAATGTGAACCAGGTGTTGCAGATGTGTGGACAAGGCGTGTGATAAGGCATGCAGATTGACACAATGGCATCTTGTATTGTCCTTTTGTTTTCCTCTTTCATTAAATTTCAATTTTTTAATCATAGACCTTTTTCTATGTCAATAATTGCACACAAAGATAATCATTTAAAAAGGCCTAAGCAAGGCGCAGATTATTTGTTAGAACTGCAAATTAAAAGATCTTAAATGGCAGGCTTCTGACTCTTACCTAGCTTGAATTTGAATTTATCAGGAGCAAGACTTTGGATGCTATGTCGTACGTTCTAACTAGCAAGGTTTCAGATAAGGACAAGTCTGAAAACCAAAGCCGATGCTTCTTTTACTTCTCTAGTTTGCTAGTTCCAGTCAAATATGTATGCAAACCGCGCCAAGCATAGACAAGGCACGTTGGGAAAAATAATAAACATTTAAAACACTTTAGCTCTTTGCTGAAAATGGCAGAGGTATTGGATCCGAATGCCTACGGTCTAACATGTTGAAAGGATAGGCAAAGTATTTCTAATTACAGTGACCAATTTCTGAAAGCATAGGCAAAGTATTTAAGCTGTTTCATACAATACCTCAGATAAACACGTTCCTATAGACTACAATGTTTGCAAGATATGCACAAAATGGATTTTTTTTTTGACAAAAAAAACCAGAAAAGACTACGGAACATTTGAAGAAAATGCCACTAACAGGTGTAAAGTCAAATGCTTATACCTTTTCTACCATCAAGGAAAATGTAAAAGCTTTGACTTGGTACGTGAAATGTTTATCATAACGCCTAAATGTAGTCTTAGCAAATGTGATATTTGATAGATTTACGGAAGAAACCTCAGAAATTTTCAAGCAATGCGACAATGAACAAAAATAAAGACTATGCCCTCCTTCTAGCACCATTTTGTGGATGCTAAAATCTGCAAAATGTGATTAGAAAACTAACAATAAAACCTGCAGAATCATTAGTATTTCAACAACAAATTAAGATATTCAACATCCTTATGAAATAACACATCATGTTCAAAATGCAAACAAATGACAAAGGATCTAAAGCAAAAGCATAAGAAAACATGATGCAAACTATCTCATATTGGATTGGTGTCACATGTGCTAGTGACCCTTTCCCAATCCTTGATTGATAAGCTTAAGATGATGAAATTGCTATAGATGATGGAGATGATAAATGGACAAGATAAGTTCTCAAAGAGAATGACCTTGCATCAAGTTGTGGAGATGATGGATTTGTGAAGAGATTGTGAAGATTGTGAAGGATTTGCTCAATGTTGAAGCCTCTATTTGAAGATTTCAAATGCTAAGATTGTTGAAGAGAGACCAATGTGGGACCAAAAACAAGCCAATGAATTGAGGACACTTGTCATCATGTGATTAGTTGATGTATGTGCAAGATTTGGGAAGAGTGCCCATGAGAGGGAGAATTCAAATTCAAATTTGCAATAAATTTTGAGAGGGGGACAAGAAAGGAGAGCAATAAATGCCCTGTTTGACTTGTCATGTTGAGGGAAAATGATTGTTTTAATAAATCAATAAAATTGATTTATTGTGCAAGTGGGATGGGATTAGCCTTAGATTAGGATTAGATTAATTTAATGATGATTATGCTGATTTAATGCTGATTAATTGATTTGACTTTTTGGACTTTGGAAAATGATTTAAGATTTGATTTAAATAAAGTCCTGATTTATTTGATGAATGGAATATGATTATGCATGATGTAAATTTGACATGTCTACAACACCAATTCTTCCTTAATTACTTCTTTACTAAGTAATTAATTGAATAATCTGTATTTAATTAATTCATCAAAATGCCTCTTTTAATTAAATAAATCAACTTTATTTGATTAAATCTAATGATCTTTTAATTAAATAAATCTTGTTATTTAATTAAATCCTAATGTTCCTCTTTTGATTAAATAAATCATTTTATTCAATTAAATCCTCAAATAATCTCTCTTAATTAAATAAATCACCTTTATTTGATTAAATCTAATGCTCTTCATTTAATTGAATAAATCAAATTTATTTAATTAAATCACTAATATCCCAAATATCCTCTCATTTGATTTAAATAAATCTAAATATCTAAATCAAATGTCATATCAACTAAATTCCATCTAAGTTAATTAAATCATAATTAACTCCTAAATCTAATCTTCAAATCCTCTAGCTTTTGCAACTTGCACATATAAATCAATTTATTTTATTTATTATTTCCTCTATTTTCATTCAAAAGTGGCATCTTCTTGGAATATTCCACCAATTTGAAATCTCCTTCTAAAAAGGACTTTGTCCTCCAACATAGCATTGAAGGCTCTTACATGTCCTTTTTCTTGAGACAACTTGGCATTAACCCTACTTACATCTCTTCTTGTGCAAGTCACTTCTTCAAATTCAAATCCACTTACATGCATTTAACATGCACATTGTTCAAAATGTGCTCCATCTCCCTCCATTAGCATGTTGACAAGTGGCACAATGCCATTGGTTCAAGTTTAATCCCACATTCTTCCTATTTCTCATTTCTCCATCCTTCTTTCCTATAAATAGAAGACTTCTCTATTGATTTGGGATCCACAACTTCATGCAAAGTTACTATCTACATATTTGAGCAAAGTTCATCCATTTTTCATACAAGATTTCATAGATTTCATCAATCTTAGCAAGGTTATCAACATTTTTCATCAAGGATCACATTGTTCATCGTCAAAGCTTGTCAAGGGATTGGGAAAGGGATTCTTTCCACATCAAAGAAGCACCAATTCCCCCATGGGATATTGGTTTGAATGTTTTGAATAAGATTTCTTTGGCTTTCATTTGATATTCTATCTTGTTTTCTTGTTCATTGTGTTTAAATGAATTTAATGGCGAATGTTTGTTATAGACTTATTTGTTGACTAATGTTTGATTGTGTTGATCATGTTGGAGCAGGTCTAGACTAAGCATTCACAAGTATTAAACATAATAATTCAAGTCTTAGGACTCTATGCCTGGTTAGGGGCGCCCTTTTTCGTCGAGGGCACCCTCAGGGGTCTAGTGTGCCCTATTTTTAGAAAAATAATTTAAAATAAATAAAAATAAGACTATAAATTATATGGAAAGAAAAATTTAACTCACCTCTTGTATTGGTGCACCTTGTGTGATGTGTACCCTCAAGTCCTCAAATCTAGAGGGTCGGTATTGTCATCACTGTGGCATTATATCTCCTAGGGTTGATGGTCTTAGATCTCTAAACTCTCAAACTATAAAAGTGAAAATAAATATAAAAAAGGTAAAAATTAAATCATTTATAGATAAATTTAGAACTATATTTCTCATTCCATATCTCTACTAAAATGAACATAACTTGAGCTTGCAACCTCAAATTTCAGTGTTGTCTATTGCATGGGAATTGTAGTTCCATTGTCGTTCATATTTTTCTTGTTAGTCCATGGTGTTATGATTTCATGACCCTCTCACAATCATCATCATAAAAACCATAATACATTTGATGTGATAATATTTCTACCCTAATTCCATCTCCATAAAGCAATCAGAATATTGGGGGCATACATCTACCCTTGAATGGCATTCTCTCTAGAAGTTTGAACTAATACATTTTTTGGTATTTTGAACTAGCACATTTTTTGGTATGTGTAGGACTATTTGTGTATTTTTATCAAATTGTATTTGTAGGATGTGGTTCATAATGTTGCGGTTTTGTAGATTACCACATTAGGGTCTTTTTTCTCTCATTTGGTGAATAATATACATCCTCTACAGTATCATTTTTGGGTGTCCTTTTATATGATCTATTTTCAATACTTTAGCTTGCATATGCACATACTATCATATGGCCACTAAAGTGGGGCTAAATGTAGTATAAAAAATTATAATCCCTTCTAAGTGAAATTCCAATTTCATGCTCTATTTGGAACCAGATTTAGTGACCTTTTGATGGGCTCAATCATTGGCTAGTTTTCCTTTCACTGTTTTATGATTTAATCATTTCACCTACTAGGTTTCAAAGACATTACCAATTGTATAGGAATAAAATAGCACCCCTCACAATTTCACATACATTCTTGTATCTGCTTTAGTGTCCACTCCCATAGCATCTTGAGTAGGCTTATTTTAGCCCATGCATTAGCCTTTATTCCTTCTCAGGATGCTCTAGCACCCCTTTTCAGTAGCTACCCTTGTGTGTCAGGTTTCATCGAACCTCATGTGTTTCCCATTTATGTTGATTTGTATTGTGATGTGTCCAGACACTAGCAGGCCACACAAATGTCCCTGCATTGCGAACGGTTTTCTTTGAGCATGCTTGCCACTTGTCCTCACCTTTTGTCAATGGTAATGTCCCGAGATGCCTTGTAACGGCTAGAGAAGCTTCTTTTCCCTCATTAAAAGCAGTCTTTTCACTCCATTTGCATCTTCTAACTTTTCTAACTTCTTCTATCTCTATTCTTCCAACTTCTAGCTTCACTTCTACCATCTTGTTCTTGCTTGTTCAACTCCCTTATTTGTCACAATAGCTTCAAGCTCTCTTGGCACCTCCCTTTGCAACACTCTTAAGCTTTCTTAGCCACACTCTTTGTAGCCCTCTTGGCTCTCATGTCTATCTCCCTTGTCTTATGCTTGTGAGCATCTTGGGATTCTTCACTTCCTCTAACTATTTCATTTGCATATTGTGATACAGGTTCTCCTCCTTGAGCAGGGATTGCTTCTATCACCTCTTTTGTGATATGGGTTCTCCTCCTCAAGCGGGGTTTGCTTTTATCACTCTCACTTGGTCGTGAGGGTTCTACTCCTAATTGATTTTTTCTTTCACCATGCACTTTTTCCATTTTGTTTCTCTTCTCTCTCGATCTTCTTGGTTGTCCATGGAGGTGGGAACACCAAAATGGGGGTTTGACTAAGGATAACCCCTATACAACCCCAACAATTTCTCCAAATACTACACTTGTAAGTACTAAATATATCTACTAGTTGGAGGTTTCATCACTTGCATGGTTGTGAGCATCTTCTTTCCTTTCTCCTCCTTGTCTTTATCATTTCTACTTTACTTTATTTCATTTCTATCACTTTCTATTACTTTATCGCATTCTATAAATTCTCAATAAACAGAGTAGAAGTAGTCACTTTTCCATTTTTTGAGACATTCTCACTTTATTGTCTGTACGAGATGCCAACGCACCTCTGAGATGCCAGCACACCGCACTGTCATCTATTTCCTATAATGTCATCCTTTGGCCGAGAGCTTGTCAATTTTTGTAGAGAATATTTGTGAGCTTCTCTTTTGGATTCCAAAACTCTCGCTATTGTTCCTAAGGTAGTTTGGGGAAGTTTTCCTGGTGAGGCTCTCTGAATGAAGAGAAATCATGAGTAGCGCATCCCCATCTTCTACACCAAGACCTTAAATACCTTGTATGTACCTTGTATATAATTTTAAGTAGTTTTAAGTATGTGGAAATGGAAATATTTTATGTTAATATATGTATGTGTGAATGCATGAATTTCTATGCAATTTAGTATGATTCTATGTTTAATTTATGGTTGTTAATAATGAAGATGCCTTAGGAGTAAGACTAACACCTTGTAGCAAGAAATACTATCAACTTGTAACAACATTTTTTTTACACTGGAGCATAAGGATTATGGATGGTTGCAAAGAAGTCATATGGCCAAGCCATGTCACTTTCAGAAGGAAGCGAAGGTGATCATTTATTGATCAACCATGAGTCATCACATAACACTCTTACCAAATAAGATAGCTAGGAGAAGGATTCTACTCTCAGTATGACTAATTTATGACAAGACTATTCTCAAGAACATGTATATGTTAAGAAGTTAAAGTATTGGGCATAAAATTCTAGTTTGGATTCTCTATTCCTACTTTATAGTTATTGTTTTTTGTTTCAAACTAAGTCCTCTTCTTATCTTTAAGGGAGATTTGGTAGTTGCTTTATGAGTTTTTTTTCATTATGTGAATAACAGAACTCGTCATAGACCCTATATAGTGGTATCTTCTATCAAGGAGGAAATCTAATCGATAATTTGATTATTGCTAGTTACTTGTTTATCTATTGCTCACTAGTTGTAGTAATAGAATATGTGTTATTGAATAAGATATCTTTAACAGATTCCTGTTAGATTTTATGTAAGAGCTTAGTTTTAGAATGCAATAATTGAAACAATTTTGATACCATGATTTACTGAGTAAGTGAGTGCTTGACAACTTCTGTGAAAGTGACAACTCAATCAAGGGCCACTTGAGGTACTGCTAACCTACTTCATTTTCTAATGTTAGATTAAATAATGCACTGCTGAATTCAGTTAGTAGTTTCTAGTTATATGCATGTGTTTTAATTTATGAATGTCATTCTATAGTTTTGAATTGAATTCTATAGATTCATGTTTTTTATTAGGAAAAAAGGTTTTGAAGGGGTCTTGAAACCCTATACAAAAGGAGTAGGCTTCTAATTAAAAAAAACATTGAAACTAGGCAGCCCCAAGCAAAAAACCAAACATTAGCCAAAGAAACAATAGAAAATCAGCAAACACGAGAAAGAAACATAGACAAAAAAGAGAAACAACTACTAAAAATTATTAAGGATCCATACTACCTCCACATCACTAGCAATAAATTTGTCATGCATCTTAACCACATCATTAAGCTCTTTGGCAAAAATAAGTCCACCTTTCTTCATTTTAATCCTAGTTCGAATGCAAACACCATCCTCTTTACTAATCTCAGCATTACCTAATAATGCCACATCCTCTAGGACCAACATCTCCTTCCCATCGAGCAACGGCTTACAGTCCATTGTCTATTTTTTCATTTAGAACTATCAATCCCTTTGCACAATTTTGCGTTGACATATGACTCACAATAACTAGGGTAGAAACATCTTCAATAATCTTTGAGACTTTTTTTTCAAGAGCTACCAATCTAGATTCATGATCAACTTTTAACTTTTCAACATCAGTCACAAATCTTTTGAGGATACCATGCATAACTTTGACCTTTTTGACAACCAATGATTCCAAATTGTTAAGTTATCAATGAGATACACTAAATCGTGCCACAAAATCAATCTTCATATGAAGCTACTTAACTTTGTTTAGAATCCACTTAAGTAGTAAGAAAATATTGTCAAAACCCTCTCTCACTAGGTGAACAACATCATTACCATCCATTGGAGAGACCAGTTCAAAAATAGAATGAAACTTACCATCTAGGGTGACCATCTTCTCTTTATCAACATCCAAAGACTCAACTTCCAGATCAATCACCTTATTAGGACTAATATCTATGTTGTCTTTCCTTTTTGCCTCCTCCTTGGGAACGTGCTCCAGGCCTCCCAACGGCTCCTCCAAAGTGTCACCAACCTTTTCCTTCCCTTTTCCTAAAGTAGGGGCACCTTTTTACATAGAATTACTCCTCTCCTTCCTCATTCAACCCTACCCTAATTGAATTCTTCTTTTAACACCAATTGGAGGAGGAGATTCCACCTTTTTTATAGTCACTTTTTTTCTTTCTCAAAGAGCCTTTACCTTCCCCTTCCCACTCCAAATTAGTACTTTTAACACTAATCGGAGGAGACTCTTCCTTCTTCACACTAGATATTTCCTTTTTAGAAGAGCCTATACCTTCCCCTTCCCAATCCAAATCAGTATAAGAGCCTTCTAACCAAGAAAATCATTTTTCTTTCCTGGTCATTTTCCCAGAGGATTTAGTAAGATCATCTTGGGGGTCCTCAAAAGAGTCAAAACCAACATCCTCCCCTTCATCACTCTCTAAATCATCCCCTATGTCAAGATCAGAGAGGGCATCCTTGACCTTACACCCTTTATATGATTTAGGAGTCTCAATTATGTAATTGGCCTTGATATGCTCAACTATCAGGAGCATTAACCCCTCATGCAAATAAGGGTTGCTCAAATTCTTGCTGTAGTCCAGAATACCATTTTCTAGAGATAGTAGTAGATAATAGGGGAAAGAAATAACCGTATTATTTTTAAAGTGGCCTAGGAGCATAAAATGGTATCCATAAATCATAGAAAACCTACCATCCAGCATAAAGTACCTCATCACATCCATAGCCACCAACCTCTACATGGGTTTCAATGATAATTTTTCATAACCTCTGCCTCCCATCTTCTTAAGCTTCAACCTCTCATTTCCTTTCAAGAAATTTGCAACAACATCTTTTGTGGCCAACGTTTTCCCTATAGAACTTTCTACCTTTTGAGGAAAGACCAGAAACCTCCATAATCAAATCCTTAGTAATGTTGACTTCGACTCCAAAGGTTCATAGAACCCTATTCTTCTGACCATTCATGAACTCTAGTGAAACTTGGGAATCAAATCTATGGAGTTTCAACATATAACTCATCATGCCTCCCCTCTTCAGAATCTACCAAACTAAGTTGCTCACCTTTGTTTCATCACAAGTTACAAGCTCAGTTCTACATCTATCACCACCCATTTTGAACTGTCCATAGGAAACCAAAGCTACTTCCCTAGAAAAGAAATTCATTAGAATAAAATGGAAGTAGCAAAGCATAAGGAGAAGCAAAACACCCACAAAGCATGTGACCCTAACAGCCTCAATACTAGTTGACATCATAGAACTAAGCCTCTAGTGATTTCTCATATCTCTGCCATCGAAATCAATGTGAATAGGGCAACACATATGTCTTTTAGAAATAAATATTCAATTGTTTCTAGGAACCCCTCCAACCATCATTTGAAGCATGTGAACTTTTTTCATCATTTACAATGGTTTTAATATCAATGGTTAGGACATCATTAGAGTGCCAACGCATAGGAGCAACCACCCCCATACTAGCAAGGCAATTGACTAAATTATTAGCCTCTCTAAAGACATGAGTGTGCCGTAGAAAAATGGTCCATTTTCATTTTCATGGCCTTTTAGGCCTTGTTTCATCGTGTTGGAACTATGTTGCTTTGATTTTATGTTGTGATATGGCTTGAACATGCTTATTTAGGAATTAAAACTCAAAGAACGAAGTCTTGTGAAGGTGTTGTGAAGTGTTGTAGGACATTTCTACATTCTTCTAGACTCTATTTAATATAGTTTACCTAAAAAATCACCTTTTTACTCATCATTAAGTCCTATTTTGAAGTGTTGTAAATTCTTGTAACAAGCTTTCATGCTCTTCTAGGAATATTTTCACTATTTAAGCCCTTATCATGCTTTATTTGATCTCTTTATGCCCTCATAAGTTGTAATTTAGTGTATTTTTGTATATTATCCCGACAAACAACATTAAATACAACATTTTTCCCAACACATGTTTTTAGGTCCTAGGTGGGACCCATTCGCCATGGGTGGTGAATGAGTCTCCCTTGGCCCCAAGTTCAAAATATTTTAAATTTCCTTTCAGGATTTTATTCAAAATCACCTAATGTCAGCCTGTGATGAGGTATGAATGGATACTATGGCACAAGAATTGTATAAATAAGTGATTTTCACCTCATTTTACATCTCCTCATTCATTCAAGCATTCAATCCTACATTTCAAGTATTCAAGCACTATTCAAGCACTTTGAAGTAACCATTGACATTACTTCAGACTTGCATTATCAAGGGTTAGGTAAGTTGATAGCATTTGCATGTTATTAGTTTATCTTTCTCTTTCATTTCATTGTATTTTCAAGGGTTTAATTACCAAAAGTGGGGTTTGACCAAGGCAAACCCCCATTCACTAAGCCCTAATCATTTTCCCCCTATTGCATGTTTCTTTGCATCTCTTTGTTTGTAGAATTGACAGGTTATTAGGTGTTGAAGATTTATTTTCAAGTCAACTAGGTGCTTCAAGTCAACTTGAGTCAAATTCAAGCTTGGAGAGGGTTATTTGTCTGTTTTATGTAGATCTAACTTTGGCAACCCAACAAGCACACATTTCCAGATCTAGTGTTGTAGAGTTATCTCTTGAATTTTTAGAAATTTTGGAGAGGACTGATTCACCACATGTGGTGAATGAGTCCCACCTTAGGACTGGAAACTTGAGTTTTTTCAGATTCTGGATCCCAATAGATAGAAACCAGCCCCCAACAGTTTTTCACCAGTAGGTGAACTAATTCGCCACCCAAGGCGAATGAGTCCCACTATGAAAAATTAGTTATTTCTATCAAAATTAAGAACACTCTACAATCATTACAATTCATCCAAGTGCACTCAAATTCATCCCTATATTCTCTATTTTCCATTATTTCTTCATTTACATAGTTGTTTGCATATCACAATATGTTTTCAAACATAGTTGTAATCACACTTTTGCATTCAGTTTTGGTCATTTAGATTGGTCAATTGCATTTAGTTAAGTTCATTTACATTAAAAAAAATTGCATACATCCTAATTTGAGTGATACATTATCATTTTTGGCCCTATATCTCTCCTTTTAGGTTAAAAACCCTAGAAGTGCAAGAGTAGTCCATAGGGTCCCAAAAAACTATGTTTCATTTTGGAGAACCCGACTTTTGAACACTTTGAATTTCTGATTGCATTCATATATTGCATCTTAGTTTCCATTTGCATTAGCATTCAATTAGGACATTGATTTTTTATTGCATTCTAGGATTTTTCATTTTGCATTAGTAAAAACTTCATTTATCTTTCTTTTTTGCATTGCATCTCATTGAAAAAAGTAAAAATCTGCATTCTACATCTGAAAATTGCATACTGTAGAGCATTTAAATCATCATAAAATTTTTGAAAGACACTAAAAAACTTCATAGTGTGACTCATTCGCCACCTAGGGTGAATCATTCACTTTGCTCTTTTTGGACAACATTTTTGGGATCTTTCTGGCATTTGTTTCCATTTTTGTTTTCTGTAGTTGGATCTTTGTTATAGTTAGCATACTCTCTATTATTTTCATTTTAGAGCTCTTAGAATAGCTTTCATTTTCATTCACCCCTCCTTTGTGGTACTTGCATGAATGTTTGGTGCCCCATTGATAATACTTTAGTGAGACGAAGTTCTAGACTCATAGCATCCCACGATAGCACTTTCATTATGGACCTTGGGATCTCACAAGCTCCTACTCCTAGTATGGACAATGGTGCATTAGGCCCTGACAATACCACTTCCATGCCTTCACCTTTCCATCCAATGACTATTGATAACCAAAACAATTCCCTCTCGCAAGAAAAGGTCATTAATATTCATGAGTACTTTTCACATTTACAACAAGACTTGTCACTTGAAAACATTTCCACAACTTCCATACTTGCCATTGAGAATCTTCATCATTTGATTGAAAGTGATGATGGCTTGCAAGTGATCAAGAAAATTGTTGATATTTATAATAAACATGCATCTTCAAACACCCAATCTGCAACCATTCCTGTAAGTCAAGCACCTCAAGTTCCTCCCCCTTCAACCATTGCTTCCATCCCAACTTATACCAATCTGCAAGTCCATACAACTATGCATCAGGCTACTTCTTTCCCGATTTCCACTAGCATTCCTACTTATTTTGTGGCATTGCAAGTCCCTTCTACAACTTTCACACCTCTTAGCATTCATTTTACTTCCCCCAACATCACTTACACTCCATCACCATTTTCCCTTCCACCTCAACCCGCATACCCCGATCCTCGTCTTACACAACTTCTCACTACCGTTTCATCTATGCAACATCAACTTTCCAACATCAGTCAAGGTCAATCTGCTCCAATCACATATCATGTCTGTAGTAGTCCCTTATCCTTAGAAATATTATGTACCTTGATGCCACAAGGGATAGAAATGTCTTGGTTTGAGAAATATAGTGGAAAAGGAGATCCTATCAACCATGTTAATGCTTATACAGCTTTGTGTAGTGACTTTTTCCTTGACGATAAACTTTTAGCAAAAAAAATTCCAAGGACCTTGAAAGACACTTCCTTAGAATGGTTTTCCAACTTGCCCAATTATTCCATCCGTTCATTCAATGAATTGGTGGATTCTTTCATTAGTAACTTTCAAGTTCACATGACACCTAAAAAGACAATGGCAGACCTTATGAGATGTAGAAAAAACACGGATGAAAAAGTGATGGATTTCATCTCACGTTACCAATCCTTATATGCTCAAATTGATATCAAGCTTCCCAATGCGCATCTACAAAAGATTTTTATTGAAAACTTGCAGAACAACCTTCAGGATAAACTCACCATGATGAAATTCCTTTCATTCATGCATTTATGTACAACCATATGTGACTACCAAAACTCAGTTTCAAGTCATGATTCAAAATCCTACCAAAACTCGGTTTCAAGTCGTGATTCAAAATCCACTTCCAGCCAAGTTGGAAAACTAGAACACACCAATCAAAACCAAAACAACACACAAAACTTTAGCAAACCTAATAGAGGATTTTTACAATTTAATCCAGCCTCCTCAACCTCAACCACCACCAATCCAATCCGTTCCAAATCAAGTGGCTATTGGTAGGGCAGTCGTGCCTTATCATTATGGAGATCTAAATAGACAACTCACTCCTTTACTCGATACCCTCCATCTCACAATGAACCAATTAATTCAAAAACACATGCTCACCTTGCCACCCATTCGCCCACTTGATCCAAATCAACCATTACCACCTACCTTCAAACCTAATGCTTATTGCCATTTTGATCATCAAAATGGCCACGACACCGAACATTGTAAGAGTCTTAAACATTTAGTTCAAGACCTCATTGATTCAGGAAAATTGACCATTGTAGGTGTTAATGATCAAGGCAATAAGTCTGTTGCACCTCCTAACTAGAATTTATAAATTTTCACCAATCCTATGCCGAAACATACTACCTCATTTGTCAAGGCTAGTGAACCTTCCAAGCCTGATGTAATGACTATTGATACAAATAATGAACAAAGTGATACAACTCCTATTGTTACCCAAGCTAGTCCTACAGATAACCTTGTGGCTACGATAGACATTATCCCTCGTAAGGGCCAAACCACAAAATTGCTTGATATTACTTTTTCTGCTAAAGACATACTCCAAAAGCTTCCTGATGGTCCTCTCTACATAGCTAGTTGAATCTATGATAAGCCCACTAATGGGATATTAAGAGATCCTTCTTGTGGTGCAAACGTGATCACAAAAGATTTTTTGGTATTACATGAACTATATAAAGATTATTACAATAAACCCATTGCATGGATTAAAACACATAATGGTTTTGCATGCCCTATGATTGGATTGATTGTGCTACCCTTACAAATAGGACCTAAAGCTTTGGAGGTAACATTTTCAAATATTCCACAATCTAACCAATTTCATTTATGGCTAGGCCTCCCTTGGCTTCCCTCAATGAAAGAGGTCCCATCAGTTGTTCATAAGTGCTTGAAGTTTCCACATCACAAAGAGATAGTCACCATACACCATAGTGGCTTTAATCCTTTATCTTCCAAAGGTAACTTCTCATTAGAAGCCTTCTAGCCTAAACCCATGGAACCTATCACCCCTTGCAAGGACTTCTTTTTCATAGCCTATGAAAAGTTTAAAGCCAAAAAGATAGTCGAATTATCTCTTCGTAACTCATCCCCATCCACTTCCACACCTCCTATCATAGATGAAACCATGCTTCAACCTGAGTCTGACATTGAGCAACCCATCCAACCTCATGAACAACCACCCTTCGAAACTTCCCCTCCATCATTTAAAATACCAAGAGAAAGTGAAACCAACCTCGTTGTGCCTCCTCAAATTAAACAAGTGTATAAATCCAAAGAGAAAGTGGTTGATCCATCCTCTTAGGTTTCTTCTATTTTTCCCCCTTTGGAAGCAAAAGAACCTATGATAACTCAATCCACTACTACACCTCAACAACTCCAAAACATAATTAAATGAAACTATGGTGCTAGGGACCGAAGGAATCATCGTCGTCTCCTTGCTTATCAATCTCGCATAGAAGATAATAAAGAAAATCAACCTTTACCTTTGATAGAAGTAATAGATGACCACCCTCCTTCTCCTGGCCCACCACAAGATAGTCTAGTGCAATAATCACAACAAATTGAACCAATCCAACAACCTTAGCTTTTAATACATCCATCCTTAGAAATCACCCTTCTTCCTCCTATTGTGACTAATCTTGATGATGATAATGATGTGTAAATTTCCCAAATCGATGAAGAAGTGCATAACGATTTAAATTCTTTATTTTCATCTACAATGAGCTTAAATGATACATCCTCTCCACCAATTGAAGAACCTCGTACAACTCCTGGTTCGGTGCTTGCAATTATTCCTTTGGACAATCAACCACCCTTGCATTACATTGAACATGATTGGGAGGTAGATGACCTGTTAGATGGTTTACTTGCATTCACCTAACTTGCATTTTTACTTTTTCTTTTTCTTTTCCTTTTCATGTGTGTATAGTGTTCTCTCGTATCGTGCGTTTGATGTTCTCTCTCTCTTTGTACACTTCTATTCATACCTCTATTCTTCTATTCATTGTGCATTATCTTTTTCATTTTCATTTTGTGTTCTCCTTTTGGGGATGACACAAAGCGTAGAGATGCTCTATGTCTCTTTCATGTTGACCCAAAAGGTCCTTGTCTTTTTTTCTTTTTTTTTTGTGTTCTCCTTTTGTGGGTGATGTAAAGCGTAGAGACACCCTCTGTCTCTTCCATGTTGACCCACAAGGTCTTTGTCTTTTTCTCTTTTTTTTTTGTTCTCCTTTTGGGGATGATGCAAGGTATTGAGACCAAAATGTCTCCTTCATGTTGACCCAAAAGCTTTTTCATTTTCTTCCATCTTTTAGTTTTCTTTCTTTTTTTCTTGTGTTTTCCTTTTGGGGATGATGCAAAGTGTTGAGACTGCAATGTCTCTTCCATGTTGACCCAAAAAGGACTTTCATTTTCCTTTGTTTTTGATCTCTTTGTGTCATTCTTCTCATTCTATGTATTTGGGGAATGATGGCAGTTCTGAGCTCTTTCATAAAAATATTGCAGCAACAAACATACTAACCCCAAATCCATAGATCCCTTATGTGTTTGGTATGCTTTATTTTCTTGGGGGAAACTCTCTTTTTCTTTGCTTTCCTTTTCCTTGACATGGTGCAACCTAACTTCGAAACATATGACTTGGAATAGGGCTTTCCAAGTTGGCTCTCATGTCTTTTTTTCTTTTTGTATTTTATTTTTTTCTCTACTTTAAAGTAATTGCTCATAGAACAATGTGTGGCAATTCCTTTAAAGTGGGGGGAATACATTACCATTAATTCATTTGCACTCTTGGTTCCTAGTGTAGCCTTGTCATTTATATGATGTGGTTGTCACTTTTTGGATGACATTGGGTGTGATTTCCTTCATAAGTGTGATCTTTCTAAGCATATTACATTCCTCTTGGTGGCCTGATGCAATGCACTGCATCCCCTAAGTTGTGAATATATTATTCTTTGATTGGTCCTCTCTTGGAAGACATTAGACACAATGTTCCCTGAGTGACTAACCTTACATAATCTGAACAAGATTCCTTTGAACATCTTTTCACATTTTACATTTTACATTACATTTTTGCATTTTTACATTTTGCATTCATTTTTTCCACCTTGCATAATGCAACTTGAATGACTGTGGTACCTTTCCTTTTTTATGAGAATTTTCTTGTGGCACCTTGTTAAAGTTATCAGGTGATATAACTTTGACATGGTTGAGTGGGAAGCCCACCTAGCGGTGTGACTTTTCCCCATAGCCACCTTTGTGTTTTGTGAGTGCATACCAACTAGCGTATGTATCTTACCTTTTTGGGCTTTCTCACCCTACATAAGCATGAATTTACAACACTTCAAAATAGGACTTGTTGATGAGTAAAAATGTGATTTTTAGGTAAATTGTATTAAATAGAGTCTAGCAGAATGTAGAAATTTCTTACAACACTTCATAACACCTTCACAAGATGTTATTCTTTGAGTTTTAATATCTAAATAAGCATGTTCACGCAATGTCACAACATAAAATCAAAGCAACATATTTCCAACACCATGAAAAAAGACCTAAAAGGCCATGAAAATGACAAGGGACCATTTTTCTATGACACATTTAGCCCCCACTTTGGTGAGAGGATGAACCTACTTTAAACTCACACTAAAGTAGCCATGTCGAGGGGTGGGTTCAAATGCACTTACGTTAGCAAGATGGAATGAAAATGATCAAGAGGGATGATCAAGCCCCTAGGATGAAGATCCCATGGAAAACTAGACATAATAATAAAGGAACACACAAGTGTTAAAAAGATTTGGATGAAGCTTCGATCGTCAATCCAACTAGTTGTGGAAAGAGATCTAGGCTAATTGTTTGAAAAAGAGAATGTGTACTCACTCTGGGGCCACAAAACTTCAGGCTATGTGTGAGATGACAAGGCCCAACTGTATACTCACTTTGGGGCCACAAAACTAGTTGTCTAGTTGTCTTGACAAACAACATTAAATACAACATTTTTCCTGATACATATTTTTAGGTCCTAGGTGGGATCCATTCACCATGGATGGCGAATGAGTCCCCCTTGGCCCCAAATTCAAAATATTTTAAATTTCCTTTTGGTATTTTATTCAAAATCACTTGATGTCGACCTATGATAAGGAATGAACGGATAATAAGGTACAAGAATTGTATAAATAAGTGATTTTCACCTCATTTTACATCCCCTCATTCATTCAAGCATTTAATCCTACATTTCAAGTATTCAAGCACTTTACATCAATAATTCAAGCACTTTGAAGCAGTCGTTGACATTACTTCAGACTTGCATTATCATAGGTTAGCTAAGTTGATAGAATTTGCATGTTATTATTTTATCTTTCTCTTTCATTTCATTGTCTTTTCAAAGGTTTAATTACCAAAAGTGGGGTTTGACCAAGGAAAACCCCTATTCACTAACCCCTAATAATTTTTCCCCTATTGTATGTTTTTTTGCAGCTCTTTGTTTACAGATTTAACAGGTTATTAGGTGTTGAAGATTTATTTTCAAGTCAACTAGGTGCTTCAAGTCAACTTGAGTCAAATTCAAGCTTGGAGAGGGTTATTTGTCCGTTTTCTGCAGATATGACTTTGGTAACCCAACTAGTAGACATTTCCAGATCTAATGTTGTAGATTTGTCTCCTAACTTTTCAAAAAATTGGGAGAGGACTGATTTGCTATCTATGGTGAATGAGTCCCACCTTAGGACTGGAAACTTGAGTTTTGTCAGATTTCATTTCCCGATAGACAGAAACCAACTCCTAACAGTTTTTCACCAGTAGGTGGACTGATTCGCCACCTAGGCAAATGAATCCCACTATGAAAAATTGGTGATTTCCATCAGCATGCAGAACACTTCAAAATCATTACAAATCATCCAGGTGCACTCATATTCATCCCTGCATTATTTGTTTTGCATTATTTCTTCATTTACATAGTTGTTTGCATATCATAATGTGTTTTCAAACATAGTTGTAATCACGCTTTTGTATTCATTTTTGGTCATTCAAATTAGTCAATTGCATTTAGTTAAGTTCATTTACATTAAACAACATTGCATACATCCTAATTTGAATGATACATTAGCATTTTTGGCCCTATCTCTCTCCTTTTAGGTGAAAACCCCTAGAAGTGCAAGAGTAGTCCATAGGGTCCCAAAAATATATATTTCAATGAGAAACATAGATGTCTTCAAAGGTATCCAAGATAGCTACATGGATTCCTCAATTAAATTTTCTATAGTCCAATATGGAGGGCTTGCTCTCTTCAAACAATTAATCACATTCAAGTAGTCCCCTTCCAACCAAAGTCTTTTGATCCCCTTCTCTTGTGCTAATTTCATCCATGGTAGGCAACTGAAACTTCTGCATAGTGGTTTGTATGGGTTCCCAAATAGAGTGCCATAGCAAAAACAATTTGACCATGCAAATCACATAATACTCCCCCACAACCAGCAGGTCTCGGATTACCTTTAGCAGCACCATCAAAATTCACCTTATACCAATCCTGAGCTGGAGCTTGCCACCTCACACCCGCTCTTGAATATTTGGCCTTCTTCAAGGGGTTAGATATGTCAACATTCAAATTCCACTAATCAGCCACAAAGTGATCATAATTCAAAATAGACACGTTTTTGGTAAAGTTCTTGGACAAAACCATTTTAAATATAAAATTTTACTTGATGGTAGCACAAATCTTGAAGGCCAATATCAAAGGAGAAGTAGATGTATCTTGGAATATTTTTTTATTCCTTTCCCTCCATAATCCCCATGCCATATGGGGGAAAATAAGAGACCAAAGCATAACCAACAAGGGGTTAGATGTGGGGGGAGACCATTAAGGCCATAGATCAACCAAAGACCCCAAAAAGATCCAATCAAGATTCCAAAGGTGCAATACATGAGCACAAACATCCATAGAAAAAGTGTACCAAAAAATTATGTGATAGGAATCTTCTGCAACTTCCTCACACAAGTACCATCTATTGGGCATCGAAAAGCCCCTTTTCTAGAGGTTATTTATAGTCAAGATTTTATCTTGGTAGAGCAACTAGAAGAAGATATTAACTTTCAGAATTAGCTTAGGAAACCAAAGCTTCACCCAAAAGGGATACATAACAAAAACATTCATCTAATGATAGAAGGCAGATCCCATCAAGAAGGAACCATGTGAAGTCAAACACCAGACCACCCTATCACATTGAAATGAGGCCGAAAATTGAATCAAACATAAATAGGAAAATATTGGCTCACATTCCCTATGGACTTCATGAATCCTCTTCCATTTACCATCAACAACATAATATATAGCAAACAATCCAAAAGAGTGAACACAAAGATCCCATAATGGGGCAACCCATATCTCATCCTTCAGAGGTCTATGTCTAGTCCACTAGTCATCCCAAAAAAGGATAGAGCGACTATTCCCCAAGGACCAACTCAAACTAGAAGACACAATTACTCTAGCTTTAATCTAAACATTCCAAAGAGCCGACCTAGAAGGGGGGGAGAAACCATATGCAAAAATATCTTTGAATCTATCAATGCCACGAAGATATTTATTCCCAAAAATTGTTGCCCACTCCTTACCTCCAAGAAGAAGGTTCCAAACTTGTTTTGCCAAGAGGGCTAAATTAAACTCTTTAATTCTTCTCAACCCCAAACCAACCTAATTTTTAGATCTAAAAACTTCCTCCTAGGATACAAGATGCATTCTTCATTTATCTTCCATTCCAAACCATAAAAACCACTTATGAATACTCTCAATCTTCTCCTAGAATTTCCTTGGAATATAAAAAAGACTCATAGCATACACTAGTAGATTCTACAAAGTAGACTTAGTTAATTAAATCTTTCCAACCTGACTAAGAAACACTCCTTTCCATCTAGCAAGTTTGGAGTTAAATTATCAACCAAACCACTACAAAAATAACTAGGCTCCACATTAGTACAAAGAGGTAGACCTAGGTATGTAGAAGGCAAGAACCCTATCTAACATTGTAAAATACGAGCAATTCTTAGTTTCCTACTATCTAGAGTATTCAAAAAGAAAATAGTGCTCTTAGGTAGGATAATCTTCTACCCTAAAGACAACTAATATTTCTACAATAAAAGCTTAATAGCTTTAGCTTGAGAAATAGAAGCTTCTCCAAGGATCATAGTGTCATCCACAATTTTTTGGTGAGAACAAGTTTGGGGAGAAGAAGAAGGCCTTAAACCCTTAATATTCTCATCAATAACAAACTTATGGATAAACATTCCAAGATATTTCACCATAATGATAAAAAAGAAGGGAGACATGGGATCACCCTGTCTTAAGCCTCTTGAACTCTTAAGAAAAGAGGAAGGATAGCCATTAACAAGAACAGAGAAGGAAGGGGTGGAAAACAAATATTCTGCAATCTACATAAATCTCTTAGAAAAACCAAAGGCACTCTAAATCATGATTAAAAATTACCAGTTAACCCGATCATACACCTTCTCTAGATCCAATTTTAAAAAGAGGCCAGCCTTCTTATTGACTAAAAAGGAGTGAATATTTTCATAAACCAAAATAATAGAATTAGCTAGGTTAGGACACTGCAGTTTTAACATTTGACAATTACAATTTTAAGAATTAGGTACCCATAGCATAATGTAATAGTTTATATTCATTTCCACTATTTTGTGAATTAGCAATTTACTTCATTTTCTAACCTTTACTATCTTTTGTACATGTGCATTTTCCTATACTCCATTGATGTAGTATGTGTCTAGGATCTATGAACACATATATTTTTCCAGCACTATCTAAATTTTATGAGTCCATGGTTGATAATGAAATGCAACCTCTTGTGAAAGATGAACTGTTCAGTTAAGGATTATTAGGTCCTCTAATATGTGTGTATACCTAGTAGCACCAAGTTGATTAGACATTAGATCTAGGCTCTACATTTTTGGCATCATTATTGAGGATGGTGCTAAGTTTAAGATTCTCTTATGAATTTTCAATTCCTTCAAGCACTCATAGTTTAAAAATTATGTTTCCAACATTAGGATAAATAGGTATTTTAGCCATCAAGAGAAATATGAGTTACTAAAAAAATGTGTAGGAACCGCTAATCTAAAAGAGTCACAACCATTGCATGTGGAGGCAGCGAGATGCTATGGGAAGTACACGAAGCATTAGAAGATACTAGTGAATAGAATGAGGGAATCTCTAAAGAAGAATCATACCGTATACCATTACTTACACCAAACATAGAGGAGTTTTCCTGAATACATATAGGAATCATGGGTGATGTAGCAGCAAAAGATCCACCAAAGCATGTAATGTTTGAATTCCCTATAACTAACCAAGAAAGGGTAGTCATTCTAAAGAAGATACCTCCCTCAACACTCCCCATCTTCTACTGACTAGTCATAAAGGATCCAGACACCTTTCTTTTTTAGTTTGATGTGATATGTCAAAGCTATGAATACACCATAGATGCACACCAACTCAAATTATTTCCAGCTACACTAAAAGATGTTGCTTTTTGTTGGTTCATGGGGTTGAGAAGAGATGTTGTTCCCAAATAGAATACAATGAAGAAAAAGTTCCTAGAAACAAAGAGGAATGATATCTTAAGGATTTCATATAAAGAAGATGATTCATTGGAAGATTATGTTGAGAGGTTCAGCTCTATCTCAAGAAATCTCATTAAAATGGACTTTTTGATGAATCCTTGAAACTAGTGTTTTTAAGGGGAGTTCTTGAAGATTATATGGATGCCCTCAATCTCAATGGAGCAAGGGATATCTCACACTTTCCATTTGATGATATTTGTAAAATATGTAGAAATTATTCTAACTTTCCATTTGATGATATTTGTAAAATATGTAGAAATTATTCTAAGTCATTCGTCAAGAAGACTAAGGGAGACATGACCTCTTCTTTCAACAAGTCATCCACTGGAGTCTCAAGGACAGAGTTGAGAAATATTCTATCAAACATGAAGGAGGAAATCATTATCCACTTGGTTATAGAAGTGGATACCCTCCATATCAATAATAAGAAAGAAGAAGTAGAGGCATCCCTTGTAGAATTTTGTCCACACTATCACCAGAAGAAGATCAATTGCAAGTACAAAAAGCTAGCTAGTATATCTGAATACAAGTAAGGGAAGTTAGAGTTTCATGCCCTGGAAGATGAAAATTTCATGTGTTTTAAATTTCTCAAAAAAGTCCATGGCAACCAATACAAGATATGCCACAAGATCCCTTGACTTATAATCTGTCATTTCAAGGTAGTAATTCAATTTCCCCAAATTGGAAACCTCATCCTTGAACAAATGTACATAATTAACAATATTCAATACCCCAAGCCTCTAATTGGACTCAATTGGAACAAGGAATATGGCCACCATACAATTACTAGGGACCAACTTATAATTCCCAGTGGCCACCCAGCAAAACCAAAGGTCACCACCATGGAAAAGAGGTTAGAAGTGGCAAAATAAAAGATCAAATTACCAGCAACCACAACAGCAAGACATAATGTCAAATCTAGCTACATCTGCACCAACACCACCAAGAGCACCTCAATTTCTATTACAACCTACACCTAACCCCAATAATTAGCATGTCCAATAGGCTTATGCTAATGAAACCATCTGATACCCTACTTATGGGGTTGAGGTGAGTGATGTCCACCTCAAATCAAGGAAAATGCTAGTTGGGCCTTCATCTCCTCACATCACATAGTTTACTAATGATGAACTCATAGAAAAAACTATGGACCAAAAACCTAGGGAACATGAATCAAATTAGGTCAACCCAACAAATATAAGTCCAGAACATCCATTCCATGAGAGATTTTAAAAATACAAAAACATTATTCACAAACTAAATATGATCTATTGGGACAATTCAAAGATTTTTGCATTAAGATACCCCTCATATAGGAAATTAAGGAAGTGCTAATTTATACCAAGAAAGTGAGAGAGTTATGCCTCAAAAATACAAGAAGGAAACACAAAGAACCTCAAATTGTGCATTTTTTAGGACAACTTGTAGATATTATGTTAGGAAACATAGTTGTCCCCAAATATGCAGACCCTGGGAGCCCTATTGTGGATTTCAAAATCAATGGAACTCTCATTAAGAATACCTTAATTGACCTTGGAGCATCTATTAATTTAATGACCAAAGAAATCATGAAGCTATTACAACTAATCAAGCTTAGACCTACACCTATTGTGTTACAGTTAGTAGATAGGTCTATAGTAAAACCTAAGGGAATAATAGAAGACTTGGTTATAACATTAGGCTCATGGGAATACCCTATAGAGTTTATGGTACTACAACCTTAATTAAATCTTGCAGGATACCCACTCATCATAGGAAGACCTTGGTTGGCTATTGCATACGCTTTTATAGGTTGTAAGTCTGGTAACATGATCATTTTCAATGGAAATGTAACCAAGAAACTAGTCCTATATCCACCTAATCATTTTAAATGGATATATTGATGAGGAAATGTATATTTCACAACCTATATTTTTTAAATACCTTCTAAAGAATAGTATGTTTATAGATTAAAGAAGGCCTTGTATGGTCTTAAGTAGGAACCAAGAACATGATATTCAAGGATCGATTCATTATACCTACAACATTAAGGTTTTCTAAGAAGTCGATTAGATCCAAATTTTTATATTAGGATCTGAGATAAGGACTTTTTTATCTTAGTCCTCTTTGTTGATAATCTTATCTTCAATCGCAACAATTCAACTTAATTTGCAGAGTTTAGAGTAGTTATTACTATTAAATTTTACATGATATATTTAGGATATATGAAATACTTTCTTGGTATAGTAGTATGGAAAAAAAATATTGATTATTTATGTCTCTAACAATATATGCTTCAGATATTCCACAAAAAAATAGATGAAGATTTGAAAACCTATTGCAAAACTCATTGAAGTTGGATATAATTTTGTTATGTGGGAAAAGGGATCTAGGGTCTAAATCATACCTTTCCCAAAATTACATTAGAGAGGAACCAAGATTGATCACATAAGACCATTCAAGGCTATTATCCTCAAATAGAAGATCTAGAATGGTTGATCATGGTTTTGGTATCTATTTTTGTGGAGGTTGGTTGATTTGATATAAGATGTGTATGTGTGTGTGTGGAGCAAGTGAATAAGGCTAACTATGAATCTACAACAAAATAATGTGAATACAAAAATATGTAGGACTCAAAGACAAAAACTGATAATAAAATAGCAAAATGCAAAGACAAAGGAACCTAGTATATAAATTAGGGTTGAAATTGTCTAGTCAAGGGAGGTGGCACCCTAGATTAGAAGATGTTGCTTGGTAGAATCATTGAATAGGTGAAATTGGGTCCTATTTTATACCTTCTTTCCTCCTAGATTTAGCTTTTGAACTCTATCTATTGATGAATAATCCTTCTTTCCATAATTTGTTGAAATAGGAGACTTGAATGATTGATATTGTGATTAAGTCTTCAATCTTATCTCAAATCCACTTCAGATCCACTACCTAAAAATAAGAGAGGGGATAAAGGGTTCTACCATATAGGGGATTTCCTAAGTCAAACCTTGTTTTGGAATTTCCACCTGGACACACTAGCTATGATGATATAAAGAGTACTTACCCTTGATCGGGAAAAGGTAAATGGATAAAACTAAGTGATAAATAACAAATGATGCAACTTACCATTCAAATCTGATCTCCTTGATGGGTTGAAGTCATGATACAAATTTAATGTCATAGGGGACTATTTTTCCAATCACTCCTTAGGGAGTGCATACAAGTTTAATGTCATAGGGTACCATTTAATGTCATAGGGGATGAATCACCTCAGGAGGTGTACAAAATTTTAATGTCATAGGGGATGAATCGCCTCAAGAGGTTTATAAAATTGTAATGTCACGGGGGATTAAATAGGTAACCACACCTCAAGGGGCATTATAAAAAATACTACCACAAAGGGGCTACACAAATAAAATAACAAGCACACCTTAAGGGGTATTATACATAATACCACCACTAAAGGGGTACATGAACGGATTTCAATGCCACACCTTAGGGGATATCATGCATAATTTATCACCACTAAATGGGCACATGAACAAATTGCAAGGCCACACCTTAGGGGATATCATGCATAATATCACCACTAAAGGGGCACAAGCATGAATTTAATTTTCACTAGATACCAAATATATGAAATCGGATGAGGGATATGGCCCCCTAAAATATTGGCATACTTGATATTATAATATTTCAAGGAAAGAAAGAGTGAAAAGAGGATCCTTGGAAAGAATACAAACCTCATAATATTTAATTATCCTTTCCCCCCAAGTGTAGGGACAATGTAAATCATTGTGGATATTATCATATTTCCCTTCATTGATGAAAATATGGTTACACAAATATATTGTGTGCTTCCATGCATGGCATTCAGCAACATATGATGCTACGAATGCCACATAATAAGGAGCAACATCATAATTACTAATTTATTATCTTATATGGATCCATAGGGTCATCATATATTTTAAATAGTCATTGTATTTTCTTCTTTAAGGTAGAACACTCATCAACAGAATGCCCAAACATTTGATGGTATGCATAAAAGGATGAATTATGTTATTTTTTTTATTAGACTTTCGTTCACATGGAGGTGGAAGGGTGATTATACTCATTTCAAGGAATGTTCATAATTCCTTTTCTACCTCGGATAAGGGGTATGAAGTGGGAAGTAATCCATTTTTATGCAATTGATAATTTGATTGTTGAGTAGAGGTTGGCATGATTGTTTCTAGTATCCTATTCTTTTTGTGGTAAGATGTAGTTTGGTTTCTATAGGGCTTTTAACTCCTTGTTTATCATTTGTACTAAGACATTGTTTTGCGAGGATTTGGAAACCATGGCCATAGTGTGTCTCCCAATCAAGAGATTTTTTTCTAGCTTGGTTCAAATGGGATGAGTAACTATTTTCGGAAAAGGAAGCATCATGTTTGATATGGGAAGATGGATCAACAAGATTTCTAGGGGTATCATTTGTATGTAAGTGTAATGGTCAAGGGATGAATTGTAAGTGGATCTCTTTATGAGAGGGTGAACACATGTCAAGTGAATTTATGATATGCCTTTGTAGATTCTTGGTAGAGATGTAGAATGTAATTTATTTGAGGTGATTTGTATCTTGTAGCTACATCTTGTGGAGTGGGTGGTATATGGATTCTTCATGCATGTTCATTATGTTGTCTCTAGGAATATTTGAATGAAGGGTAAGTAAAGTAGTGTTTAGGAAGTTGTCAATGATCTCTTATGCTTGTTCCAAGATATCCTCTTTATAAGGAGATACATTGGGAGAGGAGGATACATGAACTTCATCTTTTTTTGGAGGAACATTACCAAAAGAACAAAATGACACATCAACCAAAGACTTCAAAGAAGAAATTACTTTACCAAAATAATAAAACATTTTGAAAGTAAAAAGTGAAGTACATATGTATGTGTATTGGATATGGGACACTAGGTTATGAATCTCTTAAATTTATTATAAGATTTAGGATTCTTAAGTGATCATTTAATGAAGAGAAAAATAGACAAAAGTGACATTATTTGAAACAAATTTAAAAAACATAAAACATATCTACACAAAGGTCACAAAGATAGAATTGTAACTAAAATTTGAATAGAAATGAGCTGAACAAGGGTGGTGGTGCCCTAGAACTCAAAGGTGGGAAGATTTTAATAGTTCAAAATATGGAAATGAACTATAGTGTATGAGGATTTGACGTTGCTCAAGTTCAGTACTAAAAGAAAACACATTTTTGGAAATGCATGAAAACCTAATTTGTTTAAGTGAAGCACACACATGCATATAACTTTATGTTGTTAAGGAAATGCAATATATTCAAATAGAAATTTCCAAAATTAAAATGTTGTAACTAACTAAATTTATCTTGACAATGTTGAAATCTAACACTTTTTGAGCTTTTGAAATAAAAAACAATATGAAAATCTGTGTTTTCAATGTTTTTCACTAAGATGTGCATGTTTGACAAATGAAAACAACCTAAGATTACACTCAAATTTCACAATGAACAATTTATGATTTTAGAAGGCTTTGCAAATTGAAAATGTGTCGAGTTCACCAAAAATTTATGTGGGAAAAGAGATCTATGGTCTAAATCACATCTTTCTTGACATTACATTAGAGAGGAACCAAAATTTATCACATAAGACCACTTGGCTACTATCCTCAATGGAAGAGCTAGAATGGTTGATCAAGGTTTTGGTCCCTATTTTGTGGGGGTTGATTGATTTGATATTAGATGTGTGTGTGTGAGTTGCAAGATAATTAGGTTAACTTTGAATCTACAACAAACTAATGTGAATACATAAAAATGCAGAACTAAAAACCAAATTTTGATAATAGGATAGCAAGATGTAGAGACAAAGGAACTTGGTATACAAATTTGGATTGAAATTGCCTAGTCAAGGGCAGTGATGCCCTATACTAGAAGATGTTTCTTTTTGGAGTCTTTGAACAGGTACATGTGGTTCCCATTAGAGTATCTTCTTTCCTATTGGACTCATTTTTTGAACTCTGTTTGTTGATGAATAATCCTTATTTCCCTAATTTTTTGAAATAAGAGACTTGAATGCTTGATCTTGCTATTAGATCTTCAATCTACAAATAAGAGAGGTGAGAAAGGGTTGTGCCATATAGGGGCTTTCCTAAGAAAAACCTCATTTTGGTGTTTCCACCTCCACAATGGGTATGATGATATATAGAGTGCTTATTCTTGATCAAACAAAGGAAAATGGATAAAAAAAGTGATAAATATTGTTGCAACTCACCACTTAGATTTCATCTCCTTGATGGACTGAATTCATGATACAAATCTCATGCAAGTAATATTTACTTGTTGATGGGAAGTCCTACAAGTGTTAGTACTTACAAAACATGAATAACCTTACTTATGAACTGGATGCATTGCTAACATGAATCTTGACTAATGAAAAAGTGTTTTAATAATGCTACTTATTCTGCTCTTGATTACTTTTTTAAATTCTTGCTTGCTCAAAATTTACTTAGATGCTCAAATAGTGAAAAAGACTTATTTGAATTTCTTGATTTATTGATAAATTAATTGTGAAAAGTTGAAAAATGAATTTGAATTTGCAAACATAAAAATGTTGATGATAACATATTCCAAATTGGGCCAAAATAGGTTGGTCAAGGGTGGTGGCACCCTAGACTATCTACCTATTTTTTTGATTTTATTGTTGTTAAATAAATAATTAATATTAATTTTCAATTATATCCTAATTTTTGAAGATAATAAAACGGTCAAATTATAAGCATAATTGGGTCCAAGAGCATAAGGGGGAGCTAAACCTAGTGTGAAATTGTCAAGGTTGACAATTCATGATGCTACAAATTTATCTAGCTTACATGTTTCAAATCTAGTGGACCCCAATCTATATATAGAAAGTTGATTGGAAGTTTTATCTACTTAACTACTACTTAACCATATGAAAACTCAAAAATGGTGGTTAGTATGTTTTGGGAGATAGGACCACCAATTTCCTTCAAGCATCATTCAAGGAAAAATTAGATATCTCAATCTAGGGATGGAATGAGGGAAAGAGACCTACAATAAGGTGTCCTAGGGTGTGATTAAAGAAAACAAGGGGGTTCACCACCAAGCAAAGTCTTGGAAAGACAAGAGATGAAAGTATCATGCAAACCTAACAAAATGGCCTAGGGAATGAAACTAAAAATTAGGGCAATAAACTAAGAATGAACAGAGGGGTACCTAGAAGAAAAATATGGTAAAAAAAAGCTCTAAAACCCTAAAATTTTGTTGTTTGATGCTCACTGGGACTCATATGCCAGTCTAGGCGATTTAGTCCTAGACTAGGTGTAACAACCTTGGTGTTCTAATCAATAAAATTCCAAATCTTTCACGTTAAGTCAATATTCTATGATTCCATGACATAGCAATAAAAAAAATTATTTTCATAATGTAAATTACATGCATATTTGAAATAACACTATTTCCACACTTCCATTGCATTCCAATGTAATTTCACAAATCTTTCCATAAAATAGATGTCATATTGAATGAACTCAATTTTATCATTCATGATTACACCCTTCCATATAAATGGGTACATGATACATACATAGCTCTTATGAGCTTCATCTAGCAATAGATATACAAACTAGTCCTGATGCCGCCACAATGGTGCTTACCTTCTAGATTTCATTGCTCCCTATTGCACACACTCCAGCTATCCCCAATGCTAGTACAAACATCTACAAACCTTAGCCATGATCTGATGAGGAGAATCATCACTCAAGCACTTTTTCGCCCACCATGGACTCAAATGCATTCCCCCGCACATCTATCATTCGATAGCTGGCCCTACCCTTGGAAAAATGGATTGGTTGGTAAACCCCATAATAATTACCTATCTGAGCTTAGTGTTATAGGCTACAAACTAGAACCTATTCATACGGTCATCATTCTATGAGTGTGAAAATATTGAACTAGAATGCATAAAAGGAACACAATGAACTGACAGTGTAAACAGTGGCAACTTACACTACTTTGGCCAAAGTATTCTCACCCAGTACTTCGAGTGATAGACTCCCTATTCACATACACTTCTATAGCTTAGTTTGGATTATGAATGTTCATATACTATTCTTAGGTAATTACTTCTATAGGTAATCCCTAACCTTAGAAATAACCTAATCCCTTTTTCCACATTATAATGGTATCTCTACCAATAAAGCCTAAGCATAAGTTATTTCCCCCGTCAATGGATATTCTACTTCCTAGGTATAAAATACAATCTTTTCTAGATTACACAGTAACTTCACATAAACATCTTTCCAAACTATTATCTTCATTAGACTAACAACCTAGTTCTAGGAATATCTTAATAATTTGAAATATAGCTACATAAGCTTCTTTTATTCATAGATTTAATATTCATAAATAACTGACTCCAATAAATAATATATCACATTAATAAGTGGTTCTCATCAAGAGAACAGACACATCAATAATTGACCTCAATCGAAGAATAATTATAGAAATAGATGATTCCATTCGAGAGTGTAATCCCCTTAGTAAAAAGATTTTATTTAAAGTAGAATCTTTTCAACAATTTAACTTCATTTCAAGACTGTAAAGCAACTAGCCAAGTATCCACTTTAACTCTATACGTAATCCCTCCTATAGTTCTAAGCATATAGTACTCAAAATCAAGAGATCAACTTACTCACATAGGTGAGTTTCAACCTAGGTATACCCCAATCCTGGATATAATCAATAGTCAACAATTAGTGTAATCAAGTAGGTTAAACTAAACCTATGTGTTCCAACAAAAATAACATGCAACCCATCCAAGCAAGTTATTCTTAGCCTATTGTTTCCAAAGGGTAACCTAGTAAAAATTCCAACCTAATAGGTTAATCTTAACCTAGGTTTCAATGTACTTCTTAACCCAAATGGGTTACTCCAACCTAGGGTTATATCCAGTAGTTAAGTAATGATCAAGTGATCATACTAGTATAGATTAACAATGACTGATCCAATCATTTCTTTCAAACTGTTGATGTACAACTAAACCTTATCATTCCTAAGGTTTCCTAACATCATAAGCCAATAGTGTCAAGCCACTTCGTGACATTGTTATATCTCCTATTCAAAATAACCATTAAGCTATTCTTGTTTCATTATTCCCAGTATACTTATACTAATGACAAACAATTCCTCTTATTACGGAGTAAATACAAGCATTTTCACATATAAGCATAAAATAACTTCTTTTCCCTTTCTGAAGCATATACTATGATTCCCTAATGCAAGTATTCTTAAGAAATATCAAACAAAGTGTAAGAGAGGGGGACCACTATGTGCAAGACCCCAGGTCATGGAGGGTCAAGATGCGAGAGGCTGCCCTAACTTACCTCAGCTAAGTGAAATGTTTAGGGTATGAGGATGATAATGATGAGGATTTTTAGATTCTATGATCACTCTGCAATCTCAAGTTTCAATGCAAGGCTAGAAAAGTCAGTTCTTAGGTCCAACTCTATGCCTCATAGAGCTCTCTTCTCGAGGACATCAGTGTAGACTATGGACAATAGTGTGGCGTGTTGGCGTCTTGAAAGTGTGCTTTAGTCTATATGGTCAGACAACAGTTGAGAAAAGGTTGAACACACCAAAATGACTAATAGCCTAGCTATTTAACTAAAAGGCTAGAATGATATAACTAAATAGATTAAATATTCTCTAATGTTATAAAGCAAATAGACGAGAGTGACGAGAATGAGGAGAATCTCACCAATGAACTCATTCACCAACTAATCCTCTGAGAGCTCACACACTTACACACAACAAGAGAGAGAATGTTGGGGGGTGGCTATATAGGGGCTTGCCCCAGTCAAACCCTCATTTAGGTGGTTCCAATTCCACAAATATCCAAATAAACGAGATAAAGAGCTAACAAAGCAAAGAGAAAATAAGCACTACAAAACAGTACTATGCTACTCAACCAAGTGATCGAGGAGAGGAGAGGGAAGCTTACCACCTCCACCAAGAGCACTCATGGCTGCTTGGGGGAGAAATGAAAGGAAATCAATCCTTTGCTGCAATGGCATGGTCCCAAACATGCTCTACTGAAGTGATGGAGTGTGATGTTGCTACAATGGAATGCTTGGAATGCTTGGAAGTGAGTGAAAGTGACCTTGTGATGGTGAGAATATGAGAGCCAAGTCTATTCAAGATTTCTTCCAACCTCTAAATGCAAGTTAAAAGACTAAATATGAAGGAATGGGGAAGAAAACGACCATATTCGGGTCAAGTGGCCAAAGGAGGCATTACAACTTTGCTACCAATGGGAAGAGTAATGCCTCTGCTGGCTCAGCCATAGGAATTTTCCAAGGACATAAGCACATTGCACGAACATCTACATGCCATGTGGGTGTCCCCAACAGAAAATCCTCCACCGACACACAAAATAGGAGCCAAGTGGACTGCCATCAGCGGGCTTAAGTAAATTTAAGCCTCTGACTTAGGTTTTCAAAAGTGTATAGAGGCAAAAAGGGGAATTGTGCCTAGGGTGAAAATTTGCTCTTATACACAAAGCATTTAAATCTCATTCTTTCATAAACAAAGACAAATAAGAGAAGACTAGATTTGCATGCCTACAATATGCTTAATCCAATTGATTGACTTGATGCACAACCTTCCAATAGCAGCTTGCTAGCTTCACTTAATCCTTCTAAAGAAATACTTTACTATGAATTCACTCTCAAGAATAATTTGTACCCATAAGGTACTTCACAATTCCCACACTATAACTCTCAGCTTATAGAATAAACAACTCTTAGAATAATTGCAGCAAAATAAGTTTGTAGAAGAATGCATCCTAAATAAGAGAGCTTGCCTCTCTATTTATATAGAAAATGAGACATTGCATCCTACAGAAGAGGCATGCCAATCAACACATTTTACCATGCAAGTTGACTCACACTACTCATCTAAAAGGTGGAAACAATCAAAGAGTATTCTCAACATATAATGCCATAGATCAACCTCTATGGTTGACAGCAGCAAAAGACTCATTCAAATATGCACATGCTCAAAGATGGCAATCAACTTGCTAACAAAATAGAATTCTATTTGATTCCTATCATTCACAATTAGTGTCACCTTCACAATACGGCTTTTGACAGATTCAAAAGTATTTAAGATAGTTAGACGCCCTTTCTATTGATTACATAGCTGCACGAAAACTCCATACATGTTTGCTCTTTTTTAACTTGGTCAAATGTTTTCTTTACTCTCCAAGCAATTTACTTGCAGCGCTATCCAAATTCACTAATATGAAACATTTAAATGTTTTATACTTTGTTTACAGCTCATGCGTTGCTTCTAAAGACTTGGTCTCCCATCCTCTATGTTGACCGTGGTTGTTTGTAAAACACAAAGACTCTCAGTTGAACTCAAATTTTCCTCCCCCTTTAATAGCACTGCTTATTCATAATTTACAACATGTTGGCATGCTGATTTCTCTGTGCATTTATCAAAGTAGACATAGGTGGTTGAATACTTAGCTTTGCATTTAAAAATGAGTGCTATATTCACATATATCGACCAAGGAACTTACGTGAATCGACCTCTATTCTATTTGTTGAGGTTGTGTTATATCTCATGCACCCTTTATATAAACTATCTTTATAGAAATTATTGGTATCAACATATATACATAATATGCATAGATTATAATGTCCATCAATATGATATATACATATATATATATATATATTATTGTATATTCTTTTATCGTAACTTCATATTTAATATTGAATAAATATACTCATAACTATAATTCAATAATATTCCATTCATATATACACTTATACATATATATGTATGTTATCACATGATATGATATTAAACCATAACCACACACACACACACACACACACACATATATCCCAAATTATAATGTTTATTAACACATATACATATACTAATATATACATTCAAGGTATATCATATATTAATATATACATATATATTTGTATGTATGTTTTATCAAATACATGCATGTACACCTATATATACCAATATATTAGCATTATCTAATATTTATAATATTAGACACATATGTATTCTTCTTCATTGATAAGTAGATACAAAGTGTGTAGGTATATGCATATATCATAAACGTGCAACCCATACTCCTATGCATATTATAAAATCATATGCATGAGTTGTGATTCAACATATATACATATATACATCCAATGTATATATTTTTATCGACGTAGATATGTACATACACTCACAAAGAAGGTCTCACTCACATCAAAGAGACATAACCAAATTATGAACAATCAAGCACATGTACAATTACTATATTATTGGTAGGAAATATACGTGTGATGTATATACACATATATACATACATGTTGCATTGTCCCTTCAACGACACCATTCCCATAAGAAAACCATTCATCAATCAAGCATAGTAATATAAGGAAGCAGTCATAAGTTCCAAACATATAAACATCATCCAAGAATGCACTCAAAAGTAATCAAGACCCTTACTAATGCAAACACATCAAGTCTAAATGATGACTTAACAATTCCCAATACTATGACTAGACTCAACCATTCTATTGTGAACTTGCATGTGTGAGCTTAGATAGGTATCATTTAGGGTTATTCAACCAATCATTTCTCTTGAGTGATATTTCCCCTCCCTTTTGGAGGATTGAACCTATCCCTGCAACCAACTCAGTACATTTGCAATGGTAGTTAGATGTTCATAATAAATCCATATGGATCATAAACTTTAGCATACATATAGCAATCAATGTAAACATATTTACTCTTTCAGAGTTGTATTAAGCATTTATCAACACTTTTACATAATACCTACTTCATTATTCCATGTTCTTTTAGCAAGCATATCCAAATCATGGTTGCATTTACCCTCCTATTTAACTATGAAGGTAAAAGTAAATCAGTAACAACAAGACGGGGTGTGACATACTTCCCCTTTGTGAATCATCGTCCCTAATGATATTTAACATATAGTTAAATAAAAGGTATAACTTTCCATTTCTAATTCATGTAAGAATTATAAGATAATCTTTCCTCATAGCATCACTCCTTGCAATTTTATTCTTTTTTAGCCTTGCATTGAGTGTCCTTGCTAATGCATAAGGAGAACTTGTGTGCCTTACACATACTTTATCTTTCAAAGAGCTTTGTAATTTATAATCTTATTACCTCGAATATACATTCTACATACAATAATCACTATACACCACATGACACCTATGACATAGTGACTAGTAAACATGTTCTCATTGGCTAATGAATTTATCTTTGGTGTAATCCAAATAGATAAGGAATGTCAGTGCATTGTACACTACACCGTGGGTCCCTTCCTTTTCTTTGGTAGTTACACTTTGGACAAATCATAATTCGAGATCATCCATCACCTACTTATCTATTTTCCTTAATCATAAAAGTAATGCTCTTGCCTATTTATCCATCTTGAGTATAACTTTTCTCTTGGACACCTGTCAATTCCAAACATAATGATATTGCTTCATATTTCAAGTTTTTTATTGATAAGGTTTCTTCAATCTTTTTGATCTCTTATTCCTTTTTGACAACCTTTCTAGTCTAAGGTTAACCCTATTTCTCAGTCTATTTTAGCCTAATAGAGTTCCCAACCTTCCTTTCCATATAATGGATCAAACCTCAATAGTAGAAGTTTATAAATATTCTACAAATCATTTAAGATTTGGTTTATCACTTTTGCCTATTTAGCTCCAATAATATATTGAGCATTCATTCAATTGAATATCTCATAGTACGATCATGGTTTACACAATATCATAATTATTTTCTCATTCACATCGAAGATAACCCTCTCAGGAACCCTAAGAAACTACTTCATACAATGTATTATTTAGGTCCGAAGTCCTATAAATCAAAATTCCAACCAGCATTGGTTACCTTGGCATGTTTGTTCACCATAATATTATGCTACACTCAAGGATGGAGGGTCCCAGAATAGGACTTTCCAACCTTGCAGTAAGAGTAAACACAACAGAAACTCAAAAAATTGGAATAACAATCACACATGGAGATATAGAGAATGATAAATTATTCACAAGCAACATGCCCTACCTTCCGACTTACAGATTACAGAATGATACGACATTAAGCCTAGAAATAAAATGCAAGTTGAAGCCCTTATCTTCCTACTTCTCTATCTCTCTATTCTCCTTTTCTACTTACCTAATGCAACTATACAATGCATATACATATATCAATTCCCAGCTCTAGAAAAGGTCTGTGTTAGCCTCAAGAGGTCTCATTTAACCCCAAAGTTGACGAAATGTGTGAAGGTTGACCAAAGCATATGATTTTCCTTTGATCCTTGGACAAACATGATACGGATCAGAATGAAGGTTCCTCAATGAATGTGCATCCTTGTAAAAGCATTTCCTAAGCTCTGCAAGTCACGAGATAGGTCCACACACTTGAAAAGCCAAGACTGATCAGTGAATGCTCTCTGTCCAAATGCAGTTGATATTCTGTTAGCAATAAATTTGTATTGGAATCTCTAAAACACTTAAATTTTGTATATGATATAGATTTTGCAATGAAGATCATATATCCTACTCTACAAGCTCTGATGTTGTAATGTGGTATAATTTGGTGTGAAATAATGAGACTAAGTCCTGACAGCTAACTACTAAAATGCAAGAAAACATGAATGCAAATGTTTTGTTTTTGGTTGATTCAAGATTGCTTGAAACTTGGGATGCCCCTGCATCAGACACTCAAGGTTGAAAAAAAGTGAGCCTCTCACTTTCCTGGGGCTAGATTAAAACCAATGCAGTCAACCTTGGCCTAAGAAATACATGATGAATCTTCCTCTGGTCTTCCTTTCCATCTGACTAGTTACTCCTTGTATTGCCTTCCTCTGGTACTACATCCAACTCTGTTGTCTAAAATTTCCTCAATTTCCTCTGGATGGTGTGCTATCTAGTTTGGAAAACCAACTCTTTTGTCATTCAATGACTCTCCTTCATGATACTAGTATACATCTACAATGTTGAATATAGGTTATATGCCAAATTCCTCTGGTAGTTCCACTTCATATGCATTTCTAGAATCAAACTTCTTGATGATCTTACAAGGCCCAAACTTCTTCATCTTCAACTTATTATATGTCCCAACTAGAAATCTCTCTTTTCTAAAATATACCATTACTTCCTCCCCTACTGCAAACTCCTTATGTCTTCTCTTCTTATACGCTTTCTCCTTGTAGGTATTATTCATCTTCTCCAGGTGCTTCTTGACTTGAGCATGCATTGTTTCCATGAATCTTGCAAATTCTTCTTCCTCTGCACTCCCCTTTTTCTCCTTACTAATATCCCTTAATTCTACTACTCCTTTGGGTTGTTTTCCTGTCACAATTTCAAATGGTGTCTTCCCTGTGCTCCGATTCATTGGATATTTCTAGAAAACATTGTGGAAGAATATGAAGAAAAAACAATGTTTTCTAGAAATATCCAATGAATCTAGTGTCTTTTTCTGATACTATACCCTTTGGTAGTCCACGTAATCTCACAATCTCCTTGAAAAATATGTCTACAACATGTACTGCATCACTAGTTTTCTTACAAGGTATGAAATGCGTCATCATAGAAAATCTATCCACAACCACAAATATAGAGTCAAATCCTCCCAGTGTCCTAGGTAATCCCAACACAAAATCCATGATAATGTCTTCCCATGGTCTCTTTGGTATTGTCAATGGTATATGCATTACAGCGTTATGACTATTTCCTTTTGCAGCTTGACAAATCCTACAACTTTTAACATACTTCCTAACATCCTTATACAAATATAGCCAAAAATAGTTCTCACTCACCAATGCTATGGTTTTATCAATTCCAAAATGTCCTGCTAGTCCTCTGCAATGCTTTTCCTTGATCAAATTCTCTCTCAATGAACTTATGTGGATACACAACTAATTTTTCTTGAATAACATACCTTCTTGAATGAAGTAATCCAACCATTCACTTCTATCTATCTCCACAGGTTCCTTGCAAACCTTCCATGCCTCTAAAAAATCATTTTCATCCTCATACATGTGCTTCAGTTCCTCAAAACCTAATACTTAAATTCTCATCTCTGTCAACAAACTCCTCCGACTCAATGCATCTACAACCTTGTTTGACTTCCCACTCTGGTGCTTCAACACAAATCAAGAACTCTACCCATCTCATATGTATCTAGTTGAACTTCCCTTGAATATTCAAGTATTGTAAAGCTTGATGATCTGTATACAACACAAATTCCTTAGGTAACAAGTAATGTCTCCACTTCTTCAAGGCTTGTATTATTGCATAGAATTTTTGATCATAAACTAAATATCTTCATTCAATTTTTCACTGAAGTAGGCCACTGGTCTCCCTTCCTAACTTAACACAGCTCCTATTGCACTTCCACTAGCATCACAATCTACTTGGAATACCTTATCAAATTCGAGTAATGCTAACACAGGTTGTTTTGTCACCTTTTGCTTCAACAACTCAAAACTCTTTTGTGCTCCAAATGTCCATTTGAATTCCTTTCGGTCACCCCTCATTGTATCTGTCATAGGTGTGCAAATACCACTAAATTTTCTAATGAACTTATAGTAAAAGGTCGCTAGTCCATGAAATGATCTTACCTCTCCAACATTAACAGGGGTAGGCCATTCAACTATTTCTCTAACCTTCTCAAGGTCCATCTTCAATCCTTTCGTAGATATCACAAATCCCAAATATACTAGTTCTTCCTTCATGAAACTACACTTCTTGATGTTTATCAACAACTTATTTTCCCTTAGCCTCTTAAATACTTGCCTGATGTGTTCTAAATGTTCTTCCTTAGTCTTACTGAAAATCAAAATATCATCCAAATAAACAATGGAAAACTTTCCCAAGAATTTCTTCAAGAAATCATTCATCAGCCTCATAAATGTACTAGGCACATTACTTAGACCAAATGGCATGACCAAGCACTCATACAATCCCTCATTTTTCTTGAAATTAGTCTTCCATTCATCTCCCTCTCTAACCCTGATCTAATGGTATATACTCTTTAGATCTATCTTGGTGAAATACTTTGGTCCACTCAGACTTTCCATGATGTCATCCATCCTAGGAAACAAAAATCTATACTTCAATGTGATCTTATTGATATCTCTTGAATCTATACACATCCTCCACTCTCCATATTTCTTAGCTACCAGTATAGCTAGTACTACACATGGGCTCATACTCTCTCTGATCAATCCTTTCTTTAGTAGTTCTTGTATTTGTCTATTAAGCTCTGCATTCTCCATTGGTGTCATCTGATGTGCAGCTTTTTTTGGAAAACTAGCTCTTGGAATAAGATCTATATGATGACTAATACTCCAGATTAGTGGTAATCCATCAGGCACATTCTCTAATACAAGATCTTGGTACTCTGTTACTAGTTCAATGACTTCCTTCCCCGGTGAGTCTTCTTCACTTGTAGTGATTCTCTCTACATGTAGGGCTCCACACTTCCTTGGAATCAAAGAAAAACACATGTTCTCATGCCTCAACCCATCCAAAAATTTCCTTCCATCTACCAAATTGATTCTAGTTGTTCCACATACTTCACTTTCAGGTTCATCTTCCAGAGGTGTCAAGGTGATTCTCTTTCCATTGGATGTTATAGTATAGGTATTATTTCTCCCATCATGTATAGCTTTCTTATCATAATACCAAGGTCTACTCAACAACATATGGCATACATCCATCAGCATAATATCACATAGTACTTCATCATGATAAGACCCTATATGAAATTTCATGCACTAGAAATTGCTCACTTACTAGTATCTTGTGCTCATCTTGAATTTAGGCTATCCTATAAGGTTTCAGATGTTTTCTTCTTTCCAAATTCAACTTTGTCACCATTTCCTCAGAACCTAGGTTATCTATACTATCACTATCAATGATAACTTTGCAGCACTTACCTCTTGCTTTTCATCTAGTCTGAAACAAAAAATTTCCTTTGCGGTGTTTCCTTAGGTACTTCTTTCTCCTAGATCAGTGCCCTCCTTATGAGTAATGATTCTCCCTTCTTAGGTCTTCCTCTGGAACTTGGTGATTTAACTAGTTCTTCCTCTGCATATCGGGTTCTTGCATGATTTTCATTCTTCTTACTTTCTTGGAAACACTCAAATGATCTATGTCCTTCTCCTTCGCACTTAAAACAAGTTCGTCTAAAATTTCTCTTGTCATATCCTTTCTCATCTCTCTGGTACCCATCATTGCAGTAAGAATTGTAGCCTCCTCTATTGTGGCAGTAAGAATTTTTGTCATCTCTCCCTTTATGGTGTGAATTGGGATCCTTCGCTTCCTTGCAGTATGAATCTCTATCCTTGTTTTGCTCCGCATATGAGTTTTCTTCTCCAGAATGTGGCCTCCCTTTCTAAAATCTACCTCCTCTTCCTCTCTTCCTTTGTTCATGTCTTTTGTTTACCTTGTCGTCCACCTTTAATGAAAACTGATATGCTTCCTCTACCAAATTCATCCTTACTAGACTCAACTCTTCCTGAATGTTCATCCTCAACCCATTGATATATCTTGCCACTTTGACCTTGCTTTCTTCACTATGTCCAGTCCTAATAATGATATTATGAAATTCCTTAATGTACTCTTTCACAATTTTTTCCTTCTATCTTAGGTTTTGCAATCTCTTTAGTAGCTCCACCTCATGGTCCACAAGTATAAACTGGTTCTTCAATTTCCTCACCATTCTATCCCATTTCACAATCTTCTCTTTACTTTTTTTGTTTCTCTCCAATTGAACATCCTTCCACCATATTGGAGCATATCCTTTTAGCTTAGTCTTTGAAAATCTCACTCTCTCTGGATCATCAATTTCGTCATACTTAAAGTATTCTTCAATGTCATTTATCCAATCAATCAACTCTTTAGGGTTTAGGTTACCGGTGTAGTTCAAAATCTCCATTCTAGGTCACTTTCCTTATTTTGAAATAGCCTTCAACATCTTCATATGATTTGATTCTTCCTCTTCCATAATTTCTTCAATTAGATCTACAGCCTGAACTTCATCATCATCACTTTCATCATTAGGTCTAGGGTTTAAGAATTTTCTTCTATTATCTTCAATAGCATCCAATCTCACTTTCATCATTCGCATCATTTCCATCATCTCATCCATCTTTCCAGCAACATTAATAGTAGTATGAATTCTCCTTAGTGACATCTCTTCCTAAGATCTGGTGCAACTGCCTCAAGATGGCAATCTGGCTACAGGGTCGCAATTGCCTCACAATTGGCAGTCTATTGACAAACATAAGTAGGTTTCCTCAAGTCGGTGATTTGTCCACACAAAGATCTTACGGAATGCCTTGATCAACTTTGCTCTCATTTCCCAAGGTTCGCAACTCGCTCTAATACTACTTGGTGCAATCAAGGATGGAGGGTCCCAGAATAGGACTATCCAACCTTGCAGCAAGAGTAAACACAAAAAAAACTCAAAGAATTGGAATAACAATCACACATGGAAATATAGAAAATGATCAATTATTCATAGGCAACATGCCCTGCCTTCCATCTTACAGACTACAGAATGATATGACGTTAAGCCCAAAAATACAATTCGGGTCAAATCCCTTATCTTCCTACTTCTCTATCTCTCTATTCTCCTTTTCTACTTGCATAATGAAACTATACAATGCATGTATATATCAATTCCCAACTCCAAAAAAGGTCTGTGTTGGCCTTAAGAGGTGTCAAACCCCAAAGTTGACGAAACATGTGAAGGTCGGCTAAAGCATATGATTTTCCTTTGATCCTTGGACAAACATTATGTGGATTAGAACAAAGGTTCCTTGATGAAATTGCATCATTATGAAATGGTTTCCTAAGCTCTACAAGTCACAGGATAGGTCTGCACACTTGAAAAGTCAAGACTGGTCAGTGAATGCTCTTTGTCCAAATGGAGCTAATATTTTGTTACTGATAACTTCATACTAGAATCTCAAAACACTTAAATTTTGGATATGATGTAGATGTTGCAATGAAGATCATATATCCTACTTTGTGAGCTCTAATGTTATAATGCGGTATAATTTGGTGTGAAATACTGAGATTTGGTCCTAACAGCTAACTACTGAAATGCAAGAAAACATGAATGCAAATATTTTTTTTTGGTTGATACAAGATTGCTTGAAACCTAAGATGCTCCTACATCATATTATGTCAGTTCCACTGACATAGATAGATTAAAATATCTTGTGTTCTACCACTCCCCCTCTGTAATCTTAAGAGAGTACACACATCCTTTCGATGATGACATACTGTCTTCATTTCCTCGCATGTTGGACACTAACTTGCTACATTCTTTGCAGCATCTTACTCTATCTCTTTCTAGATTATAGTGGTTCCTCATCTAACAAATAACTTTTTTATTCCAATATCCTAACTATAACATCAATTTCCTCATTTCATTCCTTAATCTTCCAAAAAATTTGGTACATATGTTCTTTTACCTTCCTTATTAGTCTATTCTTTGACTAAATGAAAATCTATTTTGTGAATTGATGCCACATAAGCATAATGCTTAAACATTTTTTGGAGATAAATCTACTTCATCTCAGGACATCCATTTCTTGGATTTCTTTCATCCTTAAATTATTTCCAAAATTGTATTCCAATTTTCAACTCAATCTATCTTTCTCGATGAGCATTGAAACTAATTTCGAGTAGTAATCCTTGTTCAATCATGTTGGTTCCAAAAAGATCAAATTTAATTGCATATCTAATTAAAAAACATGAACATTTCTCGTTAACTCCAAATCATGAGAAATTTTGATTCTTCCTTACACATTCTTAAGCTATGATCTTCCCTTTCATGATCAAGTAATTTGTCTATCCTTTTCTAATACATCAATGATAATTTCATTTGATCTTCCAATCAAACATATATAAAGTATTGAGTGATATTATTATTTTCTCATCAATCATAATCCTTGACCTTTTCATTATCTTTCAATAATTCCAATACTTTATTCTCGTGGTCATGAAATATATATGACTCAATGGACTTCATGGCTTATGAAGAAGTCAAAAGTTCTTCCAAATCAAAAATATATTCATAATTTTCATTCGGTGGGGTAATTTATTTGAGTCAACCAACTCTCTTCCTTTCCCCCTTAGTATTTCCACGATATTGGATTAACTCGAAGTTGAACTCCTAGAAAACATTTGCTTTCTTGAAATGATTTATCATTCCTTGTTGTTGGCTTTCTATTGCCTTTTTCTTGCCTCTATGGCATGCCTTGAATATATTTTCCCAAAGTTAGATTCATTATTGATCTCTAACCTCATAGATTCAACAATTGGATTGTCAATAAAGAGATATATTGAATAATTAGCAACTTTTCAAGCTAAGAGGATCTCTAATATTCCAATTCTCTTTTCCATGTATACCAATATACTTTGTGCACAGAGGAATATCCATACCCGTAAAGCCTCTTTTCTGATGTACCTTCATATTAGAGTGTTGTTTCCTTACTAATTCTATTGATTTGTTACATAGTGTCACTCTATATCCCATTTCATTTTGGAACCTCTAAACCTAAGTTTAATTTTGTTGGTAAGTTGGTGTGTTTTATCTACAATTCTACCAACTTAGTACTAACCGAGCCTTTGTTAGGCCAATCTGATTTACCCTTTTAGGTCTCTGTCTTACAATCACCTTTCCAAGTGACTTTGTTCCCAAAACTTGGTAACTTTCCCATAACTTTAAGCACATGATGTGGCTTGGTTTCTTATTCTTATTCTCCATCAGAACTCTAAATTGAACTTTCTAATTTTGGTTGGTGGAACCATGCCCACTTTTGATTGCTTCTTTTCTGACCATTCTAGTATGTTCCCTTATTTCTAAAGTACTAACTCCTTTCTTGCAAGTTCTTATCCTTGCACAAAAATTAGATTCTTGTCAAGAGTTTTCCAACTTCTTGGATACCTCCTTCATTGACTATCTACTTCGTTTGAAGTTTCCAATTTATGCCAATAATTGCATACTCATAGATTCATAGTATACTTACTAAATCCAAAAATCCTTGACTCCTTGCAACTATAGGTTGCTACTAATAAGGGGTTATTCAATTTTCTTCCCATCCCCTTAGAGTCATATAGCTCTTTTGTTGGGTGAAGGTTCATATTGATTATCATTCATAACCTTCCTACCTAACCTAATTGCATAATCTTCCATAATCAAAGAGGGTTTCATAATGAGTTGTTGCTTTAGGAGTTTTCAACTCCAGGGATGACTCTTATCTTGTCCCAAACTTAAACAAGTTTACTAGAATCTTATCTTCCTTTTCATTTCCCATGTTCTTTCCTCTTGCCATCTTGGCATAAGAACATTTCAACCATTATCCTCCGATAAGGTTTACAAATTATTTGCATAATGAGCTAATAGGCTCTAGAGCTTAACCTAGTAGCTCTAATACCACATGTAATAACCTCGATGTTCTACTCAGTAAAATTCCAAATATTTCATGCTAAGTGAATATTCTATGATGCCATGACATAGAAATAAAAAAAATTCTTTCCATAATGTAAACTACATGCATATTTGAAATAACACTATTTCCACACTTCCATTGCATTCCAATGTAATTTCACAAATCTTTCCATAACATAGATGCATATTGAATGAACTTAAGCTTATCATTCATGATTGCATCCTTCCATATAAATGGATACACGATACATACATAGCTCTTCTGAGCTTCATCTGGAAATGGATATACAAACTGATCATAATGCCACTGCAATGTTGCATACCTTTTAGATGTCATCACTCCTTGGTGCACACACTCCAACTATCCCCAATGTTGGCGCAAACATCCATAAACCTTTCCCTCCATCTGATGAGGAGAGCATCACTCAAGCACTTTTCTTCCAACCATGGACACAAATGCGGTCCCCCGCACATCTATCATTCGATAGATGGCCCTACCCTTCAATGAAGGGATTAGTTGGTAAACCCCATAACAATTGCCTATCTGAGCTTAGTGTTGTGTTCTACAAACTAGAACCTATTCATACAATCGTCATTCTATGAATATGAAAATCTTGAACTAGAATGCATAAATGGAACACAGTGAAGTGACAGTGTAAACAGTTGTTAGGATTCACGCAGATCAGAGCAATAAACATTAACAATTATATGTAGATTAAATAACCTAGAAAGAATAATGAATAATAACACAAAAGAGATCAACACATAAATTTAACATGGTTCACCCAATATGGGCTACATCCAAAGAAACTCAGCCACCCAATGATTTTATTATCCAGTGCAAAACATATTACAATCTTGCAAATTACACCCACCGTAGCTTACATCCCATCTGCTTATAACAAGATTTTTGGAAGCTTCCAGAATTAAGGTTTTACAAAGTCATTTTATCATTTGACATGTTAGCAGGAAAAACTTGACGTGTTAGCAGGAACCCTGGTGAGGATATTACGAGTGTACAATATTTGCATGATCATTTTCCACATACCAACAATCACCCACTTGGAGACTGATTAGGCTCCACACCAAAGAATCTCTCACTTGGAGACTAATCCTAGACGATATCGCTGCACTTGTTGCTCCCACTAGATTACAAGTCTGGCTAGTTTCTTATGTCCACCATTATCATTCCTGAAGGACAATAGAAATTGATGAGGAAATTAGTTTCTCCTGTGTAACTGCTTTTATGAACATATTTGTAGGATTCTCACTTGTGTGAATTTTCTCCAACTTCAAATGCCCATCCTCTAAAACGGACTGGATGAAGGGGTATATGAGATGTATGTGCTTAGTTTTTGAATGCAGAGTTGAGTTCTTAGCAAGATGAATAGCACTCTGGCTATCAGTTTACAAAGGTCTATCTTCTTGTTGTTGTCCCAATTCCTCTAGAAATCTCGATGTAACCAAATCATCTCCTTATTGGCTTCCATAGTAGCAACGTACTCATCTTCAGTGGTTGAAAGAGAAAAAACCTTTTGCAGTCTTGAAATCCAACTGATTGCAGTACCTCCTACAGTAAAAACATACCCTATAGTACTCCTACTATCAATATGACCCGCCGGATTAGATTCAACATATCCTTTTAGAGCAAAATTTGTTCCTCCAAAACATAGTTTCTTTGAAGTAGTACCTCTCAAATATCAGAGAATCCATTTTACCGCATTCAAATGTTTCATTCCCAGATTGTTCATATGCTTGCTCACAACTCCCACTACATGTGCAATATCTATCCTTGAGCATACCATTGCATACATCAAGCTACCAACTGTTGATGCATATGCTATCTTAGACATTTTTTCCTCCTCCTCTTTTATCTTTGGACACATCTCTTTAGTCAACTAAAAATGACTAGGCAAAGGTGTACTAACTACTTTTTCATTTTGCATGTTAAACCTTTTCAACACCTTCTCTACATACTCACTTTGAGACAAAAATAATTTTATTTTTTCCCTATCTTGTGTGATCCTCATATCAAGGATTTGTTTTGTTGCACCCGAATCCTTCATAGCAAATGAATTTACTAACTTCTGCTTAAGTTCATTAATATGTTGCATGTTAGACCCAGCAACAAGCATGTCATCAACATAAAGCAACATGATAATATAACTACCATTATCCAATTTCTTAAAAGAAACACAATAATTAGAATGAAATATTTTGTAACCTTGTTCAGCCATAAAACTATCAAATTTCAAATACCATTTCTGAGGTGCTTGCTTTAGGCCATACAAACTCTTCTTTAACTTGCACACAAATTCCTCCTTACCCTTGATCTCATGTCCCTGTAGTTGTTGCATGTGTATTTCCTCTTCCAAATCCGCATGGATAAATGTTGTTTTTACATCGAGCTATTCAAGATGCAAGTCTTTTGCAGCCACAAGACTTAGAATAGTTCTAATAGAAGTCATCTTTACAACTAGAGAAAATATTTCATCAAAATCTATACCTTTTTTCTATGCAGAACCTTTTACCAAAAGTCTGGCCTTATATCTTTTCTTGCCTCCATCTTCTTCCTTCAGCCTATAAACCCATTTATTTGACAGTGCTCTTTTACCTGTAGGCAATTGGACTAAGTCCCAAGTCTGATTTTGTAGCAAGGAATCCATTTCCTCTTCCATTCCTAGCTCCCACTTCTTTTTGGTATCTACTTGCATTGCTTCTTCATAACCTTCAGGTTCACCAATAGCAATTAATAATATAGAATATAATGATGGAGAAAATATTTCTAGAGGTCTAGTTATCCTTGTAGAACGTCTAACACTTGCAAGAGTCTGTGGGATAACCTATTTTTGTTGAGCATCAGGTACCACTGGTATTTTATTTTATGGAATCTCATCCAGCACCACATATTCTTTTTTGGCCTATTCATGCTTATTTTCCTATAGTTGATCCTTATACATGACCTTCTCATTGAATATAGTATCTCTACTCCTAATGATTTTATGATTTTCATAATCTTATAACCGATAACCAAATTCATCTACTCAATATATAATGAAGGTACAATTTTTAGACTCTGCCTCAAGCTTGGTTCTATTTTCAATATCAACATGAACAAAAGCTTCACAACCAAAGGTTTTCAAAAATGAATAGTTTACCATTTTACCCATCCATGCCTCCTCTAGATTGCCACCATCCAAAGGATTTGAAGGTCCTCTATTTATTAAATAAATAGTGGTATGTATAGCATCTGGCCAAAATTGTAAGGGTAATCCAACATGCAATCTCATGCTCCTTGCACACTCCATAATGGTCCTATTCATCTTCTCAGACACACCATTTTTTTGAGGGGTTCCAAGAACCGTTTTCTACCTACGAATTCTATTGTATGAATAGTAATTTTCAAATTCTCTACTGCAATACTCGCCTACATTATCAGATCTGAGACACTTTAACTTTTTTCCTATCTCATTCTCAACCAAAGCTTTCCACTTTTTAAAAGTTTCAAATACTTTTGATTTTTTTTTTAAGAAATACACCCATGTTTTCCTAGTTGCATCGTCAATAAAAGTAACATAATAACAAGAGCCACCAAGAGAAGATACCTGAGCTGATCCTCATACATCTGAATGTACAAGCTCTAATTTCTCACTCTTCTTCTCTTTCCCAACTTTGAGAAATCAGACTCTTTTTGTTTCCCATAAACACAGTTTTCACAAAGCTTCAAGTCAATTGGCTTCAAACTTGGTAGAAAATTTTTAGAGTGAAGGATCTTCATCCCTTTCTCACTCATGTGCCCAATTCTATGGTACCACAATTCTATTTTTGTCCCTATAGCAAGTGCTCTAACTATTTCAGTAGTAATTATTTCTGTAGCAGCTAAGGTAGAATAAGTATTACTGGTACAAAAATACAATGTTCCTACCTTTTCACCTTTAGCTACTACTAATGCATCTTTAGTGACCTTCCAAACTTTGTCTGTAAAGGTAACTATGCAGCCTTCACTACCAAGTTGTCCTACAGAGATTAAATTTCTTTTCAAATTTGGAACATGCCTTACCTCCTGTAGCAACCATTCATTTCCATTTTGCAACTTGATTTTTATCTTTCCTTTTCCAAGAATCTAATAGGGTTCATCATCACCCAAATATACCTGTCCAAAATCACCTTGAACATAATCTACAAAATATTTCCTATAGGGTGTGGCATGAAATGAAGCCTCTGAATCTATTACCCCAGAATCATTAACATTGTCTAAACATAGAATTAAAGCATCCTACAATTTATTACTTGCAACATTATCTTCCAAGTACTGTCATCATGTTGTCTATCTCTTTGTTTTCCTTTTCAAGACCAACAATCCTTCTTCAAATGTCCTGGCTTTCCACAGTGCCAGCAATCCATTTTTCATCTAGATTTAGATCTACCTTTCTTCGACTTCCCTTGTGACTTCCCACAATTTGTTGGGATTTTTCCTCTCTCCTTTGTTCTTCCCATGTTCTCTACAGTCAAAGCATTACCCAATGTTGAAGTCTCACCTATACCTTTTTGTCAGATTTCCTCACTAAGGATAACACCAACAACATCATCAAATTTCAATGTATTTGAACTAGAGACAGAGTTACTTACAACCATTACCAAGCTATTCCAGCTTTCTAGCAAAGAACATAAAACCAAGAGATCCCTCACCTCTTCATCAAAATTCAATTTTATAGAAGTTAACTGACTAGTAATCATATCAAATTCATTTAAATGATATGTCATAGATCCACCTTTAATAATTTTTAGATTAAACAAATGCTTCATGAGAAATACCTTATTTGAGGCTTAGGGTTTTTCATATAATTTAGCCAAATGTTCTATCAGATCCATTGTTGTCTTTACTTTTGTAATATTGAATGCCACATATGGTGCCAAGCACAACTGAATGGTTCCCAATTCCTTTCTATCCAGAATTTCCCATTCTTCATTGGAAATCATAGCATCTTTCTTTTCTTTTCCTTGCAATGGCCACCATAGATCCTTTTGATACAAATAATCTTCCATCTGCATCTTCCATAATTGATAATTATGGTCATTGAACTTCTCAAACTTGAATTTTCCTTCTTACATTGCTCCCACTCAAATCCAAAGGTTTCCAACCAATCAACCAAAATACATATGGCTCTAATACAAGTTGTTAGGATTCAGGTAGATTGGAGCAATAAACATTAATAATTTTATGCAGATTAAATAACCTAGAAATAACAATGAAGAATAACACAAAAATTTAACGTGGTTCACCCAATATGGGCTACATCCACAGAAACTCAACCACCCAATAATTTTATTATCCAATGCAAAACATATTACAATCTCATGAATTACACCCACCACAACTTACATCCCAGTCACTTATAACAAGCGTTTTGGAAGCTTCCAGAATTAGGGTCTTACAAAGTCATTTTTTCATTTGATGTGTCAATGGGAAAACCTTGACGTTTCTACAGGAACCCCAGCGAAGATATGTTATGAGTGTATAGTATTTACATGATCAGTCACCACATACCAACAATAGTGGAAACAAACACTACTTTAGCTAAAGTATTCTCACTCAATACTTCGAGTGATAGTCTCCCTATTCACATACACTTTATAGCTCAGTTTGGATTATGACCATTCATATACTATGCTTAGGTAATTCCTTCTATAGGTAGTCCCTAACCTTAGAAATAACCTAATCCCTTTTTCCAAATTATAATGGTATATCTACCAATAAATCCTAAGAATAAATTATTTCACCCTTCAATGGATATTCTACTTCCTACCTATATAACATACAAACTTTTCTAGTTTACATAGTAACTTCACATAAACATCTTTCCAAACTATTCCCTTCATTGGACTAACAATGTAGTCCTAGGAATATCTTAATAATATGAAATATAGCTACATAAGCTTATTTTATTCATAGATTAAATATTCATAAATAACTGACTCCAATTAGTAATATATCACATTAATAAGTGATTCTCATCAAGAGAATAGCCACGTCAATGATTGACCTCAATCAAAGAATAATCATAGCAATAGATGATTGCATTCGAGAGTGTAATCCCCTTAGTAAAAAGATTTTATTCAAAGTAGAATATTTTCAACAATTTGACTTCATTTCAAGAGTGTAAAGCAACTAGCCAAGTAGCCACTTTAACTCAATAGGAAATCCCTCCATTAGTTCTAAGAATATAGTACCCAAAATAAAGAGATCAACTTACTCATGTGCATAGGTGAGTTTCAACCTAGGTATACCCCAATCCCAGATATAATCAATAGTCAACAATCAGTGTAATCAAGTAGGTTAACCTAAACCTATGTGTTCCAACAAAAAAAGCATACAACCCATCCAAGAAAGCTATTCTTAATCTATTGGTTCCAAAGGGTAACCTAGTAAATATTCCAACCTAATAGGTTAATATTAACCTAGGTTTCAATGTACTTCTTAACCCAAATAGGTTACTCCAACCTAGGGTTTTATCTAGTAGTTAAGCACTGATCAAGTGATCATACTAGTACAGATTAACGACTCATCTTATCATTTCTTTCAAACTGTTGATGTACAGCTAAACCTTATCATTCCTAACATCGTAAGCCAATAGTTTCACAGATAAGCATAAAACAATTCCTCCTATTACGAAATAAATACGAGCACTTTCATAGATAAGCATAAAACAACTTCTTTTCCCTTTCCAAATCATATACTATGATTCCCTAATGCAAGTATTCTTAAGCAATATCAAACAAAGCATTTAAATCTCATTCTTTCATAAACAAAGATAGATAAGAGAAGACTAGATCCTCATGCCTGTAATATGCTTAATCCAATTGACTAACTTGATGCACAACCCTTCAACAGCAGCTTGCTAGCTTCACTTAATCCTTCTAAAGCAATACTTTACTATGACTTCTCTCTCAAGAATAAGTTGTACCCACAAGATATTCAACAATTCTCACACTATAAATATCAGCTCACAAAATTAATAGCTCTCGGAATAATTAGAACAAAATAAGTTTGCAAAAGAATGCATCCTAAATAAGAGATCTTTCCCCTCTATTTATATAAAAAAATGAGACATTGCAGCCTACAGAAGAGGCATGCTAGTCAACACATTTTACCATGCAAGTCAGCTCACACTACTCAGCTAAAAGGTGGAAATAATCAAAGAGTATACTCATCATATAATTCCATAAATCAACCTCTATGGTTGACAGCAACAAAAGACTAATTCAAATCTGCACATTCTCAAAGATGACAATTGAATTTCTAACAAAATAGACTTCTATTCTATTCCTATCATTCACAATTGGTACCACCTTCACAATACAGGTTTTGACAAATTCAAAAGTTATTTAAGATAGTTACACATCCTTTCTATTGTTCACATAGTCGCATGAAAACTCCATACGTGTTTGCTCTTTTTTTGACTTGGTCCAACATTTGCTTTGCTCTCCAAGAGCTTTACTTGTAGCGCTGTCCAAGTTCACTAATATACAACATTTAAATGTTTTATATTTTGTTTACAGCTCATGCATTGCTTCTAAAGACTTAGTCTCCCATCATCTACATTAACCAAGATAGTATGTACAACACAAAGACTCTCAGTTGAACTCAAATTCGCCTCCCCCTTTAATAGCGTTGCTTATTCATAATTTACATGTTGCCATGCTAATTTCTTTGTGCATTTGTCAAAGTAGACATAGATGGTTGAATACTTAGCTTTACATTTAAACATGAGCGTTATGTTCACATATATTAACCAAGGCACTTACTTATGTGAATCAACCTCTATTCTATTTGATGAGGCTGAGCTATATCTCATATGCCTTTTATATAAACTATTTTTATTGAAAATATTGAAATTAACATATATACATAATATGTATATGTATATATTATAATGCCTCTCAATATGATATATATATATATATATATATATATATATATATATTGTATATCCTTTTATCATAACTTAGTATTTAATATTGAATAAATATACTCATAGCTATAATTCAATAATATTCCATTCATATATACACTTATACATATATATGTATGTTATCACATGATATGATATTAAACCATAACCACACACACACACACACCCACACACACACACCCACATACACACACATATATATCCCAAAGTATAATGTTTATTAACACATATACGTATACTAATATATACGATCAAGGTATATCATATATTAATATATATACATTTGTATGTATGTATTATCAAATACATGCATGTACACCTATATATACCAATATATTATCATTATCTAATATTTATAATATTAGACACATATGTGTTCTTCTTCTTTGATAAGTAGATACAAAGTGTGTAGGTATATGTATATATCATAAACGTGTAACTGATACTCATATGCATATTATATAATCATATGCATGAGTTTCCATTCAACATATATACATATATACATTTGATGTATATATTCTTATCAACATAGATATGTACATACACTCACAAAGAAGGTCTCACTCATATCAAAGAGACTTAACCAAATTACGAACAATCAAGAACATATACAATTACTATCTTATTGGTAGGAAATATATGTGTGATATATATACACATATATACATACATTTCGCATTGTCCCTTCGATAACACCCTTCCCATAAGCAGGTCATTCATAATTGTGCATAGATACATATACCTATGTACTCTCATTTGTATGCTCCTCCATGTGTATGGTCTATCGTCGACACGCATTCGCATACATATATATACATTCAACGTATATTCCATTAATCAATCAAGAATAGTAATATAAGGAAGCACTCATAAGCTCCAAACATATAAACATCATACAAGAATGCACTCAACAGTAATCAAGACCCTTACTAATGCAAAGACATCAAGTATAAAGGATGACTTACCAATTCCCAATACTATGACTAGAATCAACCATTCTATTGTGAGTGTGTGTGTGAGCTTAGATAGGTGTCATTTAGGGTTATCCAACCAATCACTTATCATGAGTGATACTTCCCCTCCCTTTCAAAGGATTGAACCTATCCCTGCATCCAGCTCAATACATTTGCAATGGTAGTTAGATGTTCATAATAAATCCATATGCATTATAAACTTTAGCATATTCATATAGCAATCAATGTAAACATATTTACTCTTTCAAAGTCGTACGAAACATTTATCAACACTTTCACACAATACCTATTTGAGTATTCCATTCTTATAGCAAGCATATCAAAATCATGATTGCAATTACCATCCTATTTTCCCGTGAAGGTAAAAGTAAATCAGTAACAATAAGATGGAGTGTGACACTAGAATTTTTGTGCAAAAATTAAAATCTCTCGATGGCTGATCTAGATCTCTTGAAATATGGAAAAAGGAAGTACTAGGACTCATATGCCCAACGTGGCGATTCAGTCCCAGTATTAGGGTTTGACTAAATTTTGGTATCCTCTAGTGGTCTATTGTAGGTTCTCTCATGCCAGATCTCTAGGTCTGAAAGCTTGAATTTTGGTATGTAGGTGACTTTCCGTGAAGATGACAACCATGACAACTTTCTTCAATCTTGTGACTTTTTCTTCAAAGGATCTTCAAGCTCAAAGCACCTAGATGTGCAATCACATATCAAAGAGAAGGAAAACTTATTGATTGTTGGGGAATAGGGGTTTTCCTTGTTCAAACTTCATTTAGGAAATTAAACCTTATGATGAAACAATGAAACATGAACATGGAACATGAAACATGAAGCATGAATAATGATACCTTGAATGATGTCTTGAAATGTAAGTCAACAATCTAACATGAAGTGGCCATGTGTGATGTAGATCTTGATCTTGAATTGGATATGAAATAATGCCTAATTTGAATCTTAAATACTACATCACAACACTAGCTCAAAAGCATTCCTGATGCATTATGCCTTTGGAATGATAATGGATCTTGAATTACTGCAACAAATGATGAAGAAAACTACCCTTGAATGCCTTAGAAATGATCTTGAATACTCTATGATGCTCTTGTGAAGTCTTAGGATGCTTGACTCTTGATTGCTTAGTGAAATAATAATGATTTAAAACCTTGTTTATATAGGGATTCCATCTAACTTACTATGTATTAGATCCCAAATGTTGACATTCATGAAATTTGAATCCAAAACCCTGATTTCTCGCTCAAAACCCTAAAAAGGGGCCAAATGGGACTCATACGCCCAAGGTGGTATATAGGTACCATCTGGCTGGGACTCAACACCCAAGGTGTTGATGGGTCCTACTAGGGATTTTTAGGTAGAGTAAATTTTGAGGAGTTAGGATATTAAGTGTATTTGTTGATTATATTGGGATCTCGGTTGAAATAAGCCTTGGGTTCCATAATGAAGGGTCTTAGGGGCCTATTAATGATGATATGAAGGTCATAAATGCAAGAGGGCCCAAAACTTAATGTGAAGGTCTAAATAAATACACTTTACAACACTAAATTAAGGAAACATTAGGTCAATTTAGCTTAAAAGGGCCCTAAACCTAATGTGAATGTGTAAAACACATTACAACCCCAGATCAAGGAAACATTAGGTTGTTTTAATGTTAATCATTTCCAAATTAGGTGTGAAAAATGGATTTTTCTACACTACATTTAGCCCCCACTTTAGTGAGAAGAGGAACTTGCTTCAAACTCACACTAAAGTAGACATTCAAGAGGGGTTCAAGTGTACCAATATAGAAAAAATAGGATGAAAAAGATCAAAGGAGGTGGTCAAGCCCCCAAGATCCAAGATCCTACATCAAACCAACATAAGTGCAAAGGGACACACACAAGCATATGATATGCAACATCAAGATACACAAGCATGCAATGTCAAAGACATAAAGATGAAAGAAAAGGAAAGAAAAGATGGATCAAACTTCGACCATTTGTCCTACACATTGTGGATCAAATTTAAGCTTGTTTGTATAAAACGTGTGCTCACTCTGAGGCAATGAAACTTTAGGCTATCCACTGGGTGAGTATCCAAAAAGGGTGGCTTACAAGTGGAACACGTTGTCCACTATGCAAACCAAATGCACATGCTCACAAGGGCTAGTGGAACCTCAGGACCTCCACTAGATGAACCCCCAGAGAGGTGAGACACATACACATGTAGTCGATATGTTCTCACACACACAAGCAAGTGGCTATGGGAAAGTCATTCCTAAGTTTAACTCTCATATGTATAACCATACCAAAATTATACCTCCTGATAACTTTGATAATGCACCACACAACAATGAACTTCAAGCTTTGTGAGGAAAGAAAAGCTTCATATGCTTGACACCCATGAAGAAACAAGATAGCACCACAGGCAAGCAAAGTGTGTTAAGCAAGGTGGGCATATAACGAATATTGTAAATGCAGAAGCAGTGTAAGGTATGTTATCTTTTGTAAAAATTAACACAATTGAATCCATAAATTTTTTACAATTAACTACATGGATTGTGTAAACTTGTTATCTTTGAGTGTAAGGTATGTTCAAAGGGATTTTTTCTTAGTTCATGTAAGGTCTCTTCTTAGGGATCATCATTCTTAATGTCTCCAAGAGAGGAAAAATCAAATAAATATCATGCTCTCGGAGGAAATCAAACCCAATGACAGCACCAGAAAAGGATGCATCGCAAGAAGAAATAAAATCATACAATGAAACATGAGTGTCAATGTATGCCCCCAGTTTAAAGCGGTTGTTAACACCATTGATGTAAGAAATTCCTTTAAAGTAGAAGAAGACATGAGAGGTTGTTCAAAAATCCCTATGCCAAGTCAAATGTTTCTAAATGAAGCTACATCATGAATAAGGGGTTTCCCCCAAAACTCAATACGTCACATGTGAGCCAACTTAAGGCATGTCATCCACATCCCAGGCTTGTTCTTATATATACATGGAAGGTGGTCAACTAGCCCAAAAGAGACAATGACAAGTGGCATACAAGGACAAGGTTACCTAACCCCTTGCCCCCACTTAGTATAGGAAAAGGATGAGCCAAAATGATTAATGAGAAACATGAAAATCAGTATCAATTAGAGGAACTAGGTGCTTCAGCACAAGGAAAAGCACCACAATCCTTAAGATGTTGAATTTTGTTAGCCACAGTCTTACATTCATTTGTAGAATGACCATAAACTCTATGATATGCACAAAATGAACTCTTGTAGTAAAATTTCTTTTGTGTTCTTGGAGGGAGAGATATCAAATGATCTTGGAGGAGTCTCGACAAGATACTATCTTGATCAATAGTAGAAAATGTTCCTTTATATTTTGAAAAAGATATTGAGCTTGCTTAGGACAAGATGTCATACTTACACAAGACTCTTTAGATTGCAATGTTTGGTTCTCTCCTTGAAATTAGGGTGTAAAATCTAATGAACTCCAATCGTTAGTATTTTGTGTGATGACATTGATATTAAGAAAAGATTTCTCTGTTTGTTTCGTTTCTTTTAAAGGATAGAAACCAAGACCACTAGTGTCTATTAGTTCAGGATGCACTAATGTTTAAGCTGGCTAAGAGGAATCTTTTGTCATAGTGTTGACATTGAGTGAAGACTTGTTTGTTTCTTTCGAGGGACAATAACCATGACCACTAGTTGTTTCTTGTGTGTTAGGCTCTATAGGGACACAAATACCTTGTTCTCTGGAACCACATCCTTTTCCACTATACCCAAGTTGTTTCATAAGTTCATAACCTTTTCCATAAAGCTTTTTCATTTCTTTTGGATTCAATGGTTTCTCATAATTAGCTTCATCAAAGTTTGTTGTATAATTTTCTTCTTTTTCTAAAGTGGTTGTGATGGACATTTTCAAAGGTTCTTTCAAATTTTGTGTTGACATTATTGCTTTTTCTTTGCTCTTTTAAGAATCTTCATTTATGATCTTGTATTTTCCCATGAATATTGTGAAATTTAAGGAACCCCAATCATATTCTAATAAATTTGTGACTTCCTCAATATGTTTCTCTTTGTCTTTTTGTTGCATGGGTTCTACTTGTGTAGTTGGTGTCAATGTTTTTAAAGGATTCTCCTTGCCTTTCTCAATGTTCAAACAATTTTTTGGTTTAGGGTCAGCTTCAAGTATGTACACTTTTTTTTTGTAGACATACTTCATTATACGATGAAGAGTAGAAGGAACCCCATTCATTGCATGAATCCACAGTCTACCTAAAAGAATATTATATGAAAGATCGTGAGGCATAACATGGATCGGTGTTTCTAATGTGGCCTTTCTAGTTGTAATAGGCAAAGTGATTACACCAAGCGATCATTTTCCCACGTTATCAAACCGACTAATAGATAAAGAGGTGGGTTGAATTTTGGATTTATCCACACCAAGCCTATCCAAAAGGTTTACACTACACACATTAAGAGTGGAGCCATTGTCGACAAGGGTTCACTATACGCCTTTTCTATTGTAAATTGAACTATTACTATGAAAGCATTATTTTTTTTGCATTTCCAAAGGAGAGAGCTCACTTTGGTGGAAAACAATGTCAACATTTATTCCTTGAATCATGGCTACTATGTCATTCAGGTTTGCAATAGAGGGAACCACAACTTGTTGCAAGGCACTTTGAATCATGTTATGATAATGAGGGGAGGCTTGAATAAGGTGCCATAATGATATATTAGCAAGAGTTTTCTTAAGTTGTTCAACAAGATTGTCCTCCTTTCCATTTTGTGGAGGAAAATGAGGAGGGATAGGCAATATAGGTTGAGGTAAAGGGAGGGATGTTGAAGGTGTTTGTCTTGGTTGTGGATTGTTTATAGTATTATATGTATGAGCAAAGGTATTATAACTCAGTTGTTGTGAAACATTATTCTTAGGTGGGTAAAGGATAAGTTCAGGTTTCTTTTGAGTTTGTGGTCATTGTGAGGGTGGGTAAAGAATTAGAGGATTCTTAGGATGTCCCACAAGGTATGTAGGAGGTCCACTAATCAAGGGGATCTAATGGAAACTTGTGCATTCATAACCTCAGCAGTTTTGGTTTGATGTCTTTCTAATGAAGGGGAGTCTAGTTTCATCTTTTCACCATCATCTAAGGAAGCCAAATTACTATTGTTATTGTTGTCATTTTCTTGCGCCATGATATCCTCCCTAGGAGGAGAGTTTTTAAGAGAACTACAAACTAGATGTTCATGAAATTCAAATTTTGGTTCTTCTAAAATGACTTCATCACAAGTAAGGTAGTTATTAATGGTTGGGTTGTCTTGTGTATCAATGATGGCATTGTCTTGTTCAACAAGGTTTTTCATAGGAGAAGAGAGACACATAAGATTATCATGACTCTCATCAATTGGATTTTCTAACATCAAAGTATCTTCTTCACAACTAGAAGAGATACTAGGAGAAGAAAAAAAATGTGATTGTCATGATTGTCAATAATTTCATTCCTTTGTCCCATAATGTCTTCTAAAACAGGATAGGTAGGGGAAGAAGCATAAAGAGGGTTGTCATAGATCTTAAATATTTGATCATCTAACACCAACATGTCCTCACAAATAGTTGCATCCTCTTTCACTAAAACATTGTCCAAAGTGGGGAAGAGATTGGGAGATGAATGTATACTAGTTGAAGTGGTATTTAGATAGTTTTCAATGTGATCATCGTGATTACCTATGGTTGTGTCCTCTTCTTCAGTAATGTCTTTCCCAATAAGAGAGGTAGGAGGAGAGAAACAAATAGGGTTCTCAAAACTCTCATTGATTGGTTCTTCTAACACCAAAATATCTTCTTCACAAATAGGAGAGATATTAGGAGAAGAACGAATATGATTACATTATGATTGCCCAAGGTTTTATTCTCTTTCACTAGACTAATCTCACTCATGGGAGGGATATTAGGAGAGGGATCAATGATGAACAAAAAGATAGGGGAGAGGACTTTACATTCATATGCATTTAACAACAATTTATTACAATACTCAACAAGATCTGAAAATAGAACATGAAGTATGATAACCATAGATTTTGCAATGAAAACAGGATGTAATGATTGTCTTAGAAATTTGAAATGCAACAATAATAGAGCAAACATGCAAAAGGATAATGCAATTTTTAGATTTAGAACATGATAATTGACTGATTATGCTATATAATAATGTGAAAATGAAGTGTTGTTTAAATGCCATTTTGAATTTAAGCTATGAAACCAATGAAGCAAATTAAGCTAGATCTCTTGAAATGAATGAAACAAAAACTCAACAAACTAAAGCAATTAACTAACAACAACAAAAAGAAACCCAGAAATGATGTTTTTAATGTTGTAAAAGGCAATTTTAGGCCTGATCTGGGACTAATTCACCCAGAGGGGAATATGAGTCCCAGTCGGGGTTTTTCAAGGATTCAAATGTTGGTAAATAGTCAACACAGAATACCCAAAAACTAGGCAAAACCACTTATACTGGGACTAAATCACCTAGAGGGGCATATGAATCTTAGATTAGGTTTTTTGCACTAATTTCAAAAAACTCTTAGTGAATTTGTTAGGTTTTATGGTTTGTTTGATGTCTGGAAAATGTGTAATTATAGATTTTAGATGAAATTCAATGATGCAAGAGACAAAAAAAATGCAACCTATATGTACTTTCACTAATGCAAGATTTAGAAACCGTAGATGCAAATTAACTAATGCAAAACCTAATGAAAATTTAATGCAAGCTAGATCTAGGACTATGATGCACTCCAATTCAGAAAATAATGTGTTCTAAAGGCTAGGTTCACCAAAATGAAACCTCGAAAATGGTGGTTAGTATGTTTTGGGAGATAGGACCACCAATTTCCTTCAAGTTTCATTCAAGGAAACCTTAGAGATCTTAATCTAGGGATGGAATGAGGGAAAGAGACCTACAATAAGGTGTCCTAGGGTTTGATTAAATACAATAAGAGGTTCACCACCAAGCAAAGGTTTGGAAAGACAAGAGATGAAAGTATCATGCAAACCTAACAAAATGACTTAGGAAATGAAACTGAAAATCAGAGCAATAAACTAAGAATGAACATAGGGGTACCTGGAAGAAATATGTGGTCAAAACAAGCTCCCAAACCCTAAAATTGTGTTGTTTGATGCTCACTGGGACTCATACGCTAGTCTGGGTGATTTAGTCCCAGACTAGGGTTTTTGTGCAGAAACTAGAATCTCTCAATGATTGATCTGGATCTCTTGAAATCTAGAAAAAGGTTGTATTGGAACTCATACGCCCAAGGTAGCTATTTAGTCCCAGTATTAGGGTTTGGCTGAAATTTCGGTATCCTTTAGTGGTTTTTTGTAGCTTGTCTCCTACTAGATCTATGGGCCTGAAAGCTTGAATTCTGGTCTATAGGTGACTTTTTGTGAAGATGACAACCTTGACAACTTTCTTCAATCTTGCAACTTTGTCTTCAAAGGATCTTCAAGCTCAAAGCACCTAGATGTGCAATCACACATCAAAGAGAAGGAAAACTTGTTGATTGTTGGGAATAGGGGTTTTCCTTGGTCAAACCCTATTTAGGTAATTAAACCTTATGATGAAACAATGAATAATGATACCTTGAATAATTTCTTGAAATGTAATCAGTAATCTAACATGAAGTGGCCATGTAGAATGTAGATCTTGATCTTGAATTGGATATGAAATAATTCCTAACTTGAATCTTGAATACTACATCACAACACTAGCTCAACTACATGCTTGATGCATTATGCCTTTGAAATGATGATGGATCTTGAATTGCTGCAATAAATGATGAATAAATTTTCCCTTGAATGCCTTAGAAATGCTCTTGTGAAGTATTAGGATGCTTGACTCTTGGTTTCTTAGTGAAGTAATGATTTAAAACCTTGTTTAAATAGGAATTCCATCTAACAAGTACCGTTTATTAGATCCCAAATGTCGACATTCATGAAATTTGAATCCAAAACCCTGATTTCCAACTCAAAACCCTAAAATGGGGCCAAATGGGACTCATACGCCCAAGGTGGCGTATAGGTCCCATCTAGGTGGGACTCATATGCCCAAGGTGGCGTATGGGTCTCACCAAGGCTTTGTAGGCAATGGAAATGTCAGGGAGTTAAGATATTAAGTGTATTTGTTGATTATGTCAGCATCTAGATTGAAATAAGCCTCAAGATGCATAATAAAAGGTAGTAGGGGCCTAGTAATGATGATATAAAGGTCATAAATGCAAGAGGGCCTAAAACTTAATGTGAATGTGTAAATAAATACACTTTACAACACTAAATTAAGGAAAAATTAGGTCTATTTAGCCTAAAAGGGCCCTAAACCTAATGTGAATGTGTAAAACACATTACAACACTAGATCAAGGCAACATTAATGTTAATCATTCCCAAATTAGTTGTGAAAAAGGGCTACCTTTTTCTAAACTACACTATATATCACATATGTAGTAAGCTTGGTATCTAGGTTCATGTCAAAACCTAAGAAAACACATTGGAGTGCAGTTAAGAGGATTCTCAAATATGTCAAAGGGAAATTGATTTATGGTCTCAAATTTTATAATTCAAAGGATAGTAAGTTGGTTGGCTATACAAATTCAAATTGGGTAGGTTCCACAAGTGACCAAAATTCTTCCTCTAGTTAGAATTATAGTCTTGGTTCTATAGTATTCTCTTCAAATTCCAAGAAACAACCAACTATATACTTTCTATAGCAAAGGTAGAGTTCAAAATTGCAACATTAGCAGCTTTCCAAACCATGTGGTTGATAAGAATACTAGAGGATTTACACTACATAAAAAGTGGGCCTAGCTTGTTGTATTGTGACAGGGTATGTGCAAGATCATGATGGGCCAAAAAGTGGCGATATGATGGGTATGTGTAGGGTATGTGACTGACGACTTTTTTTTAACCCAAAATTGATGAAACGAAAAGGGGTTTTAAAGGATATTCTCAGCTTTCCACCTATATAAATTATGCTTTATTTTGAATTTAATAAATAATTATTATATTCATTTTCTATTTGAATTATGACTAAAGTCCCGATTGATAGGCTGATTGAAAAACATCTATAGCTTTCAAACGGTATCACATTTTTTGAATCCAAAACATGTCACATTCTATGCTTCACATACTACAGGATAAAAAAAATATGAATTTTTGACCAAGTTAACGTGGTCAAACATACAAGTTTTTATATTTTTTAAAAGTTGTAATAAAAAAATCATAATTAATTATTTTCTTGGAAAAAAATTACAAAAAAATATGCATCACATTGGGACATGAGTCCTCTACTTGTATCTAAAATCTTATAAAAAAATATTATCATTTTATTGTGTTTAGGGTGGTCAGACAGACACCTACTTCTTCTTTTTTCCCTGAAATTTGAGTGCTACTACATTGAAATTTCAAATTTTCACCAAATAGATTTTTAAAAAAAAATAAACCTAGTAGTTTAGAAACTATATTCAATTTGCTACATATTCTATTCTTACATATTTTTGAAATAATATAGATAACTTATTCAAATTTTTACGTCAAGTTGTCTAACTCTAATTTTTCTAAATTTTTCACCACTTAAGGGCTTGCTTTTTCCATGATGATCCTGCACATACCCGACAGCAAGAGTGTTATAAAATGACAAAGAATATAATTCTTCATAGTAGGGCCAAACATATTGAGATTCAAAACCATTATATTAGAGAATTGGTTCAACAAGGATTGATCAAGATTGTATATTATAGTATAAAAGATCATATAGTAGATATCTTCATGAAGCCTATAGCTCATGAAAGGTTCTAAAAGCTCAAATATTTATTTCATGTTCTTCCCAATGATCATTATGAGGGAGAATGACAATAATAATGCCCATTGGGGTAGCCTTTCTGAACTTTGTTGTTTGATATAAATAATGTATTTGGATGTTATAAGCATTATAGTTGGGTTATATTGGTGAATATGGTTATGTGTCATAATGTCACCTATATTTTGAAACTCCATATAATAGATTCCCTAGGCCTCTTATTCTATCAAGGAAATTTGGGGCTTTTGCATATTTGTTTGTTTTGTGATTAGTAGGTTGTCATTTTTATTTTATTTTCCTTCATTTGTGCCCCTACAAAGAATAATGGACTCATATATTTAAAAATGAATGGATCAAGAATATTATGACAAATGCAAAGAAGGCATGCACATGTTCATTTGTAGCCACCGCATCTGATCCTTAGCATTTTTTGATGAAAATTCAAATAATCAAACCAATTAAAATCTATTTGACTTCTTACTTCATTATATTACATAGGATGCTTGAGTTGTAGAAGCCCTTGTAACTTATAATCATGATATAGTAGTGAACAAGGTGGGGAAAATCTAAGATAGAATAAGACAAAAGGGTGAGGGAGGTTGTGAGGAATTATGTTTTTGTTAGATGTGAGATACATCACACTTATTGTATCCTCATTATTGTTATCAATAATGGGGTTCTTGACTACCCTATCCCTGGGGAGAAGAGTGCATTGATAACACGCTTGAGCAAATGAAGACCAACATTCACACAAGAGATCCCACCCTAGATTTCTGCCATTTGCATGTTCAACCCATTATTTAGTGGATGTTGGAGAACTTGAATACTCATTAACATATTGGTGTATTATTATGTAGGAAATCCAAGATGGTATGTGAAAAGGGCAAGGAGATTTTCCCCATTGTTAATGACAAGGTGAAGAAGAGCCTTATGGATTCCTTAAAAAAATACACATCCAAAAGAAACTTGAAAAAGTAGAACATGGTAGATCAAATTTACTAAACTAGGTGGCACTAGGAATTTGTCATAGATGGATAGTGTTGTTATGGAATTAGTAAGGCTAGATAGTTGGCAGTGATTATATGAGCCTCTAGGATCATTGTATACACAAGTCATTCCTCTTGTAGGTTTCTAGTTCCCTTGCTACTAAGAGGAATTGACCAACACATACCTTCATCCACTTTATTAAGTGGAACAAACTTCATGAGAGTAGAAAAACTTCTTGTTGTACACATTGCTTTGTATCTCAATGATCAAAAAAAAATTAATATAGAATATTTTTGCAACAAAGTGAAATATAGAGCCCAAAAAACTGACACAAATTAATAAAGAACAATATGTATGATTAGCTAAAATCCTATTATAAAAATTGTTAAATCAAATGTTTTTTCAATTTAATTTTATTCAATATTACCTATACAAACATTTTTATTAATATCTCCACATATAAATCATATAATCTATAATTACGCCAAAGGCGTATTACAATGACATCCACCAAAAATCAAAATTCAATGTAAAGAAAAACTCTTTAGCTTGAATTTGATGTTCAAATGGCATGCAATTGCATAACTACATTCATTGTATGTAGACGTTTTTTTATTATAGATTTCAAATTATTTTTAAAATAAGAGAAAAATGGATGTTATATTTTTTTTTAATTTATTTGGAAGATATTATTTTCTTGCTTTTCAAAATATTCTAAGATCAATAAAATTCAATTGAACTAAAAAATTTAGAAGAAGAGGTTTATTTCTTCTAACAACCTATTTAAAAGATACAAATCAAAAGCTTTTTTACTTGAAGTATTTTATGACTTTTTTGAAATTAGAATTTATTTTACTTTTAGAATGTGAAATGACTTGCTTGCAAAAAGAGGAAAAAATAAAGGTTGTTTTTATATGTAAGTTTTCAAGATATTGGGGATAGGCATCTCCGTAATGATAACTCTCGGTTTATTTTATATATATTAATATTTAATATATGTATGCTAGTTATTAGTCAATCAAATAAAATCTGAAATCAAATTAATTTTAATTATCTACATTTGAGGGAAAAGGCAAAAACTAAATCTTTATATATATATATAATCGTCCTGTCGAAAATATTGGAAAACTTCAATGCTGTAAGTTCATTTTTCTTTAAAACCATATTAGGTAATGACAGCTAGCAGCTAGAATATCCAAATTGAAGCAGTAAGACAAATGCTCCAGAATGGAATGCACATCTGTCCCTTAGCCATGCCCATAACTAAATTTTACTGCTCCATACGGCTTTTCTCATAGGAAATGGCGAAAAAAGATATTGCTATCCATCAAATAGCCCCCACATATGATCTGTAGTACATGTCCTTTTCTGGATTCTGGAGCCTCGTTATCAGCACAATAAGCAAGAAACAGTACTCTTCTCTGTCTATAGCAGCTCTTTATAGTATGTGAGGATATACTCCGTAACCTGGTGCTGTATTCAAATCACAGTCCACGGTTTTGGAGAGAATTGTTGTGGTACTGGACTTTCTATTGAAAAGTCAGGTGAGATCCTAAGAGTGGCTCATTTCAATGGGTAGAGGGATGAGAAACATGATAGCCCAAGTTGGGCTCATCAAGAATTTTGTGACCAAGTTGCAGAGGCTTGTCAATGCCAGCAGAGCAGTTGGTTATGCTCCTTCTCCCAGAACAAGGAGGAGCTATTCTTATTTCACAAATGGCTGTGAAGAAAAAGTTGGGGTTCTTCCCAGGGATGTCCCCAAAGGCCACTTTGCAGTATATGTTGGGAGTAAAAGAAGCAGGTTTGTAATCCCCATAACTTATTTGAGACATCCTCTGTTCCAGACATTGCTGAGGAAAGCTGAGGAAGAGTATGGATTTGATCACCCTATGGGGCTTACCATCCCCTGTGAGGAGGTTGCCTTTGAGTCTATAACTGCCTTTCTGGAAAGAGAAAACCCAACATTGGACATTTGGGGGATAAACAAGATAATGGGCATCTTCCACGATACAAACCCATGTATGGCAAGTGTTTACTGATTGTGGATTTTCTCTATTTTTACGACGAGAATGATCAAACAACCTGTCAACCTATGAAGACTGGCATCGTTAAGACATTGATATTGAACTGGATCCTTATTGAAGGATTTGTGCTTGCAATGTTGAGGACATTGTATAGTAATAGCGCATGGATTCATTCTACCACTCAGAAGACCTAAGCAATTGATCACCAGCAAATTGAGAACGCTTCCTCAAAATGGAAGTGGTGAATTTTGTACCCTGATTAAGTTCCAAAATGTATTGAAATTTGGTTTTTAGTAATGATGTATATGACAGCAGATGAATTTTAGGTTTCAGTAGGTTGTGTTTGTAGTACTTTCTATCTCATATTCCTGATCAATCAGGACATATTTGTCTTAGCTCTTATTTGACCTACTCTGCTATTTTTTAGAGAATAGATCTTGTAATTTTTTTATGAATAGTAGACTCTCTATAAAAATATAATATACTAATTCAGATAAGCACAATCTTAAAAACACCTTCCTCAGACTTCAATCTGAAACTACTTACAGGTTAAGAATTCATCACTAAGCCTATTTTGCAATAAGAGTAATGTTTAGTTCTATGATGATGAATGAGTACCTTTGAAGAAGATTTTAGAATATTCTACATCTCAAATCTAAACGTGTGATCTCTCTATTGAAAGAATGTCTCAATTTCTACATTAATCTTCTACTTTGTTAGGTTTCAAGTTCGATAATCTAGGTCTTACCTATAATTGTGGTCTCATTTTGTAGCTCTAAATTTGACCCTACACAATGTAGAGTTTTGTAGAGTTTTATAGTGTAGCTCACCAACTAATTATTTATCTACTTTGCTCCTTTTGTTGATTTGAGGAATAATGTTATTTAAAAATACCTCGAAAGGGTTGTCATTTCATTACAAGAAGACAACCCCTCCTAAGTTAGCTCCAAGAAATATGCAAAGATCAGAAGACACCAAACAACCTGGTTGGAGTAGGATGTATGGATTAATCCTTTTAAATTTCCAAAAATAATGTTTTTATATTTATTTTTCCTTCAATTCTCTATAATAAAAAGAGTTTTGAATGATTGCTTGATGTGTAAATAAATGAAATTTAATGTGTTAAAATAGTAGCAAGTAGCATCAAATTGTGTCAAACATGTATTTGTTGACTCAAGGCAAGAAAAATAAAGTTGAGCTAGTTGGCCAATTTTGATTTTTAAATTTTGAAAAGGATGGGTTCAATTCCATGACCAAGGGGGCCACCTCACAACCCAAAAATGATCTCAACTAGTAAAATAGTCAAATCCAAGTGGCTAACAACTTTATGGAGGTAGATGCATAGGTGAATAGGTAAATGTGTGGATAGAGTGAATATACTAGAGTATGTGTGTGAAAGGATACATATGGGATAAGTGTCTAGTGTCATGTGTGTAATTGGATGGCTAAAAGGCTAGGGGAATGAACTCAACTTTGCACAAGATTGTGTCATTTTTTGATATAGACATACATGTATCAAGACATTTCCTCAAAATAGACACAAACTAAATGTGAAATAGCAATGGTTATGCGAACTTCACCATTACATTTTCCCCCATATTGAGGTACATGTGAATCCTAAAATGATAATGTATCTTAGAGTATGTAGCACTCACAAACATGCATTTAAAGAAAATATATAATCATCAAGGATATGAAGGGGACCCATATAAAGAAATAAACCCTTCAAGGCATCATCATGTAAGTGTGTTCTTTGGTATGTACTCTCCATAGGAACTTACAAAAAAAAAAAGTAAAAATAAACAAAGAATAGTTTATGTTTAACAAATAAAATTAACCAAAAAATAGGATCTTTCCAATTGTCTAGGAAATAGTAACAACAAGAAATAAAATGATAATGGTATATTTGGCATGGTAACTATAGGATGACAAGATGTATGAAGCACAATGCATTTCATGATAATGGTGCATCTAGTCATAGTAATGAATCTTTGCAGCACTTGTCACTACCTAAAAACTTGACCTAAGAGTATTATTGTTGACAGTATATGTACCTCTTCAATTGGCTGTATATATAAGATTCAAGGAATTGACCAAAAAAGGAAAATCATACGTGAAAATAAATATAAGATCTAGAGATAAACATGGAAGAATAAAATTATATAAAGTACTAGCAATAATGAATATACCATGTAAAGAGCATGCGCAACATTGAATATGATAAAGCATGGTAAGCACATGTGGGTTGTAGATAGCATCAATAAATTCGGGTTACTACCCTTACCATGGGAGATATAAATTAGTGATATAGCCCTCAATGTCCTCAACATGGCCTCTAAGAGCATTCTTACACAATGGTGTAGCTAAGAGAATATGTCATTAATGGACAAGGGAAGAAAAAGGTAATATATGGAGGAAAGTGCAATGTTTCCATTGTATAAGAAAAAAATGATAAAATATGATATGAGACATTAAGCCCCAATATAATGATGCAACCATCAAGGTGTGAAGGATAAATAAGGAAATCACGAATCCACCCAATATGGAGATGTAACCAAGAAGATGCAACATATAGACAAGGAAAACATGATGTCCCCCTTGATGTAAAGGTGTAAGTGTTAAAGATATCGAAAATACAACATATGGTGGGAGAAGATACAATAAAACCAAGAATAAAAATATATAAATTAAAGCATAATATATAAGGGGAAAGGTTTGCTTCTCCTAGTGCAAATATGTAAGGAGAGAGGAATATTGCCCTCAAGTGTAAAGATGTGTAGTAAACTCTAGTGTGAGGGGCAAAGGCATGACAATCCCCTAAAGTAAAGGTAACTTTACAAATATAATATGGTAATGTAGGACCAAGATGTAAGATTTAGAAGCTCAAAATAAAGAACTAAGGTCAACAAGTAACTCTAGAAAATAGGATTTATCAATATAGGTTCAATGTGTAAATATCCAAGAAGTTTGACATGTCAATAAAAATAATGTATAAGATCCAATAAGCATGATACAAGAATACAAGATCAATGTATAAACTTTAATAAGAATGGTGTATCAATGTGGGATCAATACATAAGCTATAGTAAAAATAGGGTATCATTGTGGGATCAGTAAGAATAATATAATAATATGAGATCGATGTGTATAAATTATGGTTAAAGACACGTAAACATGAGAAAAAGATACAAAGTAAAAAGGAAGGTGTAGACATCCAAATTTGACCACTTCCATATGGTCAAAGTCGTATTCTTAATCATCCCTTTGTCAATATTAATTAAATCATTCATTTAATTAATATTGTGTCTTGCATGAGATTTTCTAAAGTATTTAATTTTCCCCTATTTTCTCTCTAAATTAAATAAATGCACCACTTTATTTAATTTAGTCATATTATCTTTTAGAATTTTTAAATTTACTTTTAAAATGCCTTATTTTCTCTCTCATTGTCACATCCTCCAACTTTTGCAAGTTGGCCTCTAATCCCTCTTAGCAATCTAACCATTTTTCTTAGTCATAATTAATTTATGATTAAGATGTGCACACCCCTAATCATCATTAAGGTCCCATCCTCCATAATTTCCCACTTGTCTCTAATGAGTCCTTAATTAGTCTAATCAAATACTTGCACAACCTTAATCACCTAATTAGGTTATCTCTAATCCCCATATCATTTATGGAATGTGTCCTTAGTCAACTTCATTAAAAGATTTCTCTTTTTTAACAAGGCATCTCCATTCCCCATGTGAATTTTTAATTCACATTTAATCCCCCAATGCATTTAAAGGAATTTTAAATTCCCTCTCTCATCCCCATGAGAATATTTGAGAAATTTTTAATTCCCCACATGCTCTCTCACCCACATGGGACAAGTACCTCCTTTATGAGGTCTTGTCCCACTCTAAAGGTGCTTTGTACTCCCTCCATGTCATGTACTACCACTCCACCTCATGTCCACTTCACCCCTTTTAAGGCCTATCACTTGCCACATGTCAAGATGTGAGGGCTTGTGAGTCCTCAACTCACCTTAGCCCTACATCTTGATCTTGGTGGCTCAATCTTGACCGTCCATTTCCCTAGAGATTTCCAAAATCTCTATAAATACCCCCTATTTTCTCTCATTTTGAAGGGATCATGCATTATAGCCAAACTCTTGCAAAATTTTCCTAGAATCCATACTTAGTCATTTTCATGCTTGCACTCACTTGCATCCACCTTCATATCACCATCTAGCTTGCATCTCTTTCCATCCAAGGAGCACAAGACACCAAAGATTGAAGGGCCAACCAAAGGATCGATTCGACACAAGGTAAAAGGTTTTATTTGTTGTTTTTATATTTTGTTGAATCCAACTAGGCTAATCTTGAGGTGTATGTTGTCTTTGGTGTTATTTTGCACTCTTTTGTTTGATGCTTGTTTTCTAGCACCTAGATTCGACCTATCACAGAAGGAACGACATAATAAAATGAAAGCACAAATAGGGAACAAAGGATATGTAAAAATAAATGAGAAACCCGAGTAGAAAATAAAGGAAAAAGAAAAAGGTAAGAAAAACATAGACAAATAAAAAGGAAAAGGGGAAACCAAATAATCCCCCTTAAGTGGGGGTGGATAAACGTGAATAAAAATTAGTGTAATGAATATGAAAAGAGAAAACAAACAAAGCATGATAGAAAGGGACAAGCCATAAAACAAATTGAAAAGGTAAAGGTGAAATTTAAGCTATAGGTATATATGGATATATGCTATAGTGATTCTCATAACTCACTAAACAAATTTCTTCTTAGGTGTCACATTTAGGACCTTGAGCTATTCTTCTTGATATTTATTCATGCTAGATGTAAGCACATGTTCAATAGGTATAACATTAGTAAATTCTTTCCTTAATCATTATTCCTTCTCAACTTGTAGTTATGTTAAAATAATAGGCATTTGATGCATAATAACTTCTTTTTTTGGTTTCTATATATTATTTAGATCATAAAATTAAAGCACTTGTGTTGCTTTGACTTAATTTTTCCCCTTCTTTCTTGTTTTATTTATTCAATTTTTTTGGTTTTTCCTTTTTTAATTTTGGTATATTTATTAATCACTTTATGTTTTTTTTTTTTTTTTTATTATATTTTCTTATTTTGTTGTTCTTCTTGTTAAAAAAAAACTTGAAACCCTTGATGAATACTTTCTTCCTCTTCGTTGGAGTTTCCTTTGGAGTTGGAATGCATGTACCTAAAGTGAAGGGGCTCATCTCTGTAAATGGTTTACCTCTACTTCTCTAAATATTTACAAATCTCCCTTCATGAAAAAACTAACACAATGGTGTACCATATAAGGAATTGCTTTTAAATTTTCTAGCCATGATCTTACAAGTAAAATAGAGAAAAAATCCATAGTGTTGGAAACTTTACTTGTTGGGGGAGATTGTTGGAAGCTTGTTTTTCATTGAGAAGATTGTTGGTTGGCAACATGTGAGCATGGTAGTATGGAGAGATTTCTAAAGGTTGATGAGTATATGGTGTTTTCATTGATGGTAACCCATTATTGATGGCAATCCATGGCAAAGATGTAGAAGTGTTAGTTCAAAGAAAGACCAAATGGTCTAGATAATTGCCTAAGGCTAGAGTGTAATTTTAGTATCCAAAGAACTAGTTTTTGGGTCCACTATGAAAAATTTGGTTATGTCGTTTTGAGGTAATGTTGATACGTGTTGGAAGACTCTAAATCCAAAGTTTCATGACTTGATGTCTTCCACAGTTGAAGATAATTTTGACAAAGTATTGAACTCTGTAATGGCAGTGTTAGTGGCATAGAGTGTATGTTGGAATGCTCTGCATTCCATCACGGATGAACATTTTTTTAGCTTTGCATTCCATTGCGGATGAACATTTTTTATATGGATTTGTGGAAGTGTTTACAAGTGTTAGAGGTGTGTATTAAAAGTGGCAAGTGTTTTGGTGCTTTGTGTGTCAAGGTGTGGATGAACAATTGGTTCATTCAGTTTTACTTCACTAGTTTTTCTACGTGTGGTCGACCCTTGAAGTATTTTGGGATCATGCAGAGTTGAGTTATGTATGGAGTGAAATTCTGGGAGTAATTATAGGTCATTCTGACCTATTCTATGAAGTGTGTGTGATTGAGTTTTGGTCTGGCAGGATATAAGGATGCGCGGTACATCTAATTAGGTCGACCTAATTTATGTTTTGGTTCCAAATGTGATATATACACAAGGTCAATTCCTTATGTGTTATGATTTCTAAAGTGTGTGATGTGAGACAATTAAGTGTGTGCAAGATCTAGAGCAAATCAAAATGTGAAGAGATTGATAAATGGTGAAGTATGAAGTATTTGAAGTCATTTTTCTGAGCTTCAGTGGAATTGTATCTTCAGCATAAGTCAGATGTATTGTTAGCAGTTCATTTTGGTAGTGAGCCACCCTCTTTTCTATTCTGGTAGTAAGCCATTTCTTCTATTCTCTGGACAGTGATTCCACCTGGAAATGAGCCATTTTGTAATATCTTATAATCAGTTATAATATATTGTGAGCTAATCTTCATCATGGTTTTTCCCTTCTTGGGTTTTCCACATAAAATTTGGTGTTCTTGTGCTCTTTGATATGATGCATTCTTTCTATGTTCCTTTATATTACTATAATTTTATTATGATACAGTGAATGGATGTTTAAAGTTAATGAAGTTAATGAATTTTAGTTGGTATTGATTCACCCCCCCTCTCAGTATTTTGCGTGTTCAACAATTGGTATCAGAGCTCGGTTCCTTCAATTGGCTTGATCGTTGAGGTAGATCTTGGAGGTTGAACACATGGTTATAAGGAAGTATCCTATTCCTCTAGAAGAGATTATTCCTAAAGGGTTCACTGAAGAAGATTGTAGAGTTGACATGGAAGGAGAAATCAAATCATCCCTTGATGATTTGGATAAAGCATAAGCTAAGAATAGAGATCTAAAAAAGGATCTTAATGATGCAAATGAGTGTATTAATAAGTTGAGAGAAAAACTCAAGAAAGCTAGAGAAAGAGTCAAGGAAACAAATGGGAAGCTCAAACAATCAAATGAGATTAATACGAATATGAAAGTGCAAGTTAAAGAAGGAAAAAGTGTTGAAGACTACCTAAATGCCAAACTAAAAGATAAATTTGAAGAATGTTCAAAGCTTAAACAAGAGATTGTAACTTTGAGATCAAATATGGAGAAAGAAAGGATTCAAGAAGAAAAATTCAAGAAGATCTCCACATTGCTTGATGAGATGATTGTTGGATAGAAGACTTCAAAGGATAAAGAAGGATTAATTTAAGAAAGGAGAAAGTTCAAAGGTAGATCAAACTCCAAATGATGCTAAGAAGAAGAATGGTGCAAGAAAAGCAATGTCAAACAGGTCAAGAACCATAAGAAATATTTCAAAAGACCACCTATCAGATGACCAAATGCACAAAGGTACCCATATTTTAATGGTTAGTGTTATTCCTACAATAATTTTGGACATAAAGTTGTAGAATGTAGAAGCAAAATGAATCAAAATGCTCAATAATTTCTTAGTGTTGGGAAAATGTGTCTCAACCTTGTAATTACATACGATTTATTGTTGATAGGATGTATATATATTTATATATGTGTTTCCTAGTTACACCAATAAGTGTATACAATGGCAACACAAAGCAAAATGTGAGTGTTAACATTTTCAAGAAACTTCTAGAATGGCAGACATACATTAAATAACTTGGATATATTATAAATCTAGGCCATTCGTTATTAGGTTTTAGATATAATGGCAGATATTTTGTTGCCCTATCTTGCCCTAGAATGCAACTCTATTTTATGAGGGTGTTGTATTACAATTGCGGTAGAGATTATGATGATTTCTGAGAGTCTGATAGTAGTCATGTTGTCTCTTGATCTCTGAGTGGTGATACTCCTATGAGAAGCTTGATCTACAAGTATATTGTAATCTTTATGATTTACTGAATAATATATTGGGCATCTTTTGGAGTGTGAGGTTTTTCTCCCAAAAGGTTTTTCCCCACGTAAATCACTATGTCATGGTATGCATGATATTTATGTTTATTTCCATTTAAGTTTATGTAACTATTAAAGATCTGTAAAAAATTTGCATTATTCTCCTCTCAAGATTAGTGTAGGAAGTTGTTCTGCTGCCTTAGCTTCCTTACACTCAATCGGTGTTGTACATGCAATAGATTTGGTCATAGATCTAGTGAATTTAGAAATCAAATGATGAATGGTTACAATAGTGGTATGATGCTTCAATCCTTCAAATGACTACTATTATACATGCAATGGATTTAGGAATAAGGCTAATGAATGCAGGTTTAGAATGGCTAGAAGTGAGCTTTTTCAAATAGGTGTCACTTGTTACAAATTCAACAAACTAGAAAACATAGAAAATTTTTATAAAAGAAAGAATGTGAAACCCTTTGTTTCACAAAAGAAGGCTAATCTAGCATAAAAGGCATATTCAGTTGAAATGAAGAAAGAGATGAGAAAAATATAGAAAAAGAAAGAAGAGAGTAAGGTGAAGAATGAGTCTATGCTAGCATTTGGTGTACATGTTTCCTTTGGAAACTAGATGAAGAGCTTTGGCTCAAAGGGAGTTTTAATAGAAAATACTAAGCCCCCGCCAAAGAAGTGGCATTGATTTCCTCACACACTGGTGCATGTGTAGATTGACATTCTTGAACTATCGATGGTATTTCTAGAATGATATTTCCTATTGCAGAGATTTCTTGAGTGATTGAAGGTGACTGTGTCAGCACGGTTAGGGTTTGTCAACTTTTGACCTAACTTTATTCACTGAAATCAATGCATTTTAGGTCTTTGAAAAAGTGTTTATATTTTATTTTGCATATGATTAAGTCATTTTTGATAGAGAATTTGAAGAGTGAAGATTAGGACAAAGGTGATTCAAAGAGATTCTGAGTTGTTGTGTGAAACCTTATCGACAAAGAAAATCAAAGGTTTTTATCAATATTTTGTGAAACCCTAGCTCGATTTATGACATGTATACTCCTTAATTAATTGATGTCTTGGAATGACAAAGACCTAAGTATAAGAAACACCCTTTCAAATCCATGGATACATATTTGGAAGGCACTTTTTCAATATTTCTTTATGTTGTTATACATATTGAGGATGTGCATATGACTGGAAATGACTTTGGATTAAAACCTAAATTTTAGGGTTTGATGGAGAAGAAGCTAGATGTGGGCAATAATTTTCCAAATTTCTATCATGAAGATGCATGGGTTAAGTATGTGTTAAGCCATATTCATGAAAAATTTATGTGGTTGGATATGCCACATTTGATTAACAAGCAACCTATCAAGGTTGTTACCGGTTTGTGCTCTGAAGGACCCATCCCAATAATAAAGGTTGTGAAGAATGAGATGGTTATGAAACTCACTAGTGCAAAATTTGACAATCATTCCCTAACGGTGAAGGACATAATGGTCTAGCAGTAAAATATGCTTTGATGATGATCGAATACAAGATAAATTACACTAATAGAGAGAATTTTGTGTCGACCACAGCTATACACAATAATCACCAAATCGTGAAAGAGCATTTGGATATTGATCTATGCGAGCTCCTGAGATAAAAGTTGATGGAGAACCTACAGAAGACCAAGGACTCTTACTACCCATTCTGGTATGGTACCCTTATCATATGTTTATTGTTTTAATTTCTTAGAGATTTTCCTGGTGTGAAGAATATTATGTGGTTGGACAACATTCCTATTGAAATTCATATCAAAGATCATTTAAGAAGGTTTGTAGACCTATATACTCAGAAAAGTATGATATGGGGTTTCTTCAAGACCTTTCAAGAAAAGATGTAAGAAAGAGAAAGGATTCCTAAAAGTGAACATATTGAGAAATACAAGGAAATAACCTTTATGGTTTCCAAAGATGAATGCATTATGGAAGTAGTTGAACTCAGAATAGTTTGTTTTCTAGAAATGGGATATGAATTAGCAGAAGATATAATCACATGACTTGTAGAACACATGCTGAGAAAACCAAGAGATCCTATAGTAGATAGACTTTAAACCTATGAGGAGGAATACATGGAGAAGTTCACCTGAAGAACAAGGAAAAAAAAGAAGAAGAATGTAGAGAAGATGAAAGTAGAGTTGGAAGAGATAGTTGGTTCTTCAAAGGGATCTACAGAGAAAATAAAATCCCCATCTGTGACTCCACAGGGTACACCAAGCACAAGAAGGTTTATCAGGACCTCTACTCCCTCTCTGACTATTCAACATTCCTCTTAAACTAATCCTGCAGTTGGTGTTAAGAAGAAAGCTACATCCAGTTCCCCTACAACACAACACAATCCTCTATAGAGGAGAAGAAAAGAAAGGGCAATAAGGGAAAAGTACATCAGCTGTGAGGGTGAAGAAGAAGAAGAGGAAGGACCTAAATTGGTCCAAAATAAGATATTTCCTCAAGCCTCTAGAGAAGAGGCAAGTGCAAAGAAAGCTAAGATTGATATTTTTGATACTGAGAGTGAGGAGGAAATAGAGAAAGAAAAGAAAGTATTGTGTTTCAGAGAAGAGAAAAGAAGACAAAAAAATAATCAATAAAAAGTGAGGGAAAAGGAAAAGGAAAGAAGAAGGATAAATCACCTTTGATAAGGGTACATAGCCCCTTAAAATTGGATGCATTATTTACTAGTAGTGCAAATTTTGGTCTCCTAGAAGAGACAACACAAATATATCATGAGTCTAATAATGAGGATAAGGCTACAATAGAGGAAGCCATTGTAAAATACATGGTTACATTTAATACTAGCTTGAGTGAGATTGAGAGGACTAGTTACCAACTGACTTAAAAGGAGTTCTTAAGTGCGAGAAGACAATAAGAATTTGAGGAAGCTACAAAAATGAGGACTTTTTCATTGGAGAAGATTGGTTCTTCTCTCACTGATGAGGATAGAGCAAGATTGGCTCAAGTATATAACAAAGAATTCTGAAAAAAAAAAAGAGGTAGCACTCTAATGAGTAGGGACAATGAAGACATAGAAAGATTGAAGAATTAAACATTGCAAAAGGTTGTAGATTTAGTCAAAGAACTGGGAATGTCTCTAGAGAGTGAAACTGAAATGCAGAATTACACATCCATCCTGAAAGTCCATGAACCTGATACTGAACATCATGAGCATGTACCTATAGAGGAGACTATTCAAGATATGATGACTGAAAATATTCCTTTGGATATGGAGAATATGGTTGTAGAGGAAGAGAAATAGGACATCCCAGAGAAGGGTGAATCACAAGCAAAAAAAAATTCCCTCTCTAGATATGAAGAAGGATGATGAGCAAAAAGAAGAAGTCCCAGAGAACTTTGAGGTGCAAAAGGATGAAAACTTGCCTCCTCTGGATGGAGAAAAGACTGCTGACGAAGAGAATATTACAAAAGACAACTCCAAAAATGGAGAGTAGGAGAACCTGAGAAAGAGAAAAAGGAAGAAGGAAGTACTCAAATGGTTGGTAAATCCTCGAAAGTATTTGGATATTATTTGAAAAGTTTACTAGACATACAACTTTAGTTCCAACCAGTGGTGTCAACATAGTTACTACAAATTCAGATGCAACAAGGACAAGTTGACATGGATAAAATATTTTCCTTACATAAATTGCAACTTGGTGATGCTTTTCATGCCTCCATGAGAAAGGAGATTTTAATCTCGCCAAAAGAGTGTTGAGATGATTGATGAAGTAGTAAAAGTGCTACAAGACAACTTCCCCAGTGCAAATGTTGACAATTTTTCATCTGATGTGCAACAACTAATCTTACTACTTGATTCATTTAAGGAATATTCTACCAATTTAGAGGAAAGATTGGAAAAGGAAATGAATAAGAAGGTCAATGAAAAGAGGTTGGCAAATGCTTCTGACAAGTGGGTTGTTTCACATGGTAAGTTACAAAGCAACTTAAAGATATTCAGAATTGTGTAGAGGACAACAAAAATTGTTTCAATTTTGTTTGAAATGGTCTCTTTCCACAAAGAGCATAAAAGACCAAATGGACTCGATCGAGTCATAGGTTTCTCAGGCCTCTGATGTCTATGATCCGGTAAGAGATGCAGATAGTGTAATAAGGATGGCAATTGAAAATCTACATGGATAGGTGTTCCAACTGCAAGAGCAAAAAGAAAAGATAATAATGTAGTATTTTTAGCTCAAATACTTGGTAAGTGCAATGCTTACATCTCTGACTAGAATTTTGACTGATGATGAGACGACGCTATAGAGGAATTTGGTACCTAGTTCACTAGATGAAGGTGAAGAGATCCATTTGAAGCTTGAGAATTGGTGCAACATACTTACCTTCACTAAGAAGAAGTGGGAGACAACAAAGGATTGGGAGGCACACCTTGCAAAATTGAGGGTGTCTAATCAGGGCAGTTTTCCCTCCTCAAGTTAAATTGTACATTTTTGTTCTGTATAAATAGTTTTCTTGATTGCAATGTACATATGTAGAAGTATTAGAGAGATTTGCAATGTAGTTTTGGTCAATGAATAACCTTGTTAGGGGGAGTCTCTCTAATGTAAATGAATTAAGAAGTGTTGACTATAGGAGTGAAGCAATTAGGGGGAGTCATTCTCATATATATACATGTATATCTACAAAGGGGAAGAGCAATTGAAGCAATTTTATATTGAAATTCCTTTTCCCTTGATGTAAAAGGGGGAGAAGTTTGAGCAGTTTAAGAGTTTTGAGAAGAGTTTTTGAGAGCATGTTATCATCAATGACAAAGGGGGAGATTATTGGAAACTTGACTTGTTGGGGGAGATTGTTGGAAGCTTTTTTGTCTTTGAGAAGATTGTTGGTTGGCAACATGAACATGATAGTATGGAGAGATTGTTGAAGGTTGATGAGTATATGGTGTTTTTATCGACGGAAACCCATTATTGATAGAAATCCATAGCAAAGATGCAAAATTGTTGGTCTGGAGAAAGACCAAATGGTCTGGATAATTACCTAAGGCCAGAGTGCAGTTTCAATATATAGAGAACTAGTTCTTGGGTCCACACTACTCTGCTATGCAGTTTTGAGGTAATATTGATATGTGTTGGAAGACTCTAAATCAAAACTTTCATGACTTCATCTCTTCCAAAATCGAAGATAATGTTGATAGAGTATCAAACTCTGCAATGACAGTGTTAGTGGCACATATTGTAGATTGGAATGCTTCACATTCCACTACAGATGAACATTTTGTATGCGGATTTGTGGAAGTATTTATAGGTGTTAGAGGTGTGTACATTCCAAGTGGTATGTGTTTTGGTATTTTGTGTGTCAAAGTGTGGATGAAGAGTTGGTTCATTCAGTTTTATTTCACCGATTTTGCTATGTGCAGCTGACCTAAGTATTTTGGGGTCGTATGGAGATGAGTTATAGATGGAGTGGAATTGTGGGAGTAATTAGAGGTCATGATGACCTATTTTGATGTGTCACACATTTTGGCTTATTCCATGAAGCATGTGTGATTAATTTTTGAGTCGATAGGTTATAAGGATGCACGTTACATCTAATTAGGGTGGCCTAATTTATGTTTTGGTTGGATGTGATATATATACAAGGTTAATTCCTAGTGTGGTATGATGTGTGAAGTGTGTGATATGAGAAAATTAAGTGTGTGCAATATCTAGAGCAAATAAAAATGCATAAGTCAAATGCATTGTTAGCAGTTCATTTTGGCAGTGAGACACCCTCTTTTCCATTCTAGTAGTGAGCCATTTCTTCTATTCTCTGGATAGTGAGTCCTACAAACAATGTGTCCACCTGGAAGTGATCCATCCTATAATATATTATAACTAGTTATAATTGTATACACCTAAAATTGGTCTGGATAATCAATTAATTAAATACAAGTTATTTAATTAATAAACCTTCTATTTCCTCTACTTATAAATAAATTGTTAAATTTATTTATATAGTTCACCTTCTTTATTTCTTCCTAATCTAAATCATTTTCTTCTTGTTTTAACTAAATAAACAAATTTAATTAGTTAGTTTTGTTTAATTAACTCCCTTTTATTAAATTCAAATTTTATATTTGAATTTGAGCACATTTCTACTAATCTCTCATTTTCCACCTCATCATGTGTCATGAATTTAAATATCCTTAACATTTAAATTGGAATTTATCTAAACAAATTTTAATAAACTTGAGACACTTGGCTCTCTTCCTCCATTTATTCTCTCTCACACTTGGAAAAGTGTTCTATTAAAGGGAACACTCTCCTTGATTCTCTCTAACTTCTTCATCCTCCACCCTTGATCTTCCCAGCTAAAATCCTAACCATTGGTTGATGCCACATCAAAATATGCCTTGGAAAATCGATAAATACAATCTCATTCTACAACATTTCATATCCACTTTTGAGCAATCTTACTCTGCAAAATTTTCATTAGAGCATTTGTGAGCCTTTAGCAATTAGCATTTTAGAAGCATATTAGTTTATAATCATGGTTTTTCCATTAGCTGCATTTTAGTTATCATAATAGTTTTCATATAGTATTTGCATCACAACATTTAGCATCATATCCTTATCACAACATCATTATCATAGCATCACTATCATATGTTTAATCAATTAAGTAGGAATAGAGTTCTTGCATTTTCCAGCATTCCATTCTTTAGGTTGTCATTCTAAAGGTCATAGTGCACAAACAATTTGAGAGCCATTACAATTTAATGAATCCTTGGAGAAAGGAAACAATGGGATGGCTTTAGAGAATTTGTTTGTTTCAATTCAATTAGATTGTTATTAGAATTCTCTAATATAAGGTTTCATTGATTGTGTGGTTTTATTAATCATTCACATATTTTATTCACATAAATTGGTGCCCACCGTGGGGCCTAGCCTAGTTTTTATTAACGTTTTCTGGAAAGTTTGTTTACATATTTGGACGTGACCTTCTATGTAGCACACCCGTGGTTTCTTCCAACACATACGAAACATCTTTCAGTGCATCCAAACCCTATTTCAACGCATCTAATTCACCTTTGAGCACATGTAACTTGTCTTTTAGTGCATTCAGGGGTTCTTTTAGCACATTTAGTGGTTGTTTTAGTGAATATAGTAGTTTTTCTAGCACATACAGTAGTTCTTTTAGAGCATCTGTGTGATCTTTTAGCGCATATGGTTATGTTTTAGCACATCTATTTTTCTTTGCAGAAATTCAAAATTATGAGAACTGATATATACTCTTTTTTTGCAGTTACTTTTAAACACTATCAAAGACAATTATATCAAACTATTAATGGTGTTTGGAGGGGCTAGAGTTGTTTTATTTCTTTCATTTGATTAAATTAGGAACCTAGCTTAACTAAGAGGTTAATGAACACCCTGTCTACTGTGCTTGTAAAGTGATAGGCCTATGCTCTCTCCTTCACTGGGTGACTAGAATGCCAAACTCACTCTTTCATGTTTTGATAGCACCTTTAGAAGGCCTTCCATAGTGGGAAAAAGTACTCACCCTACAGGAACAACCTAAGTGGGAACAACTAAAGCCAAGTTTTTTGACCCACTATAATCAAAAGTGAATTTGAGGAAACTCACGATTCAATGGTAGTGTGCAAGATAACCATCCCCAAAGCCTTTGTTCTAAAGGTTGGGAGGTCTCCTGAGGGATTTTATCATTTTCCACACTAAATGGAAACCCTTACTATGAACTTTAAGTGTAGAATCCAACTGAGTCAGTCTCCAAACATTTTTAATATCACAGTGCAAGGGGAGGGAAGAATCTGCCCCCAAGATACTCACCATATAACTATCAAGGATTACTGTCCAAAAGTGGAGGATTTGACTTTGGTTAAGACCTAGGAAAGGAAAAAACACAAGCCGCCCTCTAGGGGGGGATAGGGTTGTGTGAGCTGACAGAGTTCTAAGATGTGGGTTGTAATATTATAAATGACCCTTGACATTAGAAAAGTGACTAATCTATTTTCTCCTATTGAATACCTATGGAAATCAAAGGAATCAGACCAAATTCTTGAACATACACTCAATGTTTAGATCATAGGTTGGACATAACTATTTTACAACTTGTTGTTGTGTTTGAAGTCATTATTCAAGAAATCATCCATTAAGATACTTAATTCACATAATTCACACACAAGGAAACTAGACAAAAATCATTGTTCAATAGATTATCCCCTGGAAACATTCAAATTCACTGATTCAAAGAAAAATATCCAAACAGACTTTCAAAATAGTGAACACTTCAAGTTTAGTGCATGCCTTCCTTGTTTTAGTGCATACATAGCATTTTCTAGCGCATCTAGGTCCTTTTCTGGTGCATTTGTTCCATCTTCCAATGCATTTACTCAATAATCCAACAGAGTACCAAGTTGAAATAATGTTTAGGGGCAATCTAGCGCATCACTAGATTGTTTTAGGGCATTTGACCCATTTCCCAACGCATCTGAGTCATTTTCCAACGCATTGAGTTCATCTTTTAGCGTATTTAGTGCATTCCCTAACACATTTGATCCATTTTTTAGCGTATTTAGTCCATTTTCTGGCGCATCTAGGGAATAGTCTAGCGCATCTAGGCCTTCTTTCAACGCATCTAGTCCATCTTTTAGTGCATTTGTACCATGTTTTAGTGCATCCAATTAATTCAAAACCAAAGAGCTATTTTCACTATCTGTCCAAAAATTAAAATCACATTCGGGGATCCCTGTCAGAGCAGAATTATTCCTCAATCACACCAGTGTTTTAAACTTAGAGAAACTGGCCTTTACAAGTGAAATTCTTCAAACTAAACTAAGATCTAACACCTTAAACTTCCTAATCATCAATCACCTCTCTGATTGTTAAGCTAAGTTTCACCATCAGGATTTGTCATCCTTCATCACAATTCAACCTTGTACAATTAGATTTAACTTAGACTCATCAATAGGATTTGTCATCTTATTTGACTTAGTTAATATCCTTGGCACTTCTCAAACAAAGATCAAAGTCTAGTCAAAATTATAACACGTGTATACCCATTTTAACAAGGTCTCAAAAGAAAAAGCTCAAAGAACAAGAAGTTGAAACTCAAAACACCATGGCTGAAGGAGAAGAAAATCCCTTTAATAGATTCCACCAACCTAAAAATGATTAAATCAATAAGGAAGACATCCAAATAGCTCAACAAGATCCTAAGTTCCACAAATTCATGGAGAAAGTATTAGAAAAAGATGGAGAGAAATACCTTTTGATGCTAGCAAGTGAAGGTGTGAAACTACCTAATGAATTTGATGTAAACAAATTGAAAGGAGCTCCTAAAAGAACAAAAATTGATCCACCAAACACATATCCAATGGTTGCATTAACTAATTAGATGAAAAATCTACAACTTCTTGATATGCAAAGAGGAACCACAAAAAGATATTTGCTGCAAGACATCTTCCCATATCCTTTTGATCAAACTGTGAACATGATACCCTTTCCTAAGCATTGTGAATTCCCAAAATATGATAAATATAATGGAAAAACTGATCTTATAGATCATGTGAGGGAATTTCGAACCATGAGCCTTGAATTTGCACATGAGGAGACTTATTTGATGAGATTGTTTCCACAAAGTTTGGGTGGCCAATGTATGGAATGGTTCTCAAAATTACTACCAGGTATTAGGTCCTTTGAAGAGCTGGTTAATAAATTCATCACACAATATTCCTACAATATCCAACACGAGATAACCATGAAGGACCTTTGCAACACAAAACAGAAAAAGGGTGAATCATTTCTCATATTTTTACAAAGATGGAGAAAATTGTTTGCTAGGTATGCTCACCCTATCCTAGAAAAAGAATAGATGGAAATCTTCATTGATAATCTAAATGATGAGATGAGTTATAGACTTGAACTGCAATGCCCACCCATATTTGAGAAAATGACTGAAAATGGAATTAAAATTGAAGAAGCCTTGGTCAAGAGAGGGGTCTTAAAACTCTATAGTGAAGGAAACAACTCAACAAATTCCTCCTATCATTATAACAACAATGATAAACCAAAATTCTGGAAAAGAAATAAAAATTCTAGTAACAATGATGTTGTAGCTGATACACAAAATACAAAACCAGTCTTTAACTTGACAGTTGCTACCTCCAATACCAATCAAAACACCAATCAAAACACCAACCAAAACACTAATCAAAATAAAAATCAAAACAACAATATTCAAAACAATGTTGAATCTAAACCACCACCATATCGGACACCATCAAATCAAAGAGGATTCACATCTTTGGGATAGTCACTCAAATCAGCATTGAAGGAACTTTTTGTAGCCAAAGTTATAACATTACCAGAGGCACGAGATTGGGAACCAAGGGTTAAACCATCTTGGTGGAATTATGCATACTATTGTGAGTTTCATTGGAACAAAGGACACAAAATAAATGATTGTATGCAACTGAAACATTTGGTCCAGGATTTGATTGATAGAAAAGAAATATTTGTAGTCTGACCTTAAATGAATAATGATCATGGAGCATTCAAGAATCCTTTACCAAACTATGAAAAGGGAGAATCTTCTTTTGCAAACAACAAAGGAAAAAATGTGAACTATGCTTATGACACCACTATCCTTCACATCTCTGCAGTTGAAGATAAGAACAATGAAATTGAAATCATGACAAATCAAACATTGTTGCAGCTGATGATCATACTAATGACATTGAAATTAATGACAAACAAAACATTGTTGCAACTGATAATAAAAAAAAGACGTTACAACTGAAAATCAACTCAATGACATCAACATCAACACCAAATCAAATCAAATCAATGACGTCATACCAATAAATCTGACCACAAACGTTGTTGCAACTGATAATTAGATTAATGTCATTAAAATTAGAGAAAAACAAGACAACTTGCCAATCAATGCAACCACAAGAGGGCAAGCTAAATTAATATTAAAAGGAGTTGCATCTAAAACACCTATTGCCTCTTTTGTATCTAAAACATTTACTTCCCCTTCAAACCAATATAACATAGTTGGTCAATTGTAGAAAATCTCATCTCAAATATCAATATTGGAAATTCTCAAAATTTCACTAGCTCACAAGGAGATTTTAGAACAAGCTCTAGTAGCCACCACAGTACCAAATAATCTAGAAGTTTGTCAATTCCAAGCTATAGTGGGACATTTGACCACACCTCATTGCCTATATTTTCATAACACAATGACGTATCATTCACCCATCCACACAATGTTGCCCTTCATATTGAGGTTTTAATTCACAAAAAATGGGCCAAACGTGTTCTAATAGATGGAGGAGTTGGGCTAAATATCTACACTTTAAAACTTTTATGTGCACTAGGATATTTAGAAAATGCAATTGATTCCAGAAGAAAGATCACTATAAAATCCTATGATGATGAAGAGATATTCTCCCAAGGATTGATAGCATTACCAATTCAAGTGGAGCCAGTTGTAAAAGAGATGATTTTCCAACTGTTAGACAAATAATTGACATACAATATACTCTTGGGACATCCTTAGATTCATGAGATGCAAACAGTGCCATCCACGTATCACAAATGTTTGAAATTCCCTTTTAATGGGCAATAAATCGCCATTTTAGTTGATTCCAACAATCCTCCATATTGCAATACTCTTAAATCAATCCAAGATAATTTTGTACCACATAACAGGGAAGCTATCACTCCTAGTTCCTCAAACAAGGAAGGTCAAATCATTTCTTTATCAAATTAGCCTAAGAAAAAAATTCAATTAAAGGATAAAGGCATTAGTGATTCCACTTCTTCAGACAATCAAAGTCAACTAAATTCCTCATCAAAATTATTTGAGAAAAAAGGTCCAATTGAAGGAAAAAGGCATGGGGGAATATTCTATTGAGCAATCATTATGTCTTTCACAGTTGTTGTCTTCTCCTAAGTCATATGGGCAGCCATCGACATCAAGACAACAATCCTCACAACTTATTGCACTTTTTGAGGATAAATTTGTAAAGGAAGGCACTTTAGTTGATGAATCAGAAGACAAGGACATTCTAAATTGGTTGTACAAAGATGAACAATCCCAAACAACAACTTCCCATGTACAAATAGAATAATATGGTAAAGGGAAAACAATCTTAGAAAATATGGGATACGAAGGAAATAGTCGTGTTGGCAAAAGAAAAGAAGGTATCATGGAACTAATTCAACCTATCATAACCAATCCAAGATAAGATAGGTCTGGGATACAAAGAAGAGACCAAAGAAGAAGTCAAGCAGCAAATTTGTGAGTAAATCCTATAGTTGCAAGCTAGTTCTGAAACTAATTCAAACAAATATGAATGGGATTCACTGTCTGAAGTATCTTTTGAAGACAAAGAAGTTAATGTGATAAAAAGGTATGCACCAACACGTATAGAGGGAAAAAGCTCAGGGTCTAGACCACTTGAAATTGGATCACAACGTATCGATGACTCTAATGAGGACAATCAGACTTCGAGCGAGATCGATGATCTGGAGGAGAGTAACATCATAGACCTTGACATTGCTATCAAACACTTTGACAACTTTGCTATTAGGACACTCACCCCTTTCGACTTAAACCAATCTACTGATTCTTTACCATTGGTACACCCTGAACTAATTGACTATGACCAAACCAAGTTGCTTGACATACCTATCTTTCCAAACGATGATGCCATTGTAAACTTCCTTTGTTTTGAAAATCCCAAAACAATTTCCATCATTGAATCTTATAATGAAGCTTCAGACAAGGGGAGTTCCAAATCTCTCAGCTGCAAAATGAATATAAAAAATGGATCTAATGGTGAAAACCATTTAATGGTAGTATTAGATCAAGAAAAAGTAAAAATAAAGTGTGCATCTTACAGTGAAAACATCTCTAAGGTGTCGAAAGATGGGAGATTTGACACTCTTCCTAAGCACTATCATGAGAGATCTTTAGTACTGGTCGATCCCACATAATCCATTAACATTGGTATAGCTGAAATAGTCAAGACTCTACATCTAGCAGCATCCATGACAGAGGAAGAAAAACCAAGCTTCACTAAGTTCTTTGAAGAGAGACAAATCAACTTTGCTTGGTCCTACGCTGACATGCCAGGCATAGATCTAGAACTCGTAATGCATAATTTATCACTACAACCTAGAGTGAAGCCACTGAAGCAAAAATTGACGAAAATGCATCCACACATTGCCCTATTGGTAAAAGTTGAATTGAAGAAACTATTGGATGCAGGATTTGTTTGACCTATTGATTATGCTGAATGGATCTCAAACATTGTACCAATTTCTAAGCCAAATAACAACATCAAGATATGTACAAATTTTAAATATCTTAACAGGGCTTGTCCAAAGGATGAATGTCCTTTGCCTAACATTGACATCATTATAGATTTGACAGCTGGACATGAAATGTTATCACTCATGGATGGATTTTCAGGATATAATCAGATAAAAATTACACCAGAGGACCAAGAAAAAACAACTTTCACATGTCCATGGGGTACCTTATGTTGGAACATCATTCCTTTTGGGTTGAAGAATGCTAGGGCCACTTATCAACGAGTGATGACCACCATCTTTCATGATATGATGCACACCTTTATGGAAGACTATGTAGATGACCTATTGGAAAAATCATACACTAGGGAAGGACATCTGGAAATCCTAGATAAAATCTTCTCTAGGCTAGAGAAATTCAAAGTGCAGTTAAATCCTAAGAAGTGTGTGTTTGGCATGACATCAACTAAACTTTTAGGATATATAGTATCAGCTAAAGGCATTAAGGTGGATCCTATGAAAGTCAAAGCCATTATGGAAATGCCTCCTCCTAAGAATATCAGCCAACTCAGATCTTTACAAGGATGATTCCAATCTATCAGAAGGTTCATCGCATAATTGGCTAACAAAACTCATTCTTTTAATCACTTACTACACAAGAATGTTTCTTTCAAATGGGATGAAAAATGTGAAGCAACTTTTAACCAACTAAAACAATATCTAATGAGCCCACCAATCTTGGTACCACCAACATAAGGAAAGCCACTTTTTCTTTACATTGCAACTACAGAGGTATCTTTGGGTGCTCTATTGGCATAGGAAGACACAACAAGAAAAGAGAGGGTGATCTATTATATCAACAAAACACTAAATGGCTATGAGGTTAACTACACATTCATTGAAAAATCATGTTTAGTAGTGGTGTTTTCTACTCAACAATTGTAACACTACATGTTAATGCATACTATCAAATTGATAGCCAAGATAGATCCATTGAAATATTTACTTAGCAAAGCTAATTTGACAGGAAGACTAGCCAAGTGGGTAATGATATTGAGGGATTTTGACATCCATTAGGTGGACAAAAAAGCAATCAAGGGTCAAGAAATAGTGGATCAACTAGCTAAAGTGCCATTACAAGATGATCATCCCATGCACATTGAATTTCCAGACGCATATGTCCTTACAATATCAACACAATAGTGGATGTTACACTTTGGTGGATCTTACATGCAACATGGGTTAGGAGCTGGAATCCTCTTTGTCACGCCTCAAGGAAATACCATTCCAAAGTCTTACAAATTAATGTTTCCTTGCACTAACAACATAGCTAAGTACAAGGCACTCATCATTGGTATCAAGGTAGCCATGCTGTGGAAAATCATAGAGTTATAGGTCTATGCAAATTCTTAGTTAGTCATAAATTAGGTTAATGATGACTACCAGAAAAAAGATGACAAGTTGATATTGTATAAGAGAATGGTGGATGACTTCAAAATGTACTTTGTTGAAATCAAATTTGAACAAATCCCAAGAGTAGATAACAAAGTTGTTGATGCCATGGCAACAATTTCTTCTCTTCTATAGATATGAGAAAAGCGAAGCCATTATGAGTTCATGGTGGAACAAGTGTTTAACCCCGCCTATAATAACCCTGAATCCCAAGTCATATTCCATCTAGTAGAAGTTGAACCCTCAATCTACGAGAAGATCTATGCCTACTTGAAAGATAATACCCTTCCACTCGATCTATCCCGAAACCAGAAACTTAACTTTATTTGACAAGTGGCTCGACACACCCTGATAGTTGATGTACTTTATTGATGGGGTCTTGATGGTACTCTCCTTTGATGTCTTGAACGTAATGAAGTTGAAACTTCTTTACTTGAGGTTCATGTTATCTGTGGTACACATTCAAGTGGCCTTACTCTCGTTAAGAAACTCCTATGCTTGGGGTATTTCTGGTCAAACATGGAGAAGGAGTCTTTTCAATATGTCAAGAAATACCAGAAATGTCAAATACATGGTAACCTCATACATGCACCGGCATAGGAACTGCAACCATTTGCATCAACACGGCCTTTTTGTCAATGGGGACTTGACCTTGTAGGTAAAATTCACCCATCATCCTCAAATGGACACAAATTCATCATTACAGCCATAGAGTACTTCACAAAGTGGATAAAATCCATTCCCTTAACTACAATCATCGAAAAAAAATTTGCATCCTTCATCCTAAATTACATTATCTATCGGTATGGTATTCCTCAGTCCATTGTCACTGAAAATGGTAGACCCTTCAATAATCAAGATGTCCAAGAACTTTGTGAAAGGTTTCATAGCCAACATCAATTTTCCACACCTTACTATCCTTAGGAGAATGACCAAGTAGAGGCCTCAAACAAAACTATTTTGAAAATCTTGAAGAGAACCATCAATGATGTTGGATGTGATTGGCATGTTTAACTAAACCCTGCTCTGTGGGCTTACCGTACTAGCATCTATACCCCAAAAGGAGCCACACCATATGCTCTTGTATATGGATCAGAAGCCATTTTACCTATTGAGGTTGAGCTACCATCACTCTGGGTGTCACTAAAGGGAATCATTTCAGAAGAAGATTATAGAGTATCCAAGCTACAAGAGTTGGAACTATTGGATAAGCGTCGTCAACATGCAGTTGATCACCTAAAATCCTATCAGTAGAGAATGTCAAGAATTTATAATCACAAGGTCAAACCAAGAACATTTCAGGTTGGTGACTTGGTCTTGAAAGAAAATCCCCTTAATCAACAGGATAGGGAAAAGAAAGAAAAATTTGAACCAAACTAGCTAGGTCCCTTTGTGGTTGTATCAGTCTATGGTTCTAGAGCTTATCAACTGTCTACACCTGAAGGGGGCCTATTTGGGGAACCTATCAATAGTCTTTATCTCAAGAAGTTCTACACATAATTCATCCTATGTGTAGTAAAAGTCCTGAAAAAATACAAAAAATGAGGATGTCTTGAAAAAATGGTCATCTTGATGAAAACCTGGCAAATAGGCATCTTGGTGACAACAAAAAAATAAAAAAATGCAAAAATACAAAAAAGCAAAAATTGAAAAAATACAAAAAAAAAAGAAAATGCCAAAATACAAAAAAACAAAAAATGAGAAAATACAAAAAAAATCTAAAAATTGCAATAAAAACAAGTGGTGAAAACCTAGAATCAGGTGCTATTTGTGATAGATTTATTTTCCATCTATTTGAGCATGTGTTGGCCATTCACTTTCTCCATCACTATTCCTATCATCAGAAAACCTCATGTACATATCTTGGCATTGCAGTCATGTCTCACCCTGGATTGGGGGAAAAATCCTAAACTCACTGCGGGCAATAAACTTTGAGGTTAACACAATAGATAAGCAAACAGTCAGACAATGTAACAAACACAACAATCACAATCAAAACTCAACATTGAACATCGATCATAAACTAAATACACATCAACCATCCATATCAAACAACTAAATCAATCAATCAAAATAAATTTAAATGGATGATGTTCCTTCTAAATCATGGTTTTAATACTTTGGAATGAATGTTCAACTATTGTATCTTGATTTTTGTTATCATTTCTCTGGAGCAACTCAATGATGTCTTGAACTAGAGGAGCTATGAAGGAGCATGATATTTTTGTTTGTTTGTTGTCTATGAGTTGATCATTATTACTATGTGAATTGTCGTGAGATGTGCTCTACAAAGTATCACTGATGACATTTTGAATTTGCATAGGAAAATGATTGACTCTTGTATGTTGACGCGAATGATAATCAGGTCATCTCGGTTCAGTTATACCTAGATGCTTGTATTAACTTGCAATATCAAAAATCATGGAAGTAGTACTCAGGTCATCATGGTCTAATTATACCATGGATGTTTGTACTCACTTTCAACAATTCAAAGGCTCAATGATGATAAAAGCATGACAAATTGGCTGCATATGATGACAACATTTGCATATTTAGATTTTCATGGTTAAGTTAGATTGCGTCCATAATTAGTTTTGTATCTTTATTTATAGATTTTCCAAGGCTGGCATAATTTTCAAAATGCTATTATCTCTCTCATCAATAGATTGAGTACATTTGACATTGACAAAAATATATCATTCTCATGTAGTTGCATACTCATTGGAGTATCATACATACATTAGAAAGCATTATCACATCATTCATCCATCCATGCATTACATCATAATATTTGAATTAGAAAATATTAAAAATAAAGTGCATTACGTATCATTTACATAATCAAACCCACCTCATACAACATAAAGCATCATCCACCGAACATATAGAATCATCATCATATCATCATTGCATCCATACATAATCATCACATAAGCATATTAAACATCACATAACATGTATAGAACATAAACTAAATACATTCATCATAAGCATCCATCATAAAATCATATAAACACATATAGATCAAAAGGGTATCCATTGCATATCATATCATCTCAAAATGATAATGTCAAGTGTACAATGATATCCAAACATGTCGAGAGATATAACATCAAAATGGAAAAATCATAATGTCTCAACTGAATCAGAGTATACAACTGTCTCAAATACATCAAAGGTAATCACAATGGCTATGTGCTACTAGCCCTAGACAATGTTGGCCATGTGCCTCCTGCTGCACTGCCCGATGGTCCTGCACCTGGATCTCTATGCGGTGGCCCAGTCACACCCCTGTTGGTAGTCCTAAAATGACTGCAGGCACTAGCAGACTGAGCATAACTGACCTGACACTTTGGAGGAACTGCTTCATGATATCCTCCCCTATAATACTCTACCTCACGGGTAACATGTGTAACCTCTCTTAGCATATCTGTTGTCGAGGTACCCTTGGCAACTCTCTGCAGTCTCTTTGCCAAGGATTCGGCCTACTCACACTATTGTCTCAAGCTATCTCTATCTGCGGTGAGCGTAGAAATATGTGCTTGTGTCTGTGCATGTGCCTATGTCTGTGCCTATATCTGACCCTGTATTTGTACCAGTTGACCCTATAGAGTCTATACCTGGGCCTATAAAGTAGCTATCTGATCCTGCTATTGTTATGAGCGAAAACAAATCTGAACATGTTGTTGTGTTGTAGCCACCAGGGATCTCCTCCTCTGAGGTACTCTGAGAAATAACACTAGTTTGTCAGCATCATCACCTCCATCACCATCTCCACCACCATCACCATCTCCACCATCTCCATCACCATCATCTATGTCATCATTGCTCTGTCCTTCCTCCTCCTCATCACCTCCTCCACCCCTCCTCTGTCATGGTGCCTAATCATCATCTAATGAAGGTATTGGCTCATCCGAATTGGATATCCTTGAGAAAGGATGTGAAAATAAATAGTGTGCATACTCCTACGACACTGCATTCTCTATGATCTTTGGATGATACTCCCATAAAACTACCTGTAATCCAAGGTACTCCTCACATGTTGCATCATATGATAAAACATGCCCCCACTCTGGAATGTCCTATCATCTACGTGCATATAGTGCAACTCCCTGGGGCATACCCTATACTTTCCCGTACTGTCGCAACACTCTCCCAAGAAGGAATATCTCAATCACAAATGGTGTCCTCCCAATCAAATATCTAGCAGTGCACACATATGGCATCTGTGTCGTCCTCCGACCACTGCTCATAGTCTAGATAAGGCCTCCATGTCATAGTATCCAAATCATTCAAAACCCTCCGCCAGTACTCTAATTTTCCCAGCTTATGCTAGACAACTGGACCTGTATATCCATGAATGTATGGTTGACCAACCGAACACTTTCTATCAGCCATTAGATGAGTGACAGTTATGTGCTCCCACACCCATATCTGTAGTAGTGTCACCCCAACTGACAAACTAGCCCCTCTGAGATAAACCACCCGGTGAAGATCATGGTACAAATGTGCTAGCATGCAAGATCCCTAGGCATATCAAGTCCTCTGAGTAATCATGCTCTCTAATATCTGACCCCAACCGACTGAGAGTCCCTTTGACCTGCGGTCGAGACATAAGAATCCTCTAATGAATCCAGCAAGAACACATGGTAGTGTTGCATACGTGTCAACCATCTCTTGCCATGGAATCTCATATCCACAAATTTGGTCATCCTCGAAGACTCTCCTCAATGCATCAATACCCCCTACTCCATGGAATCATAGACAACCAACTTTCCAATAATAGGAATCCTCAAGATACGGTAAACATCCTCTAGTGTCATTGTCATCTCACCAGTGGCTAAGTGAAAGGTGTTGTGGTCATTATGCCACCTCTCTGCCAAAGTGGTCAGAAGTCCCATGTTAATCCTATGCTGGGGCATATCTATCAAAGAAGTCAATTTGCATTGTCCAATCACATCTAGATCAGCCTGCACCAGATGTGGAATCAAATCCCAGGTCTTCAAGAATCGCTCTCATTGAAGGATCCTCGAAGGCTCCTATCATCATAACATATCACTATTGAACAATCTTATCAATCAACATCAATCAACCTATCAATCTAATAAACTCTGATGAGATATTGATTACATCTCATGAGCGTCTATCATTAATCCTCACCTATCAGGAGGTCAATCATCAGTATCCTATCATTGATCCTCACTTATCATGAGGTCAATCATCATTATCCTATCATTGAATCTCACCTATCATGAGATCAATCATCATCTAATCTATCAACATCATCAAAAAACATCAAAACATCGACCGACATGATCAACAATCATCAAAATCAAGGAGTCTAATAAAAAAATTCATCAATCTAGTGTAAATGCACTAAAACAACGCTTCAATGCGCTAAAAACATAGATGCGCTAGAGAATTCTATCAATGCACCATAATAGGGTTTCTATGCGCTAAATTACCAAAAGTGCCATCAATGCGCTATTTCATTCAATCAATGCACTAAATGACCCAATGTGCCAGAGAAATAACCCTATGTGCCAATTCATGACCTACATGCGCTACAACTCTATATGTGATACTTCATTCATCAAATGCGCTACATCTTGACCTCTATGCGCTAATTTAATGTATGCACTACATCTTGACCTAAATGCGCTAAACAATTTACCGTAACTAAATGCGCTATATCAAAGCTCAAATGCACTAAAACAAACTAAAAATCAAATTTCAAACTTGAAAAACGTGGGGAAAAAAATGCATTTCACAATTTATGAGGAGGTTTTTTAGGGTACATACCGGAGGTCCATACGTAGCTGAGCGATTGTGACATCAGACTCGTTTGAATCAATGGGTTTGGATCGGATCACCATCTTGCCAAATTTGCTCACTCACTCTAATTCTCTAAATGCAAGTGACACAAATGAGCTATTTTCACATCTTATTAACCTTTTAACGGGGATTTAAGTGGGCTTTAACTGGGATTGTTTTAATTTTTCCAAAAAGGGCCTTAATTAATCAATTCATCAAAGTGGCAGGATCAGTATTATTTTTTGGGAGATAAATCGACGTAGCATCATAAAATTTTGAACTTATTAGAATATCATAAAAATTCTCAAAAATCTCAAAAAATTCAAAAAATTCAAAAAAATCCTAAAATTCAAAAATTCCCCGATTTATCTCCCGATGGGGCATATATCCATCATCACTCGAAAAAATCAGTGTCTGGGGCATTTCAAAAAAAATTGTTAGCATCATCAATTGTATAAGTTATTTAATTAATTAAAAATCATCAATTGATTACTCATTCACATATTTTACTCACACAATAATATATTGTGACCTAATTCTCACCGTGTTTTTTCCCTTTATGGGTTTTCCACATAAAATCTGGTGTTCTTGTGTTGTTTGATATGATGCATGCTTTCTATGTTCCTTTCTATTACTGCAAGTTTAATGTGATGCACTGAATGAATGTTTAAAGTTGATGAAGCTAATGAATTTTGGTGAATACTGATTCACCCTCGTCTCAGTATTCTAGGTGTTGAACACATAGTAGGGGTGAAATGGCATAATAAATGAAGGATTTTTCATACCAACTTAGGTGGAAAGATGTCACAACCTGAATTCCCAATTAATATTCCATTTTTCATATTTAGATAAACTTTTAAATTTGACTATATGATTTTGGTTTTTTTAGACAAACTTTTAAATTTGACTATATAATTTTGCTTTTACTTTCATAAAAATAAATAGATCTATCATGCACATATTATACTAATTAGTTGGATCAATTAGAACATCTCAAATTTCGCATTCTTGCATGTATGCCTTGATGTACATTGGTCCATAATAATTATCTATTGAAATATCCTCACCATAAAGGAAACCAATGGATCTAATAGAAGAGAGCAATATATAGCCTTAGACTCAATATTTGACACACACAAAATTACACATGTAACATACCTTGATTTTCTACATTATTGTCACTATTACTGTATCGTGTACTTCAACATTGTGTGAATGATGTGGAAAATGGATTTGTGTAAATGTTCAATCTAATGTTAGAGGATACAAACAATGGATGTCCATTATAATTAACCCTATCAATTTTGATCATGTTCTTATCAATAATTTATCATAGGTCTTATGTTTAAGATCTATGAAGGTTTTTTTGTAATGCTCATTAACTATATAATAGTTGCAAAATGATTGATCATTATATTATTTAGAAATTTGTTTTTTGAGATATAATGGACAAACATGAGGGAGTATAAGTAAATTAGTCGTCAAAAAACTTTAAATCACATTATTATCCATAGACTCTTGAAGCTTATTGAACTTACTAAAATCATTTAGTTCAAAAGACGGAAAAGAAGAAAAAATAACAACTTGATTCACATTAATGATAATAAGTTTCCACAATCCATATCATTTATCTTTGTAGCTTCTGGATTTGATTGTGTCAAAATATTTTGCATCAACATTTCAGATCACACTCTGTGATCCATCATCAGGATGAGAGAGATGAGAAGAAATGAATGAATGCAGACTTAGACAGGCTAAAAAGAGAGGAGGGGGGGGAAAGGTTACACGTAAACCAAGGCCAAGAAAAGGGATCAGAAAGGGAACCACACCACTTAAAATAATGGGAAAAGAGACCACCAGGGAAAAGAGAGAAAAATAAAAATAAAAATAAATGAAAAATCACCAACCTCAAACTTGAAGATAAATAAAAACCAAGTTTGGAATGAATAAAGAAAGAAAGGAGAGATAAGGGAAAAAGGAAAAAAGGAACACCTACTTGGAATGCACCTACATATACATCCAAAATAAATAAATAAATAAAGAAAGAAAAAAATTAATGAAAAAAGAGAATAAGAGAACCTCAAAACTGGAAGAGAAAATAAAAAACAACAAGACCACACTAAAAAGGAAGAAAAATGAAGGAAATGAGGAGAACTGAAAGGAAAGAAAATACAAGAAACCAAAGAAGAAATAAATAGAAAAAGAATAAAATATGAAAGCGGACAATCAAATATATATATATAAGTATGTTCAAAGACATTAAAAATAATGTAAATGAAGAAAAAAGAGACGATAACTATTCGGAAGAATAGAGATAAAAGAAGGAAAGAGAAAATAAGATTATGAATAGAGAGACCGCAATTAACAAAGAAATATAAATGGAGACCATGAATAAAGAAAATTTAAATGGGTCAAAGACCCAATATAGACAAGAAAAATACGAAAGGAGCGAAAGAAGAAAAATTAAAGAACGTCAAAGCGACAAAATACTAAAGAAGAACCAAACAAAAAAGAAATAAATATACATAAAAACAAATAAAGAAACACGAACCAAGAACAAATATATATATATATATGTATATACATATATATATATATGTATATATATATATATATATATATATATATATGCATATATATATATATATATATATATATATATATGTATATACATATATATATATATGTATATATATATATGTATGTATATATATATATGTATATGCATATATATATATATATGCATATACATATATATATGCATATATATATATATAGAAGAAATAAGCATCCCACTAAATCTAAAAGCAAAAGCTAAATGCAAATAAACGACTAAGAGAAGATGAAGAAAAATTAAGAGAGAGAAAGATGACAAGAAAGGCACGAAGTAGATGAAACAAATAAAATAAAACCACCTAGAAAGAGAAAATACATACAAACAAACATACACCAAAACACACACACCTACACCTACACATACACGCGCACACCCACACCCACATATATATGTGTGTGTATGTCTGTATGTATGCATGTAAATAGAACCGGAAATTGAGAAAACACAAGAATGAAAATAGAAGAGAGAACACAAGAGGAGAAGTGGATGTGTAAACAAAAGAAGATAGAACTCACGAATAAATGAAGGGCCAAGTTCAAAAAATTAACAACCATAAAAGAAAAAAAGAAGAAGAGGGAGGATGCAAAGCGGGGAAGGAAAAAGAGAGACAAGGGGGGAAAGAAAAAAGGAGGGGCCCAGGAAGTTGGGAACTAACCTAATTGCGAAGGTTAGAAAGTAAGGGATGCCAGGCAATACTAACACCCCAACCTTCATCACGGTTAAGGTTTGAGGGGTGGTTGCTAATGTGAATGGCTTCCTTGAGCTTCCGTTTGAAAAAGTTATCTTCTTTGCACAAGATCTGGTTTTCTCCAAGCATATGTGGTGCTTAGTTGAAGAGGAGTGATCTGCAAGTGCTGATTTGACAACACGATCATGTTTAATATCTGCACTATGCTCCTTAATTCTTGTGCTAAAAGAACGACCTGTTTCACCTATATATGGGATGCCACAAGAACAAACTATCTTATAGACCCCAGACTCAAGCAATATGTCCCTTGAGTCCTTGAGAGAGGGGAGATGGTATTTCATGGTTGAGAAAGGTTTGAAAGCACAATGAAGCCCTTTCTTCAAAAGGATCTTGGAGATTTTTTGGGAAAGGCCTTCAATATAAGGAAGAGAAACACCAGGGAGGAATTCAGGTTTGGAGGTTGGGGAATTGGAGTGGAACCTTTCCCTAGCATGGATAAATGCTCTAGAGATTTGCCTATTTTTGTAGCCATTAAGGATGAAGACTTTACGAAGATGGGCTAATTATTGGTCCAAGTAATCTTCATCGCATATGCGAAAGGCCCTCAAGGCGAGGGTTTTGAGGATGCCACTTTTTTGACAGGGGTGGTGATGAGAAGACGAGTGGAGATAGAGGTCGGTGTGGGTGGCCTTGCGAAAAACCCGCCGACCTAAGGAGCCATCTAATTTTTTGACGAGCAGGATGTCGAGGAAAGGGAGTTGTCCATTGGATTCAATCTCCTTAGTAAAGGAGATGCAATGGGCTATGCTATTGAGGTGGGCATGGAAATTTTCCAACTGGTCAAGCCCATGCGGCCAACACACATTGGTGTCATCCACATAGCGTTTCCACCATTTGGGCTTAAGGGGGGAGGAAAAAAGGGCCGACTCTTCAAACTGCTCCATGAAGAGGTTAGCAATGACAGGAGAGAGAGGGGAACCCATGGCCACGCCATCCACCTGCTCATAGATGACATTTTGGAAGGAAAAGAAAGTGGATTTTAAGCATAACTCCACAAGAGCGGAAACTTCCTCATTAGTTTTGCGCCTAATGATCTCAATGGCATCGGGGATGGGAACCTTGGTGAAGAGAGAATCTTTTGACACAATCAAATCCAGAAGCTACAAAGATAATTGATTCACATTTTTCTTCATTATACCATGTTTTAAAATTTTGTTGGAATTTTAATACTTAGAAGGGAAAGAATGATTTTTACTTGAATATCCATATTTAAATTCACTAGGTGAAAGAAACTTAGATTTTATAGTTTTAGAATTTTCACAAGAATTAAAATAATTTAAATACACATTGTTTTCAATTGATTTTAGCAGATCCTTAATAAATATGTATTGTAACTCCAAATAATGTAAGTGGGTGATAAAAGTAAACTACAAAGACTAAAATTGAATAACATTGTGAGTGGTGTGTTCATTTGATCCTTGGGCATATGTAAATAAATTAACAATTATGACTCTAAGGAAAATATAACTTTAAATCATTTTACTAAAACTTTAGCAAGACCATCAAATGAATGTATAGATCCTTAAGGAAGTGAAAATAACACATGATAGCATAATTTTTCAAAGTGATGTGAAAATGGATTTGTCAACACCTTATCCTCTAAATAAACCCTATAGATGGAGTTGCATATAATCTATGATGAATATTAGGATCACTTTTTTCATCATACATTAAAATTTTAGTGCCAAAAGATCCATAAGTGATGAATGTGTCACAATATATAGAATATTATGGTGTAAATATTCTAGCATACTTAAATTCATCACTATGTTATCCATTTGGATTTGTATCCACTCTCTTTTCTACTTGATCTATTTTGTGAAATAGTGAATCTAAGGTAAAGGAAGGAATGGTGAAAAATAAGTATTGGGAACCACTATGAGGTATGGATTAACAAGCATGGAGGTGTCACTCAATAGAAGGGTATAGCCAAGAGTGAAAGCATAAAGGAAAGGGAAATTGGAAAATGGTTAAGTCCTTAATGGTTAGAAACTAGTAGTCATGGTATAATGTGTATTAGTGATGGTGGAATGAGTAATTGTAGATGATGGATCTTTTTTAGAAGTATTTAAGTGGAAGCAAGTGCAAGTTAGTCACAATACATGAAGTAAGATTAACATAAACCATTTCTAAAGTGTCTAAACCATATTAATTGTTAGAAAAAACCCATGCTGAAATATATCCTCTAGTTGTTTATGATTTTCCATGCTAGCCAAACTATGGACAACTCATTTGAAAAATCTCATGTTCACATGATGATCATGATCATAATCCTCATTGTTCTCATTATAATAATTATAATATATTGCATTCTCATTGGTTTGTGTCATTATAGGGTTTAGACAAGCAATGCTTTACAAAGGAAGATTAGGATCTCGAGTAGATAATAGAAAAAAATATAAGAAAACAAATCTAAAAAAGAATTCTTTCATATTAAAAAATTAGAAATGTTATTGATATATAAAATCTAAAAAATAAAATCTAATATAATATGCAAGGGTAGTTAGGGTAGGTGACAAAGAAATCACAATGAAGCTTAAAAACCCTAATAAAAAAGATATAAAAATATGAAAAAAATAAAATAAAAGGAAACCATTAGAACCACTACCTTCAAGCCTCTAACTCTTTAGTTTATTAGCCTTGAAGTTCTTCCTTCTTCAGTTTCCCTGCCTTAGAAGAAAAATCACAAATTGTGTGAATAACATGCATAGAATGAAACCACAATGCAATAAATTACATTTTATATGTGTTGCCTTTTCAAGAATCTTTTTGGGTGCCCAAATCCTCACACCTAAAAGAGGAAACTTGCATGTGAAGTTAGTAACTCCTGCCATCCATTGCCCATGCAAACTACCATGTGTCGGTTGAATTCTTGCAAGCATAATTTGCCAAAATTGCTCCAAATAACTCTTCCCAAATTCCAATGCCCAAATTGGACCCAAGAAAATAAATTAAAAATAAATATTAATTTATCCCCCAAAATTGATTTAATAAATGTCTTGAAAGTCCAATTTATCCGATTTATCTACAGGTCCTAATTGACAATTTTGAAGACTGGGTTTACTAAAAATAGTCATTGTTATTTTTAGAAAAGGGGACATTTCATACTGTTCACCATTTTTACACTACAAACTCCCCTAATTATTAAAATATTCAGAGAGAAATATCCATGCCCTATTCCAAAGCTCCCATATGGTTACAATTAGCAAGGATGTTGACGAAGGTTGTAGAATTTGGTTTTGCACATACCAAATGCATTTGGTTGAAAGTTTCTAAAGCCTTTTCAATAAATGCATTTTGTGCATATCCTACAAATCACATTTATTTGAGGCATTTTATCAAACAATTCACCTACCTCACCTATACTTCTACATAGCTAAATCACAAGCAAGCTTTGAGGAAATTTACTAGAAGAGATACTTGTGTGGTGGATTCTAAGCCAGTTGTTGAGAGGGTCATCACAACCAAGCCCAAGAAGCTAATATTACAAAATTAGAAACCTGTAAAAAGGGCAATTAAGCATATTAAAAACTTAGTTGAGATGGGTGTAGGAGTTGCACTCGACAAATCTATGGCTTCCCTATAAAGCGTGCCCTTCCAAATGCTTTAGGATAATTTATGATAGAAATAAAGCTATGTATGAGTCACCTACAAAATGTATGAAAAATGTGGAAGCACAAACAAGTTGTGTGAATTGTTTCTAGAATGACACCCAAACACAACCCCATTTGCATCCAAACATGTGTCTTGTTGACAAGAAATACATGCCCTCGAACAAAACCCTACAAGCTTTAGAAAGGGGATTACAAAAAAATTAGGCGAATGTTTGATATTTTGTCTATTATGTAACGCTATCACTTGATTTTTTTTCCTCACAAACACCCAATACCTCCAAATTGTAGACACACATACACACACAACCAACAACAAAAAAAGCACAGAATTAAAAATCCTATTTAATTCTTTCCTTGCCCTCTTCCTCATTGAACGATCTTTTTATAGAAATAAAAACCTATTTTCAATTAAGAAAATTAGGCATTGAAAACCTGAAGCTAGATTAACCATCAATTTTCACATACTAAACAGCACACAAAAATCATATCTTAGAAAATCTAATTTAGCCTAAATAGATAAGGACTAATAATAAAAATAAAGTACATAATTGAACGGGTTCCGAGGGAATTTTTCCATGGTCTAGGATATTCGGGAACTCCAATGTCGTGCTCGCAAGTTGCGCGTTTCTTTAAGACCATTTTAGCTAATGACAGCTAATATCTTATCCAAATTAAAGCAAGTAGTAAAACTGAACCCCAATAATTCTCCAGGATGGAATGTTTATCTGTCCCTTAGCAATAGAATGGGCCATAACCAGAACTAAACCCAGTTGCTTCTTACAGTTTTCCTCATGGGAAATGATAAAAAGCTGTTGTTATCCATCCAAAAGCCCTGACAGACATCCTATCGTACAAGTCATTTTTTGGAGCTAATTGATAAGCCCAAGAAGCAAGGAACAGTACCTTTCTCTGTCCTTTGTTGCTCTCCTTTCTCTGACCCATTGTTCCATGACAGGATAAACTTTTATAATAACCAGGTGCTGCATTAAATCCACAGTCCATAGTTTTGGGAAAAACTGTTTTGGTACCGTACTTTCTATTGATAAGTCAGCTGAGATCCACAAAGAGACACAATTCAATGGGTAGAGGGATGAGAAACATGATAGCCCAAGTAGTGCTCGTCAAAAAATTTGTGACCAAGTTGCAGAGGCTTGCCAATGCCACCAGGGCAGTTGGTTATGCTCTTTCTCCCAGAGCAAGAAAGGGTTATACTTATTTCACATATGACTGCGAAGAAAAAGATGAGGTTCTTCCCAGGGATGTTCCCAAAGGCCACTTTGCGGTATATGTTGGGAGTAAAAGGAGCAGGTTTGTAGTCCCCACAACTTATTTGAGCCATCCTCTGTTCCAGACATTGCTGGAGAAAGCTGAGGAAGAGTATGGATTTGATCACCATATGGGGCTTACCATCCCCTGTGAGGAGGTTGCTTTTGAGTATGTAACTGCTCTTCTGGAAAGAGAAGATCCAACACTGGACAATTGGGAGATAAACAAGATGATGGGCTTCTTCCACAATACAAACCCATGTATGGCAACTGCTTTCTGATTATTGGATCTTTTCTGTTTTCAAGAGGAGAATGATCAGACAACTTGTTAACCTATTAAGATTGACTTCATTAGGAGATTGATGTTTAACTGGGTCATTATTGAAGGTTTTTTGCTTGCAATGTTGAGAACAATGTATATAAATAGCTCATGGATTCAGTCTACTACTGACAAGAGATCAGCAATTGATCCCCAGCAACAATTGAGAACACTTTCTTGAAATGGAAGTGGTGAATTTTGTCCCCTGATTAAGTCCCTTAATGTATTGAAATTTGATTTTCTGGTTATGGCAATGTAATAAACTCTGTGATATCTTGAGAGTTTCCATTTTGTTTGTTGTATATGACAGCAGATGAAGTTTAATTTTCAGCCGCTTGTGTTTGTAGTTCTTTGTATCTCATATTCCTCATCAGTCAAAGCATAGTTTTTTAATTTCTTATTTGGCTATGGTAGACTGTATTCTAAGTTTCTAACCGACTCTGGTATTTCTGCAGAGCTTTCTTGATCTTGTGAGATCTCTAACAATGAGCAATTCTGAAACCTTTTTTCTTCTTTTTTTTGGAATAAGTGTTTTATATGAATCCTGAAACTTGGAATTGATAGCAATCTCAAAAGCATGGCCACAAAGAAAAAACCTTTCTCAGACCTCAAGCTGAAAGAAATTACAATTTGAAAACTTCTAACTAATCCTATTTTGGAATAATCTTCTCTGTGATCAAATAGTTTAATGGTTAGTTTCAGTGTTATCAAATAAAGTTGATTTGCTGAAATCCATATTTATATAACTAGCAATCACACTTTGTTGTACAATGGATACATCGAAGAGGTTTGGAAGGTCAATTAAGGGAAATTTTGGTCTATTTTTTGCATACATTTGTTTAGTACATGAGTTCAATTGGTAGGCAACTTAGAAAATGATGTTGTTTATGCAACAAAGGTCTCAATGGAGAAGTGATAGCTTCAAATCAACTATACATACACTTACAAGGATCCAAACACAACTGAAAAAACCTTTGAATCGTGAAGATAATCAGAATCCATTAAGGCTCATGTTATGTTTGCAATAGAGAGAGAGGGATAGAAAGAGGGAGAGATAGAGGGGGGAAAGAGCGAGAGAGAGATAGAGAGGAAGATAGAGATAGAGATGGAGAAGGAGAGGCAGAGGGATATGAAGTAGAGGGAGATAGAGATAGAGACGGAAATGGAGATGGAGAAGGAGAAGGAGAGGGATATGGAGGAGAGGGAGATATAAAGAGAGAGAGGAAAGAGATATAGACAAAGATGGAAGAGATAAATGTATAGAGAGGGAGGGAATGAGAGATGAAGAGATATAAAAATAAAGATATATATAGAAAGTGATATTGAGAGAGAGGGAGAGATATAGGGGTAGAGAGATGGAGAAATAACAAGATAGAGACACAGTGAGAGATGGAAGAAGAAATATGGAGATAGAGAGAGATGCAAAGAGATGAGGGAGAGAGATGAAGAGAGATGGATGGATTCTAGAGAGGGATAGAAGTCTAGAGATAGAGGGGGAGAGAGGAAGATAAAGGTAAAGATGAAGATAGATCAAGAGAGGAAGAGGGTGACAAGTAGATGTAGATAGAGAGATAGAGATAGACCTAGAAGGGAGATAAGATAGAGAGAGACAGGGAGACATTGATGGAGAGATATAATTATATAAAGGAAAAGAAGAGGGAGATAAAGATGAAGAGATAGAGATATATAAAGGAAGAGGGAGACGAAGAGACGGAGAGAGATGGATGGTGAGATATAGTGATAGAGAGATATAGATATAAGAAGATATAGAGACATGGGGAGAGGGAGACGGAGATTGAGAGATAAACAAAGATAAGTATCTATAGACAAATAGAGATGGAGAGAGGGAGAGAGAAATAGGGATGATAGAGGGAGCTTGAGAAGAGGAAGATATCAATATAGGGGTGGGGACGGGGTGAGAGGGGGGGAGAGAGAGAGAGAGAGAGAAGGATTGTGTATGCATGAGTGAGTGAGAGAAATATAGAGATAGAGATAGGGATGGAGAACTACGGTGTGTGTGTGTGTGTGTATGTGAGAGAGAGAGAGAGAGAGAGAGAGGGAGAGAGATATATAAATAAGAGATGGAGGGAGAGAGGGAGAGATAGGGATAGAAAGATGGAGAGATAAAGAGATAGATATATTGGGAAAGATAGATGGGGAAGAGAGAGATACATATAGAGGAAGATAGACATAGAGATGGAAATGAAGATGGAGATGGATCAAATCTTTCACATATTTTGTATACACATTTCCTAGTGAATGTGGCTTCTAGGGGGGACATGTAATATGTTTCAACAAAGATATAAATGGAGAAGTGATAGCTTCAAATAAACTATGCATCCACTTACATGGATCCAAACATGGAAGGAAATAAAAATTATGAATCAAGAAGATAATTAGGCTCCATTATAAATAGGCTCATGTTATGTTTGTAATAGGGAGAGAGGGAAAGGAAGGGAGAGAGAGAGAGAGAGAGAGAGAGAGAGAGAGAGAGAGAGAGAGATTTTAAAAGAAAAATTGTCCTTGGAGCCTATTGTGTATTAATTAACAAAAAAAGATTGTTGAGCATAGGTATTTATTGCATGATGAAGTGACACTCAATGATCTTTGAAAGGCCAATAAACCCCATTTGTACGTAATCATGTTTTTCTATCTTTTGTCATAAGAGACCCTTTGAAATTATCTTGACTCCACTTTTATATGATAGGGAGTTGGAGTTATCTTTTCAAGTGGGCCTAGTCTATCTTTTAGACCCATGAATAATTTATGCCTATCTTTTAGAAAATTAGTTGTATTTAAATAGTGAGAATGGTGATTTCCTTTGTATTATATCATTTATCAAAGTCTAATTTTTTGGTATGATTGATCTTTATTTGATCCTTGAATATTTTTGATGGGTTGGATCATTTACTTCTGATAGTTTAACCAAATGATAACTTCTAATTTAGATATACAATCCCTCATAATATTATAATTTAACATACAATTTTATATATATATATATATAGAATAAATTATATTTATCTATATACCATTATTTTTTCTTTGATTAAGTATATCATTTGTTTTAATTTAGCTAAAATATTAATTTTAATAATAAAAAATATTTAAAAATTAAATAATTAAAACCACACTACAAACTAGAGAGTTTCAAATATTTTGTAATGAAGGTAAAATTGTGATTTATATAAGTTAGATGTTCATCCTTTGTTTCCTTAAAAGAATTATAATTTAAAAAGGAATGCAAAACGATGTAGATATTTGATCTCAAAACTGTTTAATCTTTTTAATAGTGATTTTATCTCTTCATCACTCTAGTGAAGTCATCATTTGTATCTTGATCCTCTACATATTCTTGAAGATATTTCATGATTTTTTTCTCAATATTAAAATTTATGCATTAGCAATAAAATAAATAAATTTAACAATTTTATTAAGTTGAATCATTTAAAATTAATATAGATAGAAAGTAGATATAATACCCATAATATATTTATTAATAATTAAAAATATGCAATTACATTAATTCTATGAAAAAAATCTTAAAGATTAAACAATTGAAATAATGCTACAAAATAAAAAATTTAAAATGTTTTGCAATGAAAGTAAAACTAGCATACATATTTTAAATATTAATATTTATAAAATATGTCGAGAGTTATCATTCTCTAATTTTCTTTTTTGATTGATTTATCTTTGTGATCAAATCTTTATTTGTTCTTTTAGTTTATGCAAATATTTGAATTATTTTTATTATTTATTTATTTATTTGTTCTTTTTGTTTCATCAAATCTCTTTTATTTGATTTTTTTCTATCAAATCTACTGTAGTAGCAGATGACTTCCATTGAATGCAGCTTCAAAAACTTTACACAAATTGTTGGATGGCTCTCCATGTAACTATGATTAATACAAAAATCATGTTTTTTTGTTTTTTGTTTTTTAAAAGTAATTGTAACTTAAAAAGGAATGTAAGGGTATCTAGACATTTTATCTCCATATTATTTCCTATACTATGCATGTTCATGGGATTCCATTTATTTTCTTTCTACTAAATTTATGCATTAGCAATATAAATAAAAAATTTAACAATAATTTCAAGTTGAACAATTTGTAATCAATTTAAGAGTAGATATAACTAGCATACATATATTAAATATTAATCTATATAAAATACGCCAAGAGTTATCAAAAATATTATTTATTTATTTATTTGTTCTTTTAGTTTATGCAAATATTTGAATTATTTTTTATTATTTATTTATGTATTTTTTCTTTTTGTTTCATTAAATCTCTTTGATTTGATTTTTTTGTTTCATCAAATCTCTTTTATTTGATTTTTTCATTTCATCAAATCTACTGTAGTTGCACATGACTTCCACCTGTCATTTTAAATGCAACTTCAAAAACTTTACACATTAATTTTAGAGAGAGAAGATTCTTTAAAATTGAATAATTAAAACAATACTAATGATTTGTAATGAAAGTAAGCTATGATTTATACCATAAGCTATATGTGTATCCTTTGCTTCATTAGGAAAAATATAAATTAAGAAAATGGGAGAATATATGTAGATTTGATTTCTAAAAAAACTAGCTTTTTAAAGTAGTGATATTATCTCTTTGATTCATTAGAAAAGAATATAATTTAGATTTGATTTCTAAAAAATAAGTTTTTTATTGATATTAGCTATTATTTATGTAGCTAGATCTTTCTCAATGGTCTTGAATCATTCTAACACATTCTAAACCGTTGATAATAGAAGTCAATTGATTGGGTTCATATAAGGAATGCCTTCGGCCTAATAATATTTTTATAAAGTATTTTTTTTTATAATTTATAAAGTCTTGAATATTTTTTATGAATATGCATTTTATAAATAATCTTTTATAAGAATTATTGAATAATTAATATTTCCTACATTTTTTTGTATGTCTTTCCTACTCTCGCTTGCATCACGGCCTCTAAGGAGATGCTTATGACAAGTATTGTGGCTTGCTCAGGGAATTTTATGTGGGCTAAGGCACCCAATACCCCTTGGCAACCATGCCTTCAAATGAATTCAAGAGCTCTTCAATCAAACCCTAGCCCTTTCACTTTCATGGAAAAACAACCAAATCCATCAACGACCTTCAAGGACGTGTTGCGCTTGAGATTATAGGTTGGAAGTGGTGGTTTCAAGGGTTCCTCTAGTGCATTGGCCCTCCCATCTCTAGTGGCATCGCTTGGTTGTGCCCCTCTCTTCTTGTCCACCCCTCATTCTCTAGCCCTGAGGTACACTTAAACAATTTGGCCATGGACTGGGAGGCCTTTTTGCAAGATTATGCCCTAATTTGTAGATTCACAAAAATATGGCCAAAATTATGTGATCTACACTCATGGGTTTTAGAGAAATGGAAAGAATACATGGAGGAAGAAATTTGGATTTATCCCTATGCCAAGGGGTTCTTTATCCTAGAATTTGATTCTAAGGAGGATAAGAAGGTGGTGTTGGAGAATGGCCCTTGGGTCTTCCAAGGTGATTTTCTATGTATGAAACCATGGTTCCTCACCTTCGATCCACATTCAAAAGTTTTCACTATAGCTTGTTTTTAGGTGTGGTTACTATATCTTCCTCTACAATTTTTGGAACTTGACTTCTTGCAAGCCATTAGGAATGATAGGAAAGTATCGTTGCACTTCTAAGGAAATTATTGATTATCAGAACTCCACTTGTGAGCTTGAATATGTATTGAAATGGATTTATCCATTGGCCTCCCTATTGAGATTCTATTAAAGGTGGATAATAGAAGTTGAAGACAACCTGCTAACTATGAGAAAATTGCCTTAAGATGCAGGTGATGTTTCTCAATAGATCACTTCACATCCCAATTTCAAAAACATGTTGTGGGGAATTTGGCCTACTTTGGTAAACCTTCCTAGTGGGATGGGGTTGGGCCTCAACATTACATAATTCCTCCTAAGGATACTAAGGTTTGTTCCCCTCTTTCTCTTGGTGATCGTACTTCATCTCCAATTGTTGTCTAGGTCACAATAATGGGTTCACAGTGGACTCTCGAATCTAGCAGTAGGAATATGCTTGGATGGTTTCTTCCCCGACTTGTTCTCCTATGTTGTTGGAGAATTATGTGGTCACAGGCAACAAAGATGGTCTAGAGGTAGAGATTTGACATCTAAAAGATAATGGATGGACATAAGTAAAGCGAAAGAAATAGAATCCTTAGCGTCAAATGACTTTGAGGTCCTCAAGAAAGCGGGAAATGTGGAATTTTAATAACTTCATTAAAATATTATAGGATGGAAAGCAGATTTGGTGGTTGCAAACACCTTTAGTTTTTTGTAGCTTATTAGAGGACTTTGTTATTGTAGATGGAAACAACAACCTTTTAGTTTTGGTCTAGAATGACCCATTTTTGTAATTATCCCCATCTAGGGACTTAGCTAATGCACCCCTATTAGAGGGTTGATGTATTTCTTTTCTTTTTTTATCATTTCATATATGGGAGTGGACCCCTTGTCCACATCTTCTTACAGATATAATTTTTTTTATAAGAATTTAATTTTAAATAAATTAAACTCACATAAGTTGCACCCCATAAACTCACAATTACATTAGAAATAACTTGATATAATCTTATTTCTAAACTTATTTTAATACGGATATGTTGAGTTTAAAACGTAACTTCAACTAATGGCCCTCATTAAGAGTTGGTTGATATAATCATTTGAAGGTTAATTAAAAGATTGCAGTTTTTTAAAAAAGGCAAATGACTAGTTAAAATTGTTTAGCCTTCTCGATATCATTTGTCCTACAATTTTATTAGAAATAATTTTTTTAAACAATATTTAGAAAATATAGATTAATAGATATTATCTCAAAATTAAATTTAAATAGAAAATTAATAATATCAAATCATTTAATGTAATATAATTATTTGTAGTTATAATATATTAGTGAATTAATTTATTTTTAAGTTGTATTAATATTCATTATAATATGTCTGGAATTGAATTCTTATAATTAGTTCATTATAGCTTTTAAAATATTTAAATATTATATTGTAACCTAATAATATTAGTTAAATTATTTGAACATAGTAGTTTAGTTATTTAATAGACATATTCAATGTAATTATTGATTAAATTAATTATCAAGAAATTAAAAAATATTTAGATTAAGATTTAGTCTTTTATGAATTATGAGGAGCTTATAGAATGTAGGTTAGTCCAAGATATCCTTGAACACAAATAATGAAATGTAAATACTGATTAAAGATTGAATAGTATAATATATTGACAATATATTTTTTTAAGCGGGAAAAAAGACTATGAAATTACAAAATGTTGGTCAATTTCAAGAGTGAAAAAAAGTAGAGTAGGAAAGACTAGGTAGTGCAAAAGGGGAGTGTAGAATGCAATATGTGGAAATATGAAAGGCACTATCTAATGAGAAAAGGAGTGAAGGATACAACAATGATTAAAAAATTAAATTTGGCAAAGATAATAATGAAAAATGGAAACACTATGGCTACAAGGAGAAAAAAGGTCAAGAAAAGATTAAGAGAAAAGGGAAACAATATGATGATAGAGAGAACAACATAAGATAGTATTGGTAGATATATCATATTCAAAAATGAAAAAGAAGCAATGAAGATGAATATCAAATAGACCTAAGCCTTCAAAGGATTTTTTAGAAGTAAACACTATTTTGATGAGAGAAACTTTTGGAGTAGCAATAAAATGAATGAACATTTAAAAATCTTTCACAAATGAACGAGTGATCCCACAATACTGGTTTACACTTTCTCGGAGATCCTAATTTTTGCTAAAATCACATATTTCTAGAAAATATTATAGAAAATATAATGATTTAAGCCTTGAAAAGTTCCATTTAAAGGATTCCAATTGAAGAGGGTTTGATCAAACCACCTTAGATCAAACCCCCTTGGGTAGAACCCCGCTAGTTTTAAACCATACCTATAACGGAGTCTCCTTTACACCCATCAAAATGCTGATAAAAAACCACTTTTGATTTATCTTTTGGGGGATCAAATGAATTCATTTAAAATCTATTTTTTGTGAGTATGTAGTCCTTATTATAAGATTATCAAAAATTAGAATTTTAAATAAATTTAATTTAATTATTATATCTATTTTTTATTTCTTGTGAATGTAGGTTTTTCACTAAATATCAAGCTCTTTGTTATGCACATGTGGGAAAATAACAGATTATCATTTTTTTTTAAAAAAATATTTGTGCACTAGCTATTGAAGTCCTTGATCCAACAAAAAAAATTTGAATTTCGATGCATACAAAAAAATTTATGTTGTATACAGTATGCCTATGTCTGAATTGTAATTGGTTTGACTTCAAAACTTGATTAAGGAAAAAATATTCAATAAAACACTATGAAACCAAATGAGAGCACTAGATATCATAGTTAAAAATCTAAATTTGAAAAAAATCAAATTTTATCCTTTATGGAAAAAAAGTTATGTTGTATACGGTGAGCATCACTCCTTAAAAATGGTGTTTACTGAAAAAACTAGTTTTTGAAGGAGATGGAAAAAGAAGTGCAATCTGATTCCAAAAATTTTGAAAAAAATATATTTAGAATCTACAGAAAAAATGTCACAAATCACTAGTTTGCATCATCTTCAAATTCCTAACAGTTTAGCCACTATAGATGCTCGAAAGTGAAGATTTAGTTAGAAAAAAATAGTTCAGTGTCCAATTTGGCCAAAAATTGTAAACCGGTATTGTGGGATCACCCGAACATATGCACAATAATATTGAAAACTACCATAAAATTGAATCAAGAGAATATAATGAACTAATTGTATATGTGTGATATGGAAAAAGAAGAGAGGTATGATTTAACTACTAACAAACCCTCCAAGAAGTGTGACACATGTAGAACACTTGAGACAAGTGGCAAACATGTGTTAAGTCCCTATTCAAGGTGAGATAACAAAATAAAAAACTCTAAGTGAGCTTAAGGTAATGTGATAGATCTACTAGTTAGGTGATGACACTTTTCACACTAACCCACCCTTAAATGATACTTAGGGGGTAATCTAATCACTAAAAATAAGTCCCAAGAACTAGGCTTGATGAGGTACTCATGTACAAATAAAAGTCTCTCACAAATGGATTAAAGGAGAAAACCTTATGGGAAAATCTCCTCTCTAAAAAAGAAAACATATAGAAAGAAAGGAGGACTCAAGACCCCTCAATGAAAACTTCTTTCCTCCCAAGAATATATCACAACTTGAGATAGAAAGATAATGTTAAAGGTTTAGTGAAGATGTTTGCAAGCTTCTCTTGAGTAGGAAAATACTCTAAGGAAAGAGCATCATCATAGATAAGTTGTCGAATGAAATGTATGTGTATATTGATGCGATTTATCCTTTGATGCTCCACTATATTGTGAGAAATGTAAATGGCACTTTGGTTAATACACCCAATAATAGTAGTCCTAATGATAAAGTGATAAACCAAACCCTTTCATAAGCTATTGAAGTCATAGAACCCCCTACCTATCAAGTAATACACCTCAATACTTAGCCTCAATTTTGATGATAATGTAATGGCAGTTTGATTCTTGTAAGACCATACAACTAGGATAGAACCAAGGTAAAAATAAGCACAAAAGTGGACTTCTATGAGTCATCACTAGCCCAATCCGAGCAATGAATCCTACTATCTAAAAAGATCTAGGTGTGTACTAAATACCAAAATGTGTGGTGCCCTGAATATACCTCAAAATATGCTTGGGAACCTTCTACTAACACTCATGGGGATTGTAAAAAAATTGAGAGACAAGCCCAATAGTGAAAGTAATATTAGGATGAGTGTGGTCAAATATAAAAGGTTGCCAACTAATTTCTTGTATAAATTAGCATCAACACTAAGTATGGTGCAAGTGGTAGTCAAAGTAACACAAGACTAAAATAGTGTAGGATAAATATTACAATTATCCATGCTAAACTAAATAGGCAATTCAATGGCATATTTCCATTGGTGTACAAAAATACACTTGGTAGACTATAGGATCTAACAACTAATAAAATAATGTAGAAGCCCAAGATTGGTCATGTCAAAGTGCTACATCAGAGAGTGTTGAATATCCAAAAGAATGGATGACCTAAGCTACTAGTGTGAATCAAATCATCTACATACAATACTAGTATCTTAGTTTTATTTCTATGTCTTTAAATATATAGTATGTGATTTAAGTGGCAACAAATAAAACCAAAATTGAGTAAGAAACCATCAACCTTCTCATACCAAGATTGAGAGGCTTATTTGAGACCATATATAATGAACATTGAATCCTGCAAATAAGTGAAGAGTCATGAAAAAATATTGGATGTTAATCCATGTAAATCCTTATGAAGATCATTACACAAGAAAGCACTCTTCATATTCTCTTAGAAGAGTGGTCATCTTCAAGATGTAGTGATAGAAAGGATAATGCGAATAGAATCTATCTTGACTACATGGGAAATTTTCTCACAATAGTTGATACTCTCAACTTATGAAAAAAATTAGCTACAAGATGTTCTTTACACCTTTCAATATAACTATCATATTCCAACTTGGTGTGGTACACCCACTTGCACTAAACCATCTATAGTGAACTCCTCAATACCCCAAGATCGCCTACAAGACAACAATAATTTTCACGAGAGAGAAATGTCAGAAATGTCATGTTATGATTATGGATGCAAGATTTCCAAACTGAATATATGATGTACATTGTTGCAACTTGATAATCTTGTTGTCATTGATGCCAAAAACTATGCTTAAGATTGTATATGCTTTGGAGATTGCTAGTGTGCAAAGATATCTAATGGTGCAAGTCAGCATTGCAGCAATGTGGAAGGCTAGTAGTCATTTTATTGCCTATGTATGATACAAAGGTGGGTACACATGTCTTGATGTGTTTTCAAGTTGTCTACATTGATATTTTTCCATTATGGTGTACCACACTTAGTGACAAGCTGCTGAAGTTTTGTCTAAGGCATCCACAATATGTACTCTAAGACAGAGATAGTATTTTGGTTCTCATCATTCAACAGAAAAATACTATTTTGGTTCTCATCATTCAATAGAAAAATATTTAGTCTTGTAGTTCATAAGTTAAGTTGATGGAGATATGAAGGTGTTATATCTAAAGTTTTATGCCAATATCCCTTCTGTAGAGAAAGATAGAAGTGACAAAGTTTTTGGTATGTGCTATGGCAGAGCAAAGTGGTTCGAAAGGCTTGTTGGAATGCTCCACATTCCTCTGTATATGAAGTTTTGTTCAATTGTTTTTGAGGACATACTTAGTGATGTCTAATGTATTCTATATTCAAGTTTCAGATGATTTGGTGCTCCACAAGTTCTATTTTCAAAGTGGAAAATTGATACAGTTGGTTTCAGATGCTTAATATTCATCGAAGCATATGTTTAAATACTTGCGCCAACAGAAGATTGTGTATTTTCTAGTTGTATGATTTTGTGTGGACACTCCACATATCTCATAGTATATAAGGTATGAAGCACATGAAGATCCTTCTTGGTTCTAGCACCACACAGTTGTTTTGTGAAGATATGCTTTTATAGAGGCCGACTAAGATATGTTAATGATGTGCACCACAAGTCCAAGTGTGAGTGAAGTTTATGGAATGATTGAATATTTTGTATAGGTCATGCTAAATTATCTAGGAGAAATGTAAATTTTTAATCATTTTTGTATACCGCTAATGGATATGAAGGCCAACATGCTACAAGTTTCATATTTTCTTGTTTATGGCCAACTTAATTTGTATTTTACTAGTGTGCAAAAATGTATAAGTGTAGAAACAGAGCATGATAAGATCTACCTCAAATCTAATGTGCAAAATTGATGACTATTTGTGGGTTGAAGCCATAAAGTCAATCATATTTTAGTTGTTTTCAATTACAGAGTTGTAGCTTCCTTGTGTTGGAGTTGTTGCAATATTTTTTTAGTGTTTACATTGATTTCAACTTATGTCAACCTCTAGTGTGGTTATAATGATAAGGGGTGATCCCACAAAGTTGTACAATTTTTGGGAGATTCTGATTTTTGTTAAAATCACATATTTTTAGAAAATATAATGATTTAAACCTTAAAAAGTTTCATTTAAAGCATTCCAATTGAAGAGGGTTTGATCAAACTACCTTAGATCAAACCCCATTGGATAGAACCTCGCTAGTTTTAAACCATACCTATAACAAAGTCTCTTTTACACCTATCAAAATGCTGATAAAAAACCACTTTTGATTTACCTTTTGGGGATCAAATTAATTCATTTAAAAATTATTTTTTGTAAGTATGTAGTCCTTATTATAAGCTTCCCAAAAAGTATAATTTTAAATAAATTTAATTTTATTATTATATTTATTTTTTATTTCTTATGAATGTAGGTTTTTCACCAAAAACCAAGCTCTTTGTTCTGCACATGTGGAAAAATAGAAGATTATCAAAAAAAATTGAAAAATATGAGTGCACTAGATATTGAAGTCCTTGATCCAAAAAAATAATAATAATTTTGATACATACAAAAAAAGTTATGTTATATAGTCCGCCTATGTCTGAATTGTAATTGGTTTGACTTTGAAACTTGATTAAGGAAAAAATACTCAATAAAGCACTATGAAACCAATTGGAAGCACTAGATATCATAGTTAAAAATCTAAATTCGAAAAAATTAGAATTTTATCCTTCATGGAAAAAAAATTATGTGTTAAATAGCAATTGTCACTCCTTAAAAATGGTGTTTACTGAAAAAATCTAGTTTTCGAAGGAGATGGAAAAAGAAGTGCAATCTAATTCCAAAATTTTTGAAAAATATATATTTAGAATCTAAAGAAAAAATGTCACAAATCACTAGTTTGCACCATCTTCAAATTCCTCACGGTTTAGCTACTATAGGTGCCCGAAAGTGAAGATTTAGTTAGAAAAAATCAGTTCAGTGTCCAGTTTGGCCAAAAATTGTAAACTACTATTGTGGGATCATCCTAACATGTTTGTGGTGTTGAGTAGGTGAACTGTAGATGTAGCATGATCACCTGGTTTCAAAGTGCTTTTGAGAAAATTTGTATAAAGAGTGTACAAGGTGTCAGAGGTGTGTTTTGTATTGTGCTCCATATTTCTTCATACTTTAATTTGTTCTTGTGCGGTTTGGATATAATGTTCAAAAGTGTTCAAAAGTGTTATATCTATAGTTTTAGGTTTTGGATTGTGCGGTAGTAGAATATGTGTTTGATAGTATGTTGGACTGTGAAGAAGGTTGTCTGGGAGAAATAGAATTGTTCCACATTTCTTTGCATTGAAGTTTCTTGTCTTGCAGATTTGGGAATGTGCTAATCATCCTTGCATCTATCTTCCCTTGGAAGGTTTAGTGTTCAAATGTTATGCAAGATTAGTTCATGAGTTGTGGCTTAGTGGTAGTTTGACTGGGTGCACAGGATGATAGTATTCTCAATTGTATGTGTTTGCAATGCCAATGTGTTTGAATATTCTGATGGTGTTGGAATATTCCATAATGTTGTGTGATATTGGTATGTGGTCCATAGGATGTTTCTAGAAATGGTGAAGTGTGAATGTGGTTGCTTGTTAGCGTTAATGTTGATTTGGCTAACTAGGAATGTTAGCATTATTTTTGGATGTGCTTCGTTGTTTGTGAAAGCGTGGTGTACTGTCTCAGTGTAGATTTGGGTCTTGGTTAACCCTTGGTGTGGCCCACCTTCACTTCTTTCCACTATAGAGGTGTTTGGTGCCAACCTATTCGGTGGTTGCATGTTTGAGGCACACATATGTTTCATTGAAGCTGACTTGGAGAAGGTTGTTTGAGGTTGTAGAAGATATATATGCAAGGTTATTTATTAGAGAAGGGTGAGATGTGAAGATTGGTGTAAAATGATGTGTATGTCATCAAGTGTTGTGATTTGAGTGTGATCATGAATTCCTATGACTACTGAAAGTAGTGAGTAGAAGGTGTCTACATTTTAGTGTGCCTAAAGTTGTTAGAGGTAGTGAGCCAAAAGTTGTAGATGGTGAAGAGTTGTTGTGGTGGATTCTCATGTTGCTCTAAGGTAGTGAACCTCCTTGTAGCAGTTTCTTTGTAATCTCTTATATTCTAGAAGAAATGATCTTCCTTGGAAATGATCCTTTGGTAGTGAGCCCTTCTTTCTTTTGGACAGTGAGTTATTTGGGTAGTGATCCCTTTCAATAGTGAGCCTTTTGTAATCGATGTTGGCATTCATATATATGTAAGTTAATCCTCATCGTGATTTTTCCTTGATTAGGGTTTTCCATGTAAAATCTAGTGTTCTATTGTGTGTGGTTGTTGTTGTGTTGATGTTTCATTTATTTACATGCATGTTAATGCTTAATAAGGGTTTGAAGATTTTAATGCATAGTTGATTCAACCCCTTTTAGTTTTCCAGTGTGTCTACCAATTGGTACCAAAGTAGAGGTTCCTTGGAAGAAGCTTAACCGCTTGAGGTAGATCTAGATGGCACACAAGAATGGTGCCAAAGCTCCTATGTTCAATGGAATAAATTATGCCTTTTGGAAAGCCAGAATGGAAGCCTTTCTTGTCTCATTAGGGTTTGGTGTATGAAAGTTAGTTGAAGATGGATATAATATACCTACTACTACTCTGACAAGTGAAGATGATATCAAGGATTATGAGAATAATGACAAAGCAAGGAATGCTATCTTGAGTGGGATTTTTGATTCAGAACTTGTGAAGGTGATAAGCTACAAAATTGCTAAAGAGTTTTGGGTAAAGTTGTGAAGTATTTATGAAGGAGATGTTAAGGTCAAGCAAGCAAAGATGCATAATTTCAAAGCCAAATTTGAAACCCTAAGGATGTCAAAAGATGAAGATATTGTAGGTTGCATGCTCAAGGTGCATGAAATTGTTAATGCCATCTATAGACACTGAAAAATGTCTTGAGCTTGCGAACAATATTTTCTCATTAATTTGCATCCTTCCTACATAATTAAATAATTTTAGTTATTTAATGATTTCCTAATATCATACCACTTTCTTTTATTAATTAAATAATTCTTAATTATTTAATTAATTCACTTTATCTTTATTCTTCTTTTGATTAATTAAATAAATCTTATTTATTTAATTACGTCACTAATTTCCCTTCTTTCTCCTATAATTAAATAATTTTTTATTTATTTAATTATTCATATTCATTTTCCCTCCTTTCTTCTATAATTAAATAAAGTTTTATTTATTTAATTATTTATCATTTCCTTCTATCCATAATTACATAATTATTTCTAATTATTTAATTATTTACCATTTCCCTCCATTTATTATTAAATAATTGTTCTGAATTATTTAATATTTCATTTCCCTAATTTCTTTTATAATTTAAAAAATTATTTTTAATTATTTAATTATTCATTAACCCTCTCCTAAATTAAATAATTATGGCAATTGTTTAATTTATTTATTCTTATCCAAGCCCTATCTCTCACCTAATTTCTTGGATTGTTGTCCCTTCTTCCCATCCTTGTCTCTTTTCTTCTCAATTAATCTCATCCATTGATCGTCATACCTCATCACTCAATCCTCAGCCTTCATTTGAATTCAGTTTCTATAAAAGAAAGCTATCAATCCCATTTCAAGGTTAACCACAGTCTTCGATGCTTTTCTATCATATTATCTTTGAGATCTTGTTATCAAACATCTACTTTGATCTTATTGTGAAATCTTGCACACTACATATCTGAGAGAAAACAAGCAAAATTGAGAAGAGCAATGGAGGAGAATCAACTTTGGCATAGGAATTGAGGTTTTATTGCTTTATTAAATTTTATTCTCATAGTCATCTTGTGCTTCATTGTTAGATTAAGTTCTCTATGGCTTGAATTTAGGTATTTTTGTGGTTGCTATCGATGATTCATGCTTTACCCCCAATTTTCCTAGTCTTACAAATAGGTGAACTTGACATGAACTAATAAGATTTTGCAAAAAAAATTGAGAAATTTTTAGTTTCAGGAGGTGCGATGCAATCGTTCTACATAACGCCGCAATCATTTATCCAAACGCCACAATTTTCAATCCCTGCTATGCATTCCTCAAATTTGGAACTGTAGTCGTCTATTACAAAACCATGTTTTTGATATCGTGAGTGTTAGATGCACATGGAAACTGAGAGGGGGGTGAATCAATTATACATTAAAACATTAAAACCCTCATTAACATTCAGATCTTTGTTAGCCCTTAAACCCTTAATCAAATTTAGCATGAAAGTAAACAAGTGAAACAACACATCAAACACCATGCACAATAGAACACTAGATTTACATGGGAAAAATAAGAAGGGAAAAACCACGGTGAGGATTAGCTCACAATATAAAGTAATAGAAACACCAAATATAATAGGCTCACTACCCAAAAGAAAGAAGGGTTCACTACCAAATTAGAAAGAAGAAAGAAAGGAATTGTTACAAAGAGAAATCCATCTAATCTACCACAACAACTATAAACCATCTGCAACCTCCAGCTCACTACTTTTAGTAACTACAAGTACACTACAAATGTAGACCCTTCTTCTCACTGCTTTAGTGTCATAGGTATTAATCTCACACTTGGATCACCACACTTAATAAAATTCACATATTTCATACACCTACTATAGATCCACACTCATCTCCAATGATTTACCTTGCTTATATACCATCCACAACCTTGAAAATATTCTCCAAGGTTGGCTATGCACCTCAAATGTGGAATTACAAAATAGGTCAACACCAAATACTTCTGTTGTGGAAAGAAATGAATGATGACCACATCATGGGTTAACTAGGACCCAAATCTACATCGACACACTTTGTCACACTTCCACAAATAACACACCACTTATGCAATCAACACTAACATGTTAGGTCGACCAAACTTGTATTAACGCCCTTAACAATTAAGTTCCTTCTTAACCAAGTTCAAAAACAACTTCACAGACCACATAAAAAAACTCCAAAATATTCCAAAATCATCTCAAAATATTCCAAAATCATCAAAATATTTTGCAACTCTACCAAAACCACTTGAAACTGAGAACACCATCATTTTGTGCAGCTAGACACACTGGCACAAACATTCAACTCACAAAACAACCTTGTGAAACACCACAACTCTTGAAACTTCAAGGAAAGGTAGATATAGATAATATAAGCATGTTCCTAGATCCATAAGACAAGAACCTTCACTACAGAGAAATGCAAAGCAATCTCATTTCTCCTAGACACTTTGTTTCACCAGACAGACCTACTGTCAAACACAACTTTCATCGTAGAATGATCCATAACTTGAAACTATAGATATAGAACCTCTAAACACCTATAATTATCATATCCAAACCATGAATTTATATATTCAACCATGAAGGAATGCAAAGAAAAACACTGAGCACCACTCTATCACACTAAAGTCTCTTTTATTCAAATTTTCTTTCAAGCACTTGGAAACCAAGTGGACCAACTACATCAACAACACTACTAACATATGTACAACACATCAACACAAATTCTACAACTATACTGAAGTAAGACATCAATGATAACACCAACAACATTGTGTTGACATCAATACCAACAACTCCAATGATAGGGGTTGGAATCATCAACACCAACAACATTCCAACACTCTCTTCATACAAGGGTTTGACATCAATGACAACACCCAAAAAACTCACAAACAACTCAATCTTCCAAAAATACCCCCCTTTGTCATTGATGGCAACACTAACACTCTGAAAAATGATCAACAACAAAAGCAACCAACAATAACTCTACAAGCAATACTCCACCTGATTGGCACATCTCTCACTCTTCATATTCTCATTCTCTTCCTCTTGAACACTTTCTCCCCTTGTGGTCTTTAGACCATATACTCTTCTGAATTATGTTTTTTCAACCAACTTTCTCCCCCTTTAACATCAATGGCAAAGGGCCATAGACTCATCCATCTCTCTTTCTCTCCCTCTTCAACATTCAAAGGGAAAAACCTGCACCTTTCACACATCACCTGCATAGAATTTTTCCTTTTGACATCTACATACACAACTTGCAACACCAACAAGCAACTGCACTACACTCACTTTTTTGTACACTCCCCCTTAGAGGCACAAAATATGCTCCATAGATGACTTCACCAACCAACCATACTACTACCTACTCCCCTTAAGAGGTAGTCTTCATCAATTCAGAACAAAATAAAGAAATCTTGAATTGCTCCACCAAAATGATGCACAATCTTATGCATCTAGTTGAAAGGGGGGGCAATAACCCCTAACTTCTACTGGAGATACTAAAATGTATCTTTAGGAAGAGCCTTTTGTGAAAATATTTGCAACTTGATCCTTTGTAGGCACATACTCTAGCTTCACCTCATTTTGTGCAACCTTATCTCTTAGAAAGTGATACTAGATTGAGATATTTGTTTTCCTTGAATGCATCATCAGATTCTTTGATATATTGATAGCACTTGTATTATCACACAAGATAGAAATGAGATCATTATATGATATTATAATATCCTTCAATGTCTACTTCATCCACAACACATGTTTGCAACAAGATTTTGTAGCAATACACTCTTCCTCTGCATTAGATAAAGATATTGAATCCTACTTTTTTCTTAGTCAAGAAACCAACCTACTTCTGAGAAAGAAAACACCTCCACTTGTACTTCTTCTATCATCCATGCAATCTGCCCAATTTGCATCTATATAAGAACTTAAAGAGAAATCAGTATCCTTTGGACACCATAGACCATATTCCAAAGTGCCCTACAAATATCTAAATATCATCTTTATTGTTGCCACATGTGATTCTCTAGGATCTTCTTGAAATCTATCCACAAGAAAAACTACATGCATGATATCCAGTCTAGTAGTAGTTAGATATAGTAGTACACCAATCATTGATATACACTTTCTCTTATTAGTCTTAGGAGATTCATAAATTTTTTTCAACTTGCAATCAGTAATCATAGGAGGACTCACATATCGGTTTAGAGTCTTCCATTCCAAACTTCTTCAGTATTTCCTTGACATATTTTGACTATAAAATGAATATTCTTTTTTTGTCTAACTGATTTGTATCCCAAGGAATAAATTTATCTCCCCAAACATTGGCATCTTTAATTCATTATACATCTTGTTTACAAGCTTCTTGCACATTTCCTCATTTCTTCCAAAGATTATATCATCAACATACACAACCAAAATCAAGATTTGATCCTTCTCAACTTTAAAGTAAAGATTGTTGTTTGTGGTACCTTTATTCAATCTTTGCTACAATAAGTACCTATCCAATCTTGCATGCGAAGGTTTGGGAGCTTGCTTGAGTCCATATAATTCCTTCTTCAATATGAAAACTAGATTAGGATTATTTGATAACTGAAAGCCTTCTGGTTGTTCAATGTATACCTCTCCCTCCAACTCACCATTCAAGAATACATAGACTTCACCTCCATTTGATAAACCTTGAAGTCTTTATGTGCTGCAAAGGCCAAAAACATCCTAATGGTCTCCATTCTTGCCACTAGAGAAAATGTCTCCTCAAAATCTATTCCTTCCACTTGTGAGTAACCCTGACACACAAGTCTAGCCTTATTTCTGACAACTTCACCATTCTCATTTAGCTTGTTTTGGAATACCCATTTAGTTCCTATTACATTCTTATTTTTTGGTCTTGGGACTAATTCCCAATTATGATTCTTCTCAATCTACATCAATTCTTCTCCCATAGCTTTCATCTAATTCTCATCCTTACATGCCTAAATCACCGTCTCAAGTTCTACTTTGGAAAGAAGACACAAATTTACCTGTTCTTCTATCATTACAACTTTTCTTCTTTTCAACATGCCTTTACTCTTATCAGCAATGATTTTATCTTCAAAATTATTCTTTTGTACATACTTAGGAGTCTTAGGAATCCTTTTTGAAGCATCTTCCTCTTCAACTTGTATCTCCTTTTCATTTTGTTCTTATTTTTCTTCTTCTTTTCAAGATGACTCATCATATTTATATCCTTTTATCAATACTATTATTTTATGTGGTTCTTCATCTACTTTGACACTTACACTTTCAACTATATTATTTAGCCTCTTATTGTAGCATTGGTAATCCTTGCTTCTTTTAGAATATCCAAGGAATATCCCTTCATCTAACCTCGCATCAAACTTTCCCAAGTTTTCTTTATCTCTCCTGATATAATATTTTCTTTCAAACAATATGAAATATTTGATAGTAGGAGTTCTTCCATACCATAGTTCATAAGGAGTCTTTGAACTATTTACTCTTGCTTGTACTCTATTAAGTATGTATTTTGCAGTATGAATAACTTCTCTCTAATAGACATCCAATAGATTTTCTTCCTTCATCATTGTCATTGACATTTCCTAAGCTATCCTATTCTTTCTTTCCACAACTCCATTCTACTGAGGAGTTCTAAGAGCTAACAAATGCCTCTTTATTCCATGATCTTCATAAAAAATGTTAAACTCATTGGAGGTGAAATCCAACTTTTTCATACCTTAAGCACTTGATTTGTATATCCATTTCATTATCATCCATAGCCTTAAACTCTTTAAACTTGTCTAGAGCTTCTAATTTTTCTTTGAGAAAAGTTACCCAAGTCATTATAGAGTAATAATCAATTAACAACATGAAACACCTATCACCTTGAAAGCTTCCTATTCTTGTAGGTCAACATAGGTCTATATGCACTAACTCCAAAGGTCATGTAGTATAATATTCTTTAATATTGAACCTCTTTCTCGTTTGCTTCCCAACTTGGCATTCCTTGTAAATTGCATTGATAGGCTTTGTAACACTTGGAAGATCACTTAAAAATTGAGTAGAGTCAATCCTCACAAGGCTATGAAAATTGATGTGACACATTCTTCTATGCCATAGCCAAATTTCGTTGATTTGAGTCATAAAGAACTTACCATTAGCACCTTTGAGCTGATAAAAATTCCCATCTATCCTTGTTCCTGCAACAACTAGAGTCCCAGAGCCCCCTTTTCTAATTTCACAACCACTATCCTAAAATACAAGATTATATCCTTTGCTACACATCTGTCCTACACTCAAAATATTATGCCAGAGACCCTTGACATAAAGAAGATCATCTGTATTATGGTTTCCATCAAAACTAAATGAACCTTTTCCACATATCTTAGGAAATGTATCATCACCAAACTTAACAAGACCACCTTCAAACTTCTCAAGTTTAACAAACTTAATCTTATTACCTGTCATATGATTTAAGCATCCACTATCAATTATCCAGTGATTTTTCTCCTCTCTAGCATGAAAAGAAATCACCATAGTCCCTTTGATGTTGTGACCTATTTTTGAGACAATATTCTTCATACATCTTTCAAAGTCAATAGAATTAGTTCTGAAATTCAGAGTCATGAACAAGCATTCATCATTTTCATCATCTTGGTAGTTAGATTCATCATCAGATATGCTAGCATCTTCTTTAACATAATAACTTATCTTGATAGATTTACCTTTATTATCCTTATATTTTTCATTTGAAACTTTGGTTGGACATCTTGAAGCATACTGACCTATCTTTCCATAGTTAAAACATTTGAAAGGTAACTTACCTCAATATTTTCTAGTGCCCTTTTTCAAATTTCTAACAAAATTTGCTTCTATTTCATCAAGGTCATCCGAATCTGATTCATCATTCTTATTTGTCTTGCTAGCTTTAAAAGAAGTCTCTTTTCTTGAATCATTTTGACCAAAATCTCAATTCAAAAGTAGTTAAAGCACCAAACAACTAATCTCTAGAATAATGATCTAAATCCTAACCTTCCTCAATAGTAGAAACTTAAGAACTATAATATTTAGGAAGAGTTCTTAATACCTTCTTTACTACCTCATTTTCTTCTAGTTTTCCATCAAGGTCATTGATGGAATTGATAACTTCATCCACTCTATGCATTTAGCTTGCAATATCTTCATCCTCTATCATCCTTAGGGTTTCAAACTTAGTCTTCAAATTTTGCATCTTTGCTTGCTTGACCTTATCATCTCCTTCATAGATACTTTCCAGCTTCTTTCAAATTTCTTACCAAATTTGTAGCCCATAACCTTCACAAGTTTTGAATCAACAAGACCACTCAAAAGAGCATTCCTTACTTTTCCATTATTATCATATGCTTTAATCTCATCATCAGTTGTTAGACCATTAGTAGGTTTGAATGTCAATCTACAACTAGCTAACAAGAGACAAAACAAACAAGGTTAGTCATGTTAGAAGGCACAAACAAAGAATTCCCTATGAAATTCTTGATCAAACAAAGATGAAAATATGAAATGAAAGCATAAAATAAAGAAAATAAGAGCAAGTAATAAAAATAAATAGACCAAACCTCCATCCCATAGGGGGATTGGTACCACTTTGATGTGGAAAGTATCCCTTTCCCAATCCCTTTGATAAGCTCCAAGATGTAAGTGATTCCAAGTGTATGAGATTGATGCAAAGTGATAATGAAAGAAAGCTAAAATGTGATGAAAATAAGTGTAAATAAGTGGTTTCTATGAGTGAAAATGGTTATAGTGAGATTGCATGAGATTGTGGATCCATTTCAAGTAGAAGAGGCCTCTAATTAATGGACTCAAGGGTTGAAGAGTGAATAAAATTGGTGAATGTGGGACTAAAAGGGGAACCAATAGGATTGTGGCATGTGTCACAAGGCTAATGGATGGATGCAGAGCACATTTTGGAGAATTTGTAGAGTTACGACATGTAGGTGGATTTGTAAGAGGATGTAATAGAATTGAATGAATATGGTTGAGATGTAAGAGGGGCAAGATGGAATTTAAGTGAAATTAAATGCCCTTGTAAGAGGTACTTATGAGTTTGTAAGAGGCTTTTAAAGCCTTTTGGAGGGAAATTGAATGAAGGGGTGGTTGGGAGGAATATTCCTAAGAATATTCCTTTGTGAGGAAGAAATAGGCTAATTAGTTAATTAAAAGAAATGATTTTCATGTGCCACTTGGTTAGTTGACCATGGGTTGATTTAACTTTGGTGAAGTTAAAAGCTAGAGAAATGGGTAATGAGGATTAGGGAGTGAATATAGTTAACTAATTTAGAATTAATCAACTTGAGTGGGTTAGGGGATTTATGAAATTTAATTAAATAGTTTGATTTATTTAATCAAATGAGAGGAGTTAGGGGAATTTAATTAAATGATTTGGTTTTAATTAAATAGGATGAACATTAGTCAGAAGAAAGTGAATTGATCCAATAAAGTAAATTATTTGATTAATAGTAGAAGTTGATGAATTTAACTAAATAATAAAAATTATTTAATTAATTGGTTAGTTCGAAGTGATTTAGGAAGAAATGATGTTAGTTAATTAAAATTAGATGTGTAATATTGATCAGGACTTTCTAAGTGTCTATAGTAGGCATGGTATATGCATCTTCAATTGACTTCCAAACTCCAAACCTTAGGGAAACAAGGAAACTTTCCATCCTGGTTTTCCAAAACATACATAATTTGTCCCATCAAACAAGAGAGCCTAGATTTCTTATGTGTCATTTGAATCTACCTCAAGCGGTTAAGATTCTTCCAAGTAACCTTTCTCTGATACCAATTGTTAGATGCATAGGACAACTAAGAGGGGGGGTGAATCAATTGTACATAAAAACATTCAAACCCTCAATATCAACTATTAAACCCCTATCATGCATTAGCAGAATGTAAACACACAAAATAGTAATGCAAACACATCCAAATACATAACACCAGATTTACATGGAAAACCTAAGAAGGGAAAAACCACGGTGAGGATTAGCTCACTATATAAATGAATTACATCATCGAATACAATAGGATCACTGCTAGAGGGCTCACTACCCAAAAGAAAGAAGGGTTCACTACTAGATTAGAAATAATAAATAAAGGAATTGTTACAAGGAGAACTCTATCTCATAGAAACAAGAAGATCCCTCACAACAACTCTTCACCATCTGCAACCTTCAACTCAGTTCCTTCAGTAACTTTAGGTACATTGAAAATGTAGACACCTTCTACTCACTTCTTTAGGTAGCCCTAGTCATCAAATCTCACACTCACATCATAGATCTTGATCACATTTCACACCACAAAACATGACACACCATTCTCCAACACTCTACCTTGTATTTTTACCATCCATAATCTTGAAAACATTCTTCAAGGTCATCTGTGCACCTCATACGTGTAATTACAAAATAGGTCGGCACAAAAAACTTCCACGGTGGAAAGAATTGAAGGACAACCACATCAAGGGTTGACTAGGACCCAAATATACATCACCACATTACTCAACACATCCACAATCCATGAGGTGCCTCTACAAATAGTGCTAGCATGCCAAGTTAGCCAAAACTGAACTAACACTACAAGCAACCTCATACACACTTCTTTAAGTCATATAGATCATATAGAAACACTCGAAAACATCCATATAACATTTCAAAATATTCTAGCATCATTAGAATATTCTACAACTCTTCCACAGCTACCTAAAATGGAGAACACAATCATTCTTTGTAACCAGACACACTGACACAGACATCCAAATCACTAACCAAATTCACAAAACACCTCAAAGGAAAGTAGATAAAAACATTATAAGAATGTTCCCAAATCCGCAAGACAAGAAATCTCAATGTAGAGAAATGTGGAGCAATCTCATTTCTCCCAAACAACCATCTTCATAAGCATGCACATTGATGAGCGCAACTTTCACTGTCATATGATCAAGAACCTATAACTCTAGATATAACACCTCTAAATACCTCTAATAATCATGTCCAAATTGCATAAGCATATCTTCAACCATGAAGAAATGCAGAGCACAACACTGAACACCACTCTATCACACTGTAATCTCTTTTATTCAAATTTTCTCAAAAGCACTTGGAAACCAAGTGAGCCAACTACATTAGCAACACTGCAAACACTTCTTCCTACAACATTTACAACACTTCATGTTAACCACAACACATCCATACTACCAACAATCTCGTCAACACAAGCAGGCTCCAACAATCTCCAAAGCTATATTGAAAATTGACAACAATGACCACACCAGCAAAAATTATGTTGACAACACTAACAACTTCAAGCTTCTAATAACTCTAATGCTAGGGGTTGACGTCAATGACAACACCAACAAGATTCCAACATACCAAACACACAATGCTCACAAAAAACATTTTTTCCAACAGAATAATCATAAATACCCTCAACCAATTTTTTATTCAAAATGGTCTTAACACCCTATTCACTTATGTGACCCAATCTATGGTGCCACAATATACAAGTATTTTCAATGCTAGTTACATTGGTAGAGTTACAAAAAGTGGAGGCATTATGCCTAAACAAAGTCCCAATTTGAAATCCTTTAGCTATCACCAAACTCCCTCTTACCAACCTGCAACCAAACTTGTCAATTGTCACATGCATTCCAAAATCATTCAACTTGGATACTAAAAGTAATTTTCTCACAAGTCTTGTAATATGTAAAATATCATTAAGGGTTTTAACCCTTCCATCACTAGAACACAACTTTACCTTTCCCTTACCAACAATCTTTTTCATGTTGTTATCACCAAGGAAAACTTCTCCCCCATCATAAGTTGAATATGAAGTCAACCACTCCTTGTGAGGAGTCATATGGTAGGAGCAACTTGAATCAATAAGCCAAGAATCATTACTAACAGTGTTAGCAAAAATAAATAAAGCATCAAAATCACCATCTTTTGAGGACTTTTTCGTGGAAGTATCTAAACTCTTTTTCTTGTTTTCACACTCCTTCACATGTCCTCTCTTACCACAATTCCAAAACTTTACTCTTGTCAAGGGTTTTAGAACGTCCTTTAGACTTGTATCTCTTTTTGTCCCCTTTAGGTACTCCTTTTTCTTTGGAACTTCCTCACACATGCAAGGCATCCTGGGATCCTGCATTCATGGAATTTATCCTAATCTCTTTTGAAAGAAGTATAGCAATGAAACTATCCATCTTTAGTTTTGTACCATCACCACTTATGGAAACAATAAGATTTTCCAAAGATTCAGGTAAAGAACAAAGCAACAAAATACATTTATATTCTTCTTCTATCTTAACATCTACAGTTGCAAACTGACTTAAAATCATATTAAAAGCATTTAAATGTTCTGCAATAGAATCACCATCCTTCATTTTCAAAGAATACAAACATCTTTTGAGATACAATTTATTTATTAGAATTTCAGTTTGCTAAATTTCACCTATCCTCCTCCAAAAATTGTATGTGGTAGATTCTTTTGAAACATTCAGGAGAACGAAATCTACAAGACACAACTGAATGGTTCCCCATACCTTCTTGTTTATTTTGTTCCAATCTTCCTCAAACGTTGATTCTAGTTTATTTTCACTTGAAACTGCCAACCACTGATCTCTCTCTTCAAGGAGATCTTCCACATTCAATTTCCACATCTCGTAACTAATGCCATTAAACTTCTCAATATCTAGATGAGAGGGAGAATCCATGGTTTTCAATCTTCTTCAAAAATCTATAAAACCCACAATGCACAAGCTCCCACTACAACCAAAAAAACTTCAACACTTAAGAGAAAGGCATCCCTCTCTCAATAGAACCGTTAGCTTTGATACCAAATGTTGGAAATTCAAAGTGAAACTTGCAGCAATATGAACTAAAATAAGTGGTTACAAATCTGAAATTATGTATTCAAGATTACCAATATTATGATATGTGATTAGAAATTATAAACACGAAAAAAAAATCAGCAATACCACAAGTTGAGAATCACAAGTGACACAAGATATACATGGAGAAGCTCTTGTGAGAAAAAACTCCACACCCAAAGAGATGCAATGTTTTTATTAATCTTCAAATGAGATGCAAAAATACAACACTCCTCTCTGAATTCCAATAGCACTTCATTACTCTAGAAACCTGCAAACAAACTCTACAAATCACCATCTCAATTCTCCAATATATAGAAGTTTGTGGGAGAGAATACCACAAATGGTATCCCAAAACAACAAGCAAAACCACCTAGAAAAACCCACACCCCCCTTAGTGGACAACTCATAAGCATGGTGAAAAATATTAAATGATACATGGCCTTCACATGGGTGCCTAATCCATAGCTAATCAAAATTGGTCAATACCAACTATTCCATAACTCTCTAACGGCTCTGATGACTTCATGCAAGAACATGCACCAACATGAAAACTTGGGTACCACACCATAAAAAACATGCAAATAACATGCAAGGACATGCATTACAAAGTGGTCCCCACCCAGAAGTTGGATGCCCAAAGGGAATATGCTCCCAGGATGCCCTATAACTGTCACCATAGTGGATCCACCTCTTTGAATGCAATTACAATTTGTCATAGAATTAATAAATAATAAATATTTTTTCCCTCATGTCCTCTAGAACACTTTCTAAAAAATATGGAGACACATAATTATCAACTTAGGATAGCAATTATAATGTCGCCTATCCTAGCACTTATCAACCATCCATTGATACAAAAAGATGTAAATATAGGATGTTAAAACCCTCCCTGATTTTGTTTCTAATATTACCAAGAATATTTTATCCTAGAATGAAGTTAAGGAAAATTTTAATCTTTCTAATCAAGATTGTGAAACATTTGAAATGGTAATTGAAGCCATCCTAGCTAATAAGATTCATAAAATCAGTGTTCAATCTTGCAAAACTTAGTGGAAGGACTAGAAATTGTATATTGATATTACATTTTAAAATTATAGGCCTCGTAAAGACTACTCTTAGTTATCTCCTTATCTTTCTAAGGTGCCTACTTTGAATTGAAAACTGCATCTATTATCTCTTGTATTAGTTTGGCAATGCAGATTTCACACTATTTGGTTAGTTGTTCTTGAACCAAGGTTGGCCCACCTTTGAGAAGTTTAAATCCTTGATTTTCCTTCTACAGTCATCAAGAGTCTCAAATATCTCTTCTAGTTTTGTCCCAAGCTCAATATTTTTGGGCCTCGATTCATGATTCCTTCAATATTTGTAGGCCTAAGCATTTCTCAGCATATAGTATTATTAGGGATTGGCATAGAATTCTTTATAGATACAATTATATTTTGCATGCTTTTAAGGTAGAGATTCTTTTAAGCATCTAGAAAGAAAAAATATATGTTATTTTTTTGTTGTTCTATTGATTATGATTTCTCACTTTACACTAAAGCTATGATTTATTCTAATGTGTTAATAAAGATTCAAGTGCAAGAAAATAACGTTGCACTTGAGGTTTCTCTTTTGCAAGTTTTATTGGATCACTAGGATAATGCCTTTTGTGTTATTGTCAGGGTTCCTTTGACTTCCTTTTGAGGCTAGTCTTTTTCTTGAGGGCACCATTCAGAATGTGGTCATCTATCTTGTGGCAATTAGAATGCCCAATCTCAGGATTCTTCTCCCCTTTTAAAAAGAGATTGTGCTCAACACGACTAGTCATGACCTATTACTCATCTCTTTTCTTCCCCACCACCTCATGGTGGTGGGAATATATGCTAGCTTGATTCCAACAAATTTCCTAGGATGGCTCTTGGTATTTCTCCTATTCATGTGGCTAATGAAGATAATGTTAAAGATGATACTGATGAATGAGACCTTCTCATGGACACTTTAGACCCCACTAGTGTATGAGGAAAATTGGATGATTGAGATCCTCCTCTTTTTGTTCTTGCTCTCATTATGATTAGCGACTAATGTTTATTGTTTTATAATTAAATGTAGTAATCTATAGTCCCAATAAATAAATAAATTGAAGTTGATATTTCTTATAATTATTTTTGTGTTTTGTAAATAATTATTAATATTGATAAATTATGATATATTGAAAAATATTGTTTTTAAATATATTTATCATTTTTTAAAAGTCTTGTGTACATGATATTTTATAAATCTTAGTAAATAATATTTAATGGTGTAATTGGATGGTCGACAAGTACGTCTATAAATATTTTTGTTGACCAAACATTGCAAAATGTTTTTGACAAAAAGATCTAAATGTATAATGCTTAGCCAACTAAACTATTTGTGTATATACTTATCAAACATCCATTAATACAAATAGATATAAATATATAATGTTTGACCAACAAGATTATATATATAATCAAGTTAAGGATATGTTTGTTTTTAAATATATTTATCAATTTTTTAAAAGTATTGTGTACATGATATTTTATAGATTAGTAAATAATATTTTATAGATTAATAAATAATATTTAATGGTGTAATTGGATGGTCAGTTTGGCAGGTATATCTATAAATATTCTTGTTGACCAAACACTACAAAATGATTTTGACAAAAAGATCTAAATGTATAATGCTTAGCGAACAAAACTATTTGTGTTTATACTTATCAAACATCCATTAATACAAATAGATATAAATATATAATGTTTGACCAACAAGATTATATATATAATCAAGTTAAGGATATGTTTGCTTTAGAGACTTCTAAGCATCTAGTTGTTGACGAGATGGTGGTCCCTTCTTCACCCACATTGTAGGTTGCCCCCTCTATGGATGGTTCCCCTAACCTAGTGTTTGTTGCTCCACCTCCTCCTATTTCTACCCCCTTCGTACGGGCAATGGTGTGCTTGCTCTAGCTTATGTTGTGATTCCTTTGTATGGTCAATTTCCTTGATTAGGAGCTCTTATCCTTGAGTGTTGCCTCTGGTTGGGGCCTTCGAGAGGTTTTTCCGTCTGCACTCCTAAATTAATGGATATGGATAATGAGGTTTTATGGACTATAATCCAAAGAAGGAAGAAAGGTCTTATAAAACATGTTTCTATATCCTATGTCCAAGTCAAGGGTGTGAGAATTGCTAGGTCTGAGTATGGTTGTTTAGTCCTTCTATGTCTTTGATTATTCCTTACAACATTGTTGTAGCTATATTGTAGTTCAATAATGTGTTAGTTGTCTCACTCTCTTCAGAGATCTTGTTTTTTTTATTTACACTCTATAAAAATGTTGGAATCTTTTCAAAAGCCCCTTTTACCTAATCCAAAACTATTCATTAATTCTTTTAAGTACTATTATTAATTGTAATTAAAAATCCGAAAGACAATTATAAACATTGAATTCCAAAAAAAAAAAAAAAAAAAATCTATTTGATTAATTAATTAACAGACCAAAACTTTTCAAATATAATATAAGACTTCATAACTTAGACTAGATCACGAGACTATGATCGTCAATGGTAGAGTTATCATAATAAGACTAGTGCACATAATATTACATGTGTATTAATAACCAAGTCATTGTCCTTGTGAATTCAATTGACCTACTTTACCATCTACTATGGTTGCAAGAAATGTAAATAAAAGGAAGTGCTTGAATGTCCAAAACTTGGCAATAACTTTGGTACCTAAATTTTGCAGAGATAGTCTATCTTTTCAAAGAAATGGTTCAGAAAAACAACATAGCCCACCCAAATCCAATATCAACCATTTTTTCAATCCTTTCAAAGAAAGGTTCTGAAAAACATGATATAGGCCAGCTAAAAACAATTTCAACCCAATTCAAGAATAATACAATTTGAAGGGATTCACAGGACATGTTTCCAATGTCAAGATTTACCGTTGAATCTAACTCTCGTAACTTGTTCAATTCTTAGGAAAACATTATAATGGAACCTAAAGTCTACCCATCTTTGAAAAAAAGTGGATTAGAAGACAACAATGCAGGTTGAAATGTGTGTATGCCCCCTAGGGTTCATGAATGGGCTCTGATCCTATCTATATTTAATTGGTTCATACAGTTTCTTCGCTTGGAAGCTGGCCAAGAGACTTTGGTTTTATTCATGATACAGCCCCCCACAGATATTCTGTAAGAGATGTCATTTTCTTTAGTCCCCTGATAACCACACAAGGAATAAACAATACCTAGCTCTGTCCCTTGCTGCTTTTCTTTCTATGACTTTTGTTCTAAGTGGGGATATATATATATATCAAGCCTAGATGGTCTAATCAATCCACATTTCACTGTCTGGGTATAGAACATTGATTTGTTATCTGGCTATTGTTTTCAAAACCAGCTGAGATCTTATGCAAGCTTCATTTCAATGGGTAGAGGCATGGGAAACAAGATAACCCAAATTGTGCCAGTGAAGAAGTTAGTGACAAAAATGCAGAGGCTTGTCAATGTCAGTAGAATTGTTAGGAATGTCATTTCACCCACAACAAGGAGGGATTATGCTTGTTTCTCATATGACTCTGATGGGAATGGTGTTGGTGATCTTCCCAGGGATGTTCCAGAAGGCCATTTTGCAGTATATGTTGGGAATGAAAGGAGCAGGTTTGTAGTCCCCACAACTTACTTAAGCCATCCTCTGTTCCAGACATTGCTGGACAAAGCTGAGGAAGAATATGGATTTGATCACCAGATGGGGATCACCCTTCCCTTTGAGGATAGTGCCTTTGAGTATATAACTTCTGTCTTGGAAAGGGAGGAACCCAATGCAACAAATTTGGAGATAAACAAGATAATGAGATTCTTTGATCATGCAAATAAATGTAGCACGAGTGTTTACAGATAACCATATGTGCTACAATGGGTGACAGATCTATTTTTTCTTTGTGATAATGTCTAATGGCGGCCTGAATCAGACATTCTGGATCATAGAATTGATGTTTCTATTTTCATTTTTTAAATTGAAAAGCATTAATGTACATGAGGTTTTCAGAGTTTATTATATTGAAATGGGTTTTGTGTATATTTTGATTTCAAATTACACATGGTATGATCTATCATAATAAATGATTTAAATAATATTTTTAAAAAAAATATATCAAATCTTAAAACAAAAAATACTTTGAGACAAACAAAACTGAGGAAAAAGGTTAAAAAATAATAATTAATACTAAGGTTAAATTCAACAATTAAAAGTTTTAAAATTAATTTAAATGTAGAAAACAATTTTATTAATAATAAAAATTAAGTATATAATTGTTCATTTTAATTTTAGCAAATGAAAACATCTGACCATTATTAGAAGGAAAAAAATCTGGTGATCAACTTTTAATCCATAATTATAGAAGTGATGTAAAATCAAACAAAGCCTAACCCTAAAATAAAAAATGCAAGTAATTGTTGAATTCTTATTGTTTTGATTATGAGTTTTGGAGATGTATATATAATTAATCATCTATGAAAAATTAAGTTACATTAGATCTTAGGATATGTAAGGTGAATAGAAACAATATAATGTAGGAAAATACATGAATCTAGGTAGGAACAATATGATATGCAATAAGGCATGATGCATCCAAAAAGATATGAAGTGTCAAGGAAGAGAAGACATATTGTCCCCAAAGCATAATAATTGTATGCAAGAGATGGATGGGGTGGACAAGGAGACCGAGGGGTGGAAAGGGGAAGACATGGTGCCCCGAATGTGAAAAGTATGTCAATGAAAGCACAATGTATAAGGGGGAAGACATGATGCCCCCAATTATAAGGATATGGCAATGAAAACACTAGATATAATAAAAAGGAATGTTTCCCCTTAATGTAAAGATATAGAAATGGAGGGTTTTAATTTGACAAAACAATTCTGAAGAAAAAATAAAAATAAAAATTGTTAGCCATATTGTCAAACTTAGTTTTTTCTCTTGACATTGCAATGACCTTGTACTTGAAGATCCAAGTCTAAGGGTTGGGTTTTCATTCCTTTTCTAAGCCTAAATCTAAATGAAAAACATGGATTGTGAGTTTCAAACTTTTTGGAACAAGTTCCCACTTTAAAATGGGTGCATATTCTTAAAATGAATGGGTACCTATTTTAAAGCTGAAAAATGACACTTCCCTTAAAAGTGGATCCAACTTCATGCACTTACCCAAAAACAATATACAAAGAGTTGTGCCAAAATAGGCCAAATCTTGGAAGAATATGCCTCTTTGTGACCTAGTTTTTGGTAAATTCCTTGTGTCCCTAATTGGTTCCAATGTATTTAAGAGAATTTGGAAGGCTTGGAAACTAAGTAAAGAACCTATCCTAAATAAATATCCAGTGGAAACATAATTAAACACAATATTCCAAATAAGATCTATTTGGTGAAATACATTTCACGACAACAAACCCTTAGCGCTCCTTCAAGGGTGCTAGAAAAAGGTCTGGAATAAAAAAGGGATCACTCAATTCTAGGATCTAATAAACAACTAACAAATTAAAAATTGGGATTCCCTTAGCCTAGAATTTAACATACCTCAAACACAAAAAAAACTTATGAAATGGTTAAAAAATACAACATAGGATTGGAAAAAAGTAAATCCTACAAAAATGAGAACAACCAAGACTTCAATTGGTTGGAGAATAACACATTAATCGAGTTAAAAGCTAAAGAAATATATAACCTAATTATTAAACCCTCGGACCTGAAAAACCATTTGAAAAGAATTTGGAACTTAAAATGAACCATAGGCAATGGAATAAGGTGTTTATGCATCTCTAGAATAATGTCTTGGAACTAAAAAACAGGTCTTAAATGGACAATGTTGCTTCAAAAATTACCAAATGTTGATTCAAGAAGCAATTTGAATGTTTGTGATATATATAAAAATTTGAAACTATGGCCCATATATTTTTTTATTATTTTTTGCTAAAGAAATATGGAAATTATTTCAAATAGAATTGAAAGGATGGGGGGAAATGAATGAAAAAATAAAATAGGAAATGGTAATGAGTAAAATAGAAGGGTTAGGAAGATTAAATAATCTATATTGGTTGATCCTCTCTACAAAAAAATTATGGTTCTCATGGAAGGCTAGGAATGATGAGAAATACCAAGGCATTAGGTGAGCTCTTACTGAGTCTAATAGAAGACTCACCATACACAATGTTTTATGCAAGTATCTATCACTTTGGAGGTGGCCAAGGACAAATTCAGGAAGCTGATGGGAAAAGAAAAAGTGGAAATAACCAAGGAGGAGGTAAGCTATGCAAATCAAAGGCTATATTACAAAGGAAATAGAAAACCAAGCTTGAAAAACTTCATGGTGGAGGCAAGAAACACCAACAAAGAACAAAAAAAGAACATGGACAAGAGGGAAAGGGGTGGTCCAATATTCCACATAAATGAAGGAAAAGACTTCACTATCGAAGTTGTAAGGTCTAATGACAATCTATCAACAATTGGACTGAGATAAATACAATGAAAATGTTAACTTTAGAGAGATGTAAAAACATGGTAAATAATAGAGTAAGATAAGTATTTAGAAGCCTTGAGAGGAATAGAATTGGAGACATATACTTTTATTGAAGAATGTGATGACAAGTATGTAAATAGATCAATGTATGTATATTTTGATTTGTTTATCCTATTCGTAAACTATAATGAATATAAAAAAGTTAGTGTAGGTGGCATCCATGTGATAATATAGTATATGTAGGAGGTAGTGGCTAATTTATTATCATCATATTGTGAATTATGTTCTTGTTGGAACAAAAAAATTGAGAGCTCTACTAGGATTTTGGTCATCCCTTTGCTAATTTGTGTCTCCCTAATATCAAGTTGTTTCCTTTTGAAGTAGGATTTAAAATTATTTTTTAACATTTATTATGGAGCCTTTTAAATTGTCATGCCTATGAGCATCTTTAACTCATTGTAAATTCCCTTGACCTTCCATACCTTTGCATTTGTTGTTACAGTTGAAGGTTTGACTATGCATAGTAATGGATCTCTCACTCAAGCATCCTAGAAAGGTGTTCCATGAGGTATATCCACTAAATCGCCTCTAAATATGGCTCTTCAAGTTCTAAAGTTTGATAGTGCATGGTGATGGCTTGAAAATAAATTGTATTCAAGTATTTTCTAGGTCGGGCCCCCCTAAAAGCATGCTCAAAGAATGGGTGACCAAGCCTTGGGTTCTACATGAGATCCACCTTGATATTCAGCAAAACCTCACCAAGGATTTTTCATTTTAATTTGGCTAAGGCCTTCCATGTAGAATATATTCTCAAGCATGGACCTTAGTATGTTTATTCCTCTTGTCTTATTTTCATGCCTTGGAGTAGATATTTTATCATTTTTAATGAGTAATTTGTCTATGTCATGATCTGAGTGGATTTTCCTGAGTTTCCTTTACAATTCTATAATTTCCTAACCAAGACAAAATTCTCTTTAGGTAATTTCCTTTGTGTTGAACTAGACAAATTATTTTTAGCTCAACTCAAAAGAAGGTCTATATTTAAGTCAACCTCTCCAAGGATCCAAAGGAGATGGTAGATATACAAAGTAGTTAAATGAGACACAACCAGCTTGTACTCTACCTAAACTTGCTAATGAGAGAAAAATCTGCTCTATTTTAATCCCTTCTATCCTTTCCCATGCCTATTTCCATTTACCTTTTGTTCCCATTTACGCTATTAATTACTATAGAAAATGAAATTATTTAATGTCTAAAGGGATAAAAAGATACTTGATGTTGCTAATTTATAGGGATACTAATCTCCATTCAGTGGATAATGACAGGAAGGAATTAAAGATAAAGATTCATGATGCAGGGACGCTCTTAAGCCAAGAATGTGAGTTGGAGCTGATCTTTTTTTTGTATAACCACGAAGTTGTTTTCGTTTGCTATAATATCTCTGGTTGTAATTTGAAAAGACTCTTATTATAGTTATGGGTCGTAGGGCACATAAAAAAATCAGTTACCTCTAGTATTTTAGCAGCAAACTCTTATATGTGTGTGTGTACTTCGGCATGTTAAAGAGGACAATCTCTCTTTTAATCTGAAATACGTATTCCATATTATGATCAAAATTATGAAGTAAAGCGCATTACAGTAGCATTTTCTCATCGCCTCATGGACCAGGAGGAAAAACCCACTCCTTGGGAAACTTGGTGATCTTTTGTTCTATTTTTATTTTAAGCATTTCTATTATTATGGTTATTGCTTTATGTTTGTGATTATGATAAGAGTGGTTTGAAAAATGCATGCAATTTCTTTCTTAGTTATTAAATTCAACATTCATTTTCATTTCCCACATAAGAGTACCACTTGATATTTCGAGTGATTGAAAATTGAACACAAAAAACCTGTTGAACTGTTCCTATTGCACTATTCTTGTAGCATAGTTAATAGAACCAGTAGTAGAACTATTTTTTTATTTTATATGAATTGGGAATTATAGGTTTAGGATATTTTTAATCTTCAGAACTAGAATATTTTACATTTCATCACACTTAGCTTATTACCTTCGTTCCTTGAGCAGATTGCCACTACGCCATTCATAAGTCTACGTCCCAGATTGGCATAAGGGTGAGATGAATTAGAAAATACAAACAACTATAGATCTAGGAAAAGTATTAAGGTTTTCAATTTTATCCCAACATTTTGATGTCATTGTCGGGGAAAGGTGTTAAAGGCATGATAGTCTAGTAAGTTAAGCTAGGATTAGTACATCAAGGAGAAAGTCTGTGCAATTATTGACCTTTCCTGGGTAATTACCCTTGGTTTGCACTATATTAAATCATATAGATGCATGAGTTATGTTAGAGATGAAAAAGGTATATTTTGTAAGCAAAGTGTAGGAAGTAGCTCAGCGAAACAAGAAACCCTAAAAGGATTAAAGCCACTATTTGTGAACAAACCATCGAAAAAGGAACTAGTGGAACCTAATCTTGAGAAGTGTGTGATTGAATCCATTGTCGTTGAGTTTGATTTCGAGTCACCATCTAGTACACAATAGGAATTATCTGAAATTATTACTCCTAATTTTTCCAAACAATTTGAAGAATCTTATGAATTACAAAGTGGTAAACCTCTAGAAATTAATAAATCTAAGTTGTTTTCATCTTTTTATACCCCTTAGGAATTTAAAATTATGGCCGAAAATAATAACAATGACGACAAAAATGATCGAGCTTTGACCAATAATAATCAGGTTACTTCTAAATTTCATATTGCTCATCCAACAGAAGAAGCTCCTATGAAAAACATGCTTCATTTTGCTTTACCAGTTTTTAAAGGACTTTCTATGGAGGATCTTGATATGTTTTTATTTGAGTTTGATGTATTAAGTCATAGCTATGACTATCAAAATGATGCTCAAAAGCTTAAATTGTTTCCAGCTACATTGAAGGATGCAACATTACGATGGTTTTTGGGCTTAGGACCACAAACTATTCACACATGGGAAGATATGAAGGAGATATTTTGACAAAGTATCAAGAGTATTGTAAGACAAAGGAGGTTCGAGACAAGATCTTACATATGGTGAATCGAGAAGAATAGATTATAGAATATTGCCTTGAATGATTTTCATTTAGTCTCCAAAGAACAAGACAAATAGGATTAAATAATGATGTTATTGAGACACTTTTTCTTAGGGGAATTCATGATGAATGCATTGATGTCTTAAATATTATAGGTGGTGGAGACATTTCTAAATTATAATTTGATGACATTTTTGATATTTGTAAGAATTATTCAAGATCCACTCGGTTTATAAGAGGCTATCTTGGGAAGCATGTTTCCTCTAGAAGTACGAGTATCACTAAGCGTGAGATAGGTACGTTACTTGATGATTTAAAAACTAATATTTTAATTCATATGGGTAAACAAATTGATACTTTATATATATGCAAAGTAGGAAGAAGTTGAAGAAACACTTGTCATTGTGTGTCCAATATGTCGTAAGAAACATACTAGTGAAGAGTTTTTGTATAACAAAACGAAAATTTCTTCTTTAGAGGATGCTAGTAAGAATACCACCTTACAACCTCTTCCAATAGATATGGTAGATGTTGAATGTACTGAAGAACCTATTTATTGCATGGCTTAGAAAAGGCCTTAGCCTCCATGAACTATGCCCCTAGGAATGATGAATGACTTTTATACACCTCACAATATAGGGCCTAGTAGTCAGCCTAGTCCTTTTTCAAACCAATCTAGATGGTATGGAGGTTTTCAACAACCTCCACCATATCCATAATGGCCAAACCAATATTAATATGCTCCTCAATCTTGGAAACAAGCATGGAGGACACCACCATCACAATTTCTATAATATCCACCTTATCCCACACCACCTATGGTTACTCCATATCAACAACCACAATAATTTTTACCTTTGATACCAATTGCATCCAATAATCAACCCTCGAACCCATCACAGCCACCAAAGGCAACACCAATTCCTACTCAACCATCACCAAATCCAAACAATATGGTGGCATAACCGATATATAATAATGAGGTGGTAGGATATCCAGCTTATCATGTTAATACACTAGACATTAATGGAGTACAATTAAGGTCAAGAAAAGCTCTTCAAGGATCTACCATTACTGAAGTGGATGATTTGGAATTTGATGAAAAGCAAGATAAACAAAATGAGCCATCAAAGTTGCCCCCATATCCTGACCGATTTTAGTCCCAACTGATACAAAAGGAAATACCTCAACCTGAATTTGATATTGTTAATGAGTTAAGGAATGTTAATATTAAAATTTCTCTTTTGTAGGCAATTAAGGATATTCCTATATGTACAAAGAAAGTTTGAGACTTGGGTACTCAGAATCAAAAGGAGAAACAAGATCCAAAAACTGTTCAAGTTATTAGACGTCTTGTTGATCTTATATTTTAGGGAATATCTCGATTCCCAGGTATTCAGATTCATGTAGTCCCATGATAGAGGTATGTATTGGTCATATTCTTATTCCAAATACATGGATTGGTTTAGGTGTTGCTATAAGTTTTATGACCAATGCAACTAAGGAAACATTATGTCTCCAAGGACTTAGGCCCACACCTATAGTCTTGCAAATCACAGATTGCTCTTTAGTTAAGCATGAAGGTATGATTGAAGATGTAATTATTTTTGTTGATTATTGGGATTATCATACTTATTTTATGATTTTGCATCCCAAGATAAATTTGGGGGGGTACCCTCTAATTTTAGGAAGATTGTGGTTTGCTACAACGGATGCTTTCATTAATTGTCAATCAAGTAACATGGTTATCTCTAATGGTGAAAAAATGGAGAATTTGACATTGTACTCACTAGCACAACCTTTTTTGGAGACCAAAGATTCCATATGGATTGATAATGATTATAGGAATCACTACATATTATAACAATTGATCAAGCCCTCGATATTGAAGAACCGACTGAGGATATTGTCCTTGCTATTTTTTTCAAAATCATTATTCATCATGATATTTTGGAGAGATTAGTTCTTCATTAATTTATAGATAATTTTCCATTTGGAATTTTCCTTTTGTTAAGTGATTCACAATCTCTTCAAAATTTTATCACATTACACCAATTATTACCACATAATCATGTATATAGTCTTTTTTTTACTAACACATCTTCACCATCCACTTCATAATTACTTGCTATAAATTTACCTACACAATCACAAGCAATGGAAATTTTACTAGTTTGTACATTAATATCAATCCACAATTAAGCACTTGCATGGGAATATCAGGACATGTGTGGCATACATCCAGACACTTGCACACACCATATCTATATAGAAGAAGGTAGTCGTCCATTTAGATAGGTACAAAGACATTTAAATCCTATTTTGTGTGAAATTGTTGAAGAGGAATTACAAAAATTATATAATGTAGGCTTTATTTACCCAATCTCATACAGTCAATAGGTCTCTCATTTGGTTGTGGCGGCTAAAAAGAATGGTAAGTGGAAAATTTGTGTTGATTATAGAGCTCTTAACAAAGCAACTAAAAAGGATCATTTTTCATTACCATTTATTGAACAAGTTCTTGAAACTCTTGCAGGTAGAAATTTATTTTCCTTCTTGGATGGTTTTAGTGGATACAATCAAATTCAGATAACACCATGTAGTGCAGGAAAAAGTATTCCTTTTTCACATTTAATTTTGGAATGAATAATTAATAATAAAATGGACTTAATTGTTCCTTATTTTTTTGGTTTTGAAAGGTGTACCTTTACACTTTCACACTAATATAGGGCTTCATTAATTGATTGAGGTTAATTATGCCTTAATTGGCCCCTTTAATTCAAATCTAATCCTAATTAATTGCAATTTCTGAGAGATAAAACCCGACATTCATAAATGCCATAGCATAATGTTTAACATTGAGAAATGTGTGTCCTGGGTAAGTGACCCTAGACTCATTCACCATAGGGCGAATGGGTCCTCACTTAGACCTAGGACCTAAATTCAAACTATGTTTTTGGTGGTATTTTAATGAATTCAAATCCACAATTCAATGTCAGCTTGTGATATTTGAATTTCGGGAATTAATCTTAAGATATGTATAAATATAAGTTCATTTCACTATGTTTCATCCTAGAATCTTTATGTGAATTTATGAGATCAAGCTAGAGCATTATCAAGAGCATTCAAGAGTATTTCAAGGCATTCAAGGACAAAATTATTGGAGATTATTGTAACAATCAAGATTCCATTGTCATGTCAAAGATATATTGCATCATGTATGTTGTTTGAGCTAATATGTTGAAGTAGTGTTCAAGATCTATTCAAGTATTTAAAGGCATTGCTTCAAATCAAGTTTCATGATCAAGATCCACATCCATTGAAGCCAATTCATACTAGTTGTAGATCTACAATCCAAGGTTCAAATAAGGTTTGGTGAGTTGTTACACATTGTTGTTCATTCATCATTCCTTCATGATTTTATATTTCATTTCAAGGTTTAATTACCAAAATAGGGTTTGACCACGGTAAACCCCCATTCACCTAACAAACAACATTTTTCTCTCTTTGATGTGTGATTGTATATTTTAGGTGAAAGATCATTTGAAGAGAAAATTTGAAGAAAGTTACAAAGTTGTCAAAGATGCAAGAAAAATTTTCATTTCACGGAAACTCTTCTACAAGATTTATTTATGGTTTCTTGACAGTGAAGATCGGGAATCTGGGAGTGCAAATACAGCAGAAGAGAACCCAGAAAGCATTTTTCAAGAACCCTAGCCAAGACCCATTTGCCATAGGGTGAATGAGTCCTCATTGAGCTTCAAAAGGTAACTTTTGGTGAAAGGTACACATTATTTTCCCCTTTCCAGATCTACCTTTTGACTACTATTTATGTTAGTTTTGAATATTGTCCTTCATTTACATTTTATAGCTTGCATTTTGGATTTTGTTTGATGATCTTAATATTTATCCCCAAAGTGCTATTTAGCTTATATCCTCGTCCTTACATAGATAGGAAATTTGTTGATTCATACCTTGATTTGACTCACCTTTTGGTTGATAGTCACTTAATTGTTTGGATCTCATTTCCTTGAATGAAATTAGAGAAATAGGTCTTTGTGGTGAACCAACCCCATTTATCCCCCCTATTTTTTTTATGTTTCATTTTGGTGAGCCTGATTTTGATCATTGCATTTTCTAATTTTGGCATCCTCTTTCACCCTAGATTTGGATCTTGCATTCATTTCCATCTCTTTGCATTGAATTGAGTCTCATTTAGGGTGTTTAGTATGCATTTAACTTTCAATTTCATTTAAGGGTTTTAGAATTGCATCTTTGCATTCTTTAAATCTAAAAAATATAAAAAAAATTGTCATTTTGCATAGCATTACATCATATTCATTTGCATTTGAAAATTGAAACAAAATTGCATAACAAATTAGGCCTTCTAGGTTGTCATTTGGTCACATTTTGCACTTGCATTCAATATTGAATTCACAGAAAAATCAAACTGTAACTTGTTTCAAATCAGAATCTGGAAAGCACTAAAATCCACTTAGAAATTTATAAAAAAAAATTCAAAACCCTCGTCTAGGACCCATTTTCCATAGGGCGAATGAGTCCCTGATCAGGGTCATTAATTGATTTTTTGGGCATTAAAACATTCATTTATGCATTCTTGTTTGTTGTTTTTAGATTTCTATTTTTGTTTGCAGAATTTTTGTTTCTTCAATTTGGTCATATTTAGCTTCATTTGCTAAAACTAGTGCATTGTGTGATTTCAAAATTACATTTACAAGACTTAAGTTTTAGGTTTTTGCATAGTGTAATCAGAATTTTTTTTTTTGGAAAAAGTGGCAAGCCACTATAATATATTATATATAAATAAAATAATACAAAATTTGGTTCAAATGAGCATACTAGCAGGAAAGAACCAGAAAGATAACCTCCGGTTGTAGCTCAAATAGGTACAAAACGTTCTTACAAAATTGTCCCAAAATTAAGGACTCAGCATTCCCATGTATGTCTATCTTTACCTATAATTCTCCTAATTATAGACCCCTTTGTTCTTTTAACAAATTCCTTATACCATGCCAGCATTTGTAAACCCAACCTTCAAAATATCGACACTGGATTTGGATTGTGCCCATACAAAAATATTAACACTAACTATATCTTTTACCCATACAAAGCTTGTTAAAAAGACCTTAACTTAAAACCACCTATGTGAAGACCATTTACTGAGATTTCATCTTGTACTCACTTATGTTTTGTTGCTTCCTCCTTCGAAGAAATTGTGATATTTATATTAGGTACTTGGTGAAAATGTTGCATACCTGTGTTAGCATATGGAATGGAAAACACTTGCAGACTGTGCACACAATTGTGACCCTTCAGGAAGGAAATTGCATGGTATCTCCTCTTAAATTGATCTATCTCATCCATGTTGAAATCAAAACGATGCTTGTTGAGAGCTTGGTAAAGAAATGAGGAAGAGTCATGTAGATTCGACAAGAGCATACCCTGAAAAAATTCTACATACTGCTTCTTATGGTGAATGAGATGCCTAGGAAACACTCCGCCAACCAACCCATCACCTTTCGTAAAGTCATATTGTTGAAAATTTTGAAGCAGTGCATCATTCTCCAGGTAGACACGAACTACAAACTTGGTTGGCGATACTTCATAGAACATTGAAATTTTGCACCAGGTCCAGCGTATTTGACAAAAAAAAATAGACAAAAGATTGGCAGGAAAAATGAGCCTTTACGATTCTGTATGTAGGACATCTTCACCAATAATTATCTTTAAGAAGTTCAATGAGGACTTGCAATTAATCTTGAACACATGTTGTAGCTCCTCCTTATCAATGCATGATGAAAACGGCTCTTCCCATGGTTTCACCGCAACCGACACTCTGTAGTTCCTAGCTCGAAACTCCTTAAGCTCCATAGAAACCTACAAGCTTAAAACCATAATGATACCCTACAATGCACTTACTCTTAATTCATGCTTTATTGTTTATGTTTTAGAGCTAGAACAATTGTTAAAAAGCATCCCATAAATCCCTAATCAAAAAATTACTTTGTTTAGAATGTGAAATTTGCATTTACATTCTAGGTCATTGCATCATTGCATTTTACCCTCTTTCCATTTTGGGTTGACATTGTGTGTGTGAAACTTGTATGAACTTTACAACCTATTTTCCTATTAGCAATACTATTGTGAGACATATTTCAAGACTCATATCATCCCACGATACACCATTCACTGTGGATCTTGGGTTTTCTTTAAACTCTCTTTCTAATAATGTTGATAATCAACCCTCTATGGATCATAGCCTGCATACCTCATTCCCAATGACTTCCTTACCTACAACCAATGTGCATGATGTTGCTCATATCTCACAAGAAAGCATAAGAAGAATGGATGAAGGCCAAGAAAAATTAGAATACTTTGTACATACTGAAAAGATGGACACTAGTATCATCCCTACTTTAGAGAATCTAAGGAAAATGCTTAAAACTGAACATGGAATGTAAATTTTGTGTAGTTTTGGTTTCCTCCTTCATGAGAACTTAAACTATCAATAGAATGATAACATACATTCCTTGGTCAACTTTATTGAAGATAAATCTCGTAAGGGCCAAACCAAAATGCCCCTTGATATTACTTTCTCACAAAATGATATAATCAAACATGTACCTAATGGTCCTCTTTGCATAGCTGGAAGAATCAATGGCAAGCCTACTAATGGGAAATTAATTGATCCTGTCTATGTGGAGAATGTGATCACTAAAGAATTCCTATTTGTGCATGAACTCTATCAAGATACATATGAAAGACAGAAAGCATGGATCAAAACGCATAATGGTTTATCTTGCCTTGTGATTGGCTCGATAAACCTCCCTCTAAAGGTTGGATCGAAAACATTAAATGTCTCATTCATTATCATCCCGTCGTCAGACCAATTTTATGTGAAGTTAGACAATCCATGGATTCTCTCCATGATTCTCACCCCGCCGGTCATACATAAATGTTTTAAGTTTCCCTTTGGCAATTAGATCTTTACTGTGCACCATAGTGGCTTTAATCCTATGTCTTCTCGTGGGAACTTTTCATTGGATTTCTTTTGGCCCAAGCCTATTGAACCTATTAGACCCCGTGAGGACTTCATTTTCAAAGCACACCAAAAGCTTAAGGCAAAGCGTATAGCAGAATTATCCCTTAGAAATATGCCTCAACCCATGATTGAGCCACCGATCCTTGACAAAACCATGATTAAACCAAAAGCCCTTCCAAATACCTAAGAGTAGTCTATGACAAATCTTCCTACCATTTCCTATAAGAGACGTGACACAATCAGAACAATCTCATTGTGCCTCCTAAAATAAAACAAGATTACAAAGCTAAAGATAAAGTGGTTGAACAACCTCCCTTGGTTCCTTCCATTCCTCCCTAAAGGGAAGAAAATAAACCTATAGTTGAAAAACCCGCTCCTACACAATCCCAAATTGAAAATAGAATGAGAATAAACTAAAATGCTAGAGAGCATAGGTATAGACGTCGTGCTATTTCTCATGTGTTACAAACTAAAAAATAAAAGAGAAACATAGAAAATCAAAATCCAAACTTTCCTAAAGCAATGCATGATGATTTTATACCTTCACCGCAATGTAAATAAGAACCTTCCAGAGAAATTATCATTCGACCTCCTATTGTGATTAATTTAGATGATGATATTGATATTGCACTCCTCTTCCATGAGATTAAATGCCAATTCTACTAATAAGAGTGTTGAACTTGGTGTGTGTCCTAGTTTGGCACTTGATGTTGTCCCTTTGGCTATTTTTCCACCTTTCGTATATATCGAACAAGATTGGGATGCAGACGACCTGCTATAGGTTGACTCGCATGTGCCTTACTAGTCTTTTGCTTTATTTTCTTTTTCATGTTTCTTTATATGATTGCATGTGCGTAATGTGATCCCTCGTAATGTTTGGTTTGATGTATTTCCATCTTTTTGTGCATTCCTCTATTTGTACCTACATTCTTCTCTATGTCGCAAACATTTTTCCTTTTTTGTTTGTCTTTTTTTTTCATTGTGGGGATGATGCAAGGCATTGAGACATTTAGGTCTCTTCCATGTTGACCTGAAGGATTTTTCTTTGTTTTCACTCTTTTTGTGTCATTCTTCTAGTTCTATGAGTATTTGGGGAATGATGATGATTTCAAGCTCTATAACAACATTGTAGCAAAAATATATTGATCCTGAATCCATAGATCCCTTACGTATTTTTGGGGGCAACCCCTCCTTCCTTTTTCATGACGTAGCTTCATTTCAAAAATATATGACTTGGCATAGGGCTTTCCAAGGAAGCTCTCATGTCTTAGGATTGAACATTGGCTACTTTAAAGCAATTGGTCACAACAATGGTGTTAGCAATCACTTTAAAGTGGGGGCATAAATTGATAATATCTTTCGACATTTCTCATGTTTCATGGTGTGATTTTGTTTTTTCTTGTGATGTGTCCTTTTCTTGGTGGTGTCATTGGGTTTGATGTCCTCCAAGAGTGTGAAATTTCTTAGCGTATGACTTTCCTCTTAGTGGTGATGTGATGCACTATATTCCTTAAGTTGTGAACCTTTTACTCTTGACTTGTCCTCTCTTGGAGATATTAGGCACGATGTTCCCTAAGAAGAAGACCTTACACAAACTAAACAAAATCCATTTGAACAAAAACCTTTACTAGCATTATTGTTCATAAGTGTTTGGAATAATGCAACTTGCTAACCTTATGAAGCTCAAACCCTAAATTCAAGGCCACCTAGCATAACACACCTTGCTTTCCTATGGAGCCTTTCCTTGTTCATAGCTACTTAGCATAACGCAACTTGTTAAGCCCTATGAAGCATGAAACCTTGTCTGGTGGTTCCTTATTGAAGTTTTTAGGAGGATAGTTTTGATATGATATGGGAGCCCAATATGATTCTCTCATTTTCCACCCTTTTGGGAGACTCGCCTAGTTGACAGCCTAAGGTTCCACTACCCAAGAGTGAGCACAAAACCGAATGCTTAGATGTGTTATGTGTCGATCGGACAGTTTAGGCTTGATCTTCTTGGTCTTTGATGTTGTATGATTGGATATCTTTGCCATTGTTGCATACATAAGTGTCTTGAATATCTACTTTATTGTGAGTTTGTGCTTGCGCTCATCCTTGCACTAAAGTGGGGGCTAAATGTAGTACATACGAAAAAGTATTACTTTTTCACATTTAATTTGGGAATGAATAATTAATAATAAAACAGACTTAATTGTGCCTTTTTTTTTGGTGTTGTAAGGTGTACCTTTACACTTTCAAACTAATCTAGGGCTTCATTAATCGATTGAGGTTAATTATGCCTTAATTGGCCCCTTTAATTCAAATCCAAACCTAATTAATTGCAATTTCTAAGAAATAAAACCTGACATTCATAAATTCCATAGCATAATGTTTAACATTGAGCAATGTGTGTCCTAGGTAAGTGACCTAGGACCCATTTTCCACAGGGTGAATGGGTCCTCACTTAGACCTAGAACCTAAATTCAAACTATGTTTTTGGTGATATTTTAATGATTCAAATCCACAATTCAATGTCAGCTTGTGATATTTGAATTTCGGGAATTAATCTTAAGATATGTATAAATATAAGGTCAATTCACTATGTTTCATCCTAAAATATTTATGTGACTTTATGAGATCAAGCTAGAGCATTATCAAGAGAATTCAAGAGCATTTCAAGGCATTCAAGGTCAGAATTATTGAAGAATATTGCAGCAATCAAGATTCCATTGTCATGTCAAAGATTTATTGCATCATGCATGTTGTTTGAGCTAATATGTTGATGTAGTGTTCAAGATCTATTCAAGTATTCAAAGGCATTGTTTCAAATCAAGTTTCATGATCAAGATCCACATCCATTGAATTCAACTCATGTTAGTTGTATATCTACAATCCAAGGTTCAAATAAGGTTTGGTGAGTTGTTACACATTGTTGTTTATTCATCATTCCTTCATGCTTTTATATTTCATTTCAAGGTTTAATTACCAAAATGGGGTTTGACCAAGGAAAACCCCCTTTCACCTAACAAACAACATTTTTCTCTCTTTGATGTGTGATTGCATATTTTAAGTGAGATTCTTTGAAGAGCAAAATTGAAGAAAATTGCAAAGTTGTCAAAGTTGTAAGAAAAGTTGTCATTTCACGAAAACTCTTCTACAAGATTTATTTCTGGTTGTCTGACAATGAGGATTAGGAATCTGGGAGTGTAGACACAATAGAAGAGAACCCATAAAGCATTTTTCAAGAACCCTAGCCAGAACCCATTCACCCTAGAACCCATTTGCCATAGGGCGAATGAGTCCTCAATGAGCTTCAAAAGGTGACTTTTAGTGAAAGGTACACATTTTTTTCCCCTTTCCAGATCTTCCTTTTGACTAATGTTTATGTTAGTTTTGAATATTGTCCTTCATTTGTATTTTATAGCTTGCATTTTAAAGTTTTTTTGATGATCTTAATCTTTCTCCCCAAAGTGTTATTTAGCTTATACCCCTATCCTTGCATAGATGGGAATTTTTTTTATTCTTACCTTGGTTCAACTCACCTTTTGGTTGATAGTTACTTCATTGTTTGGATCTCATTTCCTTGAATGAAATTAGAGAAATAGGTCTTTGTGGTGAACCAACCCCATTCACCCCCCCTATTTTTCTTATGTTTCACACCTAAAGATCAGGATAAAACTACTTTTACTTGTCCTTGGGGGACATTCGCATACAATGTTCTACCTTTTGGTTTATGTAATGCCCCTGCCACTTTTCTAAGGGCTCTTTTGAGTATCTTTGTTGACCTTATTCATGATTGTGTAGAAGTTTATATGGATGATTTTATTGTAGATGGTAATACTTATGAGGAAGCTAAAGGAAATCTTGAAAAAGTTTTGTAATGATGTGAAGACACTAATCTATCTCTCAGTCATGAAAAATGTCATATTTTAATGATATAAGGTATAGTGTTAGGACATTAAATTTATTCTAAAGGAATTCAAGTTGATCCTAAAAATTTACAAATAATTCAAGATTTACCAACACCTGCTTGTCAAAAAGATGTTTGTAGTTATTTAGGACATGCAAGATATTATCGAAGGTTTATTCAAAACTTTAGTGAAATTGCCTCACCACTTTTTGTTTCATTAGGAAAATAAATACTTTCTCATGAACGCAAGAATGTCAACAAGATTTTAAAACAATCAAGGAAAAGCTTATTCCACACCAAAGTTGCATGCACCAAATTGGGAATTACCATTTCACATTCATACTAATGCATCAGATTCTTCAATGGGAGTTATGCTAGGCCAGAAAGAGGATACACTTTTCTATTCCATTTATTACATTAGTAAAAAAATTGCAGGTGTTGATATTGTGACCATAATCATAGTATAGGATAAATACACCAAATCCATACAGATTTGAGGCATATTTGATCCACTAATCCATGATCCCAATGGGATATTCAAAATCACAAAGAAACTAAGAAACCAATAAACTACCATGAAATAAACACGAAATCTTGATAGAAACCTATTCTAAAACCTTAAATCTTATCCCATTGGGGGAGTGGTGTCGCATTGATTTGGAATGGCAACCCTTTCCCAATCCCTTGGATAATATGACAATGAGATGTGTGTGAAATATGATGCAAAACTAGTTTAATATGATGGAGATGTGTTCTAAATGCTAAGATGATTGATGAAATAGATGCAATCTATTGAAGTTCAAAGATGAAATCCATTGATGCAAATTAAACTAAAATGATGCAAACTAAGCTAAAATAGAAGCCATTAATGGATTCTTAAGCTACTATGATCAATATTTAAACTAAAAATGCTAAATATGGATGCAAGTGGACATTAGTTTCAACAACATAAGTTTTCTATCAAAAAACAGATCCCTTTATCTATAAATAATGATCTATTTATAGGAGAGAAAATGAGAAATCAAGGGCTCAAATTGAAAAGATCAATCAATGGTCAACAATGAAAAGAGGATGAAACATGGATTGAGGATTCCAATACATGGCTAGAGTTGAAAGTTGACAAGGATCAACTAATTTAATCAATGGTCCAAATTAGCTTTCAACAAACACACTTCCTAAGAATTAGGAAGAGGTTAAGAGATATTTTGGAGGAATGAGTGCACAAAAGAGGATATTCCATAGGAATATTCTCTTTTGGAGGAATGTGTAAAGGAGGAATATTCTAAGAATATTCCCTTGCAAGTGGTAGGGTGAGGATATTTAGCAAATTTAGTTAATTAAAACTACATTTGAATGTGCAAGATGGAGAATAATAGGATATTCATTAAATTATGGATTTATTTAATGAAAAGGGGAATGCAAAATGATATTTAATTAAATAGTTTAGGATTATTTAGGATTATTTAACTATATTTAATTAAATAAGGTGGCATAGAGGTTAAAACATATCTAATTAGTGGGAGTAGTATTTTTTGTGATTATAAGGAAAAATTTGATGATATTAATGTTGTTGATGAAGATTAGTATAGTCATGTTGAGATTTTATATGTACATATATAAAATGACCGCTTGCTATGAAATTATTTAACTGTTCCAATCCTACAACTTCTCTTTTGGGAAAGTAAATATATTTTTAGTGGAACCCTCCAACACTACACCACCCTGGGTTTCTCCTTAGGGCTTATATCTTCTTTTTTTAAAGGTATATTTTTTATATTTTATTATTATTTTTTGGATCTTGATAAGTTTTGTGTGGTTGTCATTGTTATTTCATTGATATGCATTTTCTTTTAAGTTTTAAACTTCAATATTTTCTATCTCTTTTTTTCCATGCTACCCACCATACTCATTATTGGTTGCCCCATTAAGGGTTTTATTTTTATAATTGGTATATCACAAATGTTTCTATTTTTAACCTTAAAGTGAATTCTTGAGTTTTATTTTCTTAAAAAAATCCATGATTTACTCATGATTCTAATCTTCCATTAAGGAGTTCCCATTTAAACCCTAAAATGCCCACCCAATCAAAGGATATTGATATTTATTCTAATGCTCATTTTGAGAACAACCTTGAGGATAGTCAAGATTAAGACCACAAAGCTATAATGTTAAATCACTTTTTTTGTAAATGATCTTACTAGTTTAGCTAGCACTCAAAATCCAACACAAATATTCAATATTATTCATAATGTTTTTTATCAAAAATCCATATGGAGTAAAGATCTTACAAGTTCTTAGTGCTAAAATTGTTTCATCTACTACTGCTTGAGTGTCTACCTCCTCCCCTCTTCTATCATTGATCAATTTTCAACTATTTCTACTCCCATTACTGATTTGCAAAGTACCACTCCTACCTCTACTAGTGTTCCACCACGTAGAGTCTTTATTTTATCCACCTTCTACTCTCTATATGAAATTTCTTCAACTATACCCCTCTTGAGATACTTGCATCTTATATGATGTATTACACATCCATATATATTTCATCTACCACTTACCAACCATCACCACCCATCTTAGTTATGTTGTTCCTCTATATACTACTTCATCCCATGCCATGGTTATCCCTCATTCTCCCCCTCTATCTATACACATGCATAACCTCATTAAACCTCACTTATTACCCTTCCATCCTCAACCCTAGATGCATTAATTAATAACATAGATCAAGAATAAAAAATATTGAATGCAAAACCTAATGGGAAAGTGATGAATTCAAATATGCTCTCAGCATACACCATTGGCTTCTAGAATATTTTTACATCCATTACCTTTGGGTTTTATGGCACCACAATTTTTAGCATATGATGGCAAAGGTGACCCAAATATGATGATTTGCTACTAAATGGTTCTTTCCACTTTCAAGGGTCCAAGCACACATTTGATGATTTGACGAAAGTATCCTTAAAGTAATTCAAAGTTAATAGGGATCTTGGAGTTAGAATTTTTTATCTATTTGGTTATGTCTAGGACCAAACAAACACGTTAGTGACCATGTTACAATATTTTAGTCCTTATGCTCTAAAATAAATATTCCCTTACCCTTGAATTGTAAAATATTTTTATTTACTTAAACCAATAGTGAACAATGTACATCTAAATAGCTTTACATCTTTCATCAACTTGTATGTACATAGAAAAATTATTGAGCCCACATTATTAGTGAGAAATGTCTTGAAATATGGATCATCACATCAAAATGCTTCACCATACCCATCAAAATATCAAAAGGAAAACAAATTTTCAAAGGGTGATGACATGACAAAAAATATTCTTAAAGTTTCTTATACTTCTACATTTCCTTCATTTAGATAAAATGCCCCTAAGAACTTCACTAAGCTTCAATAATCCTTGGACGATGTTCTCCAAAGTTTATTGAATGCTAATTTAATCATTCTCCCTCCCATCCATCAATTGGATCCCAACAAACCACTTCCTAAGACATTAATGAGCAAGCATTTTGTAACTTCCATATGTTTGAAGTTCACTACACTCGAGCATGCATGGGTCTTAAACACAAGGAGTGATACCAAGTTATAGATAATATTATGATTGAAGTTGGTGTCAACAATAATGACAATCTTTTAGTTGCCCCCACAAACAGTTGGTTGGAGATTTACATAAATTCCTTTCCAAATCATGCAAATATTGTTGAGGCACCTAATAGCATGCAAGGATGATGTTAAAAACGAGGATATACAACATACATGTGCTTTTGGACAATCAATTGAGATTATGTTACATCTTCTTCTAGTCCTACCCTTCCACTAATTTAATTATTCAAGGAAATCCACAAAATAATTGTATAGTCCACTAGACATACCTAGTAGTTTAAAGGGCTTATCACCTACTCAACTCCTCATTGATATCACATGTCAATACACTATATTTACTATGAATTTGCTATTTGAAATCCATATTAGACATTAACAATATGCATATTTTGGGATTTCATTGAAGATGATAAATAAAATTTTAATCAATGCACTACGATTGCATCATTTTACAATTAAGATTTGAAAGAACTACCAATTTTATGTCATGTTATAACATCATCCAATGATTTGGTGTTTAGCTTAGGCACCCATGGATTAAACTATAAAAATATATTAATTTTATCTTGCATCAATGTGTTTAATTCGTACATGAATCAAAAGTGGTAAATATTGAAATGGCCTACTACAAGCCAATATCCAATGCTAGTCCCTTCACACTAGACACATTTGTGAAGACACTAAAAAATGTATAAAAAAATATCCAATATCCAGGGCTTATCATACATGACTTATAAAAAAATACACTTTGATAAATTTGAATGAATTTAAAAGAGGTTAGAACAACAACTCTATCCTTCAAAAAATGAACCTCAAGTTGAAAATCATGTCCAAAAGAAAACAAAAAAGTGACAACACAAAGAAAGAGAAAAAAAAAATGGCAAAGGCAAAAGAATTACAAGAAATTCATGCACAAAAGACTACTTGGAAACCAAAGAAAGAAGTTGTTGTGCATCAAATGCCAATCAATCCATCACAATCACAAGTACTGAAAAATAGATTTGGGTAAATTTGACCCCAATAGATCATGTGTTTATGTCTAGTATGAAGGATTATAAAGGTGAAACATGTGTATTTGAAAAGGTGAGTGAATAAGAATAATAAGCAAACATGAATAAAGACAAATATGAGGACTTTTGTTGTGAAGATGATGAACTATTAGATGAGGATGATATTTTGGAGGAAGAGGTTGAGTCTCCAAAGTTTGTTTGATGATACATGAGCATCACTATACTTTCATATACAACTATATACCTATAGGTTAGTGTAAAAGAGGAAAATTTACAATTTTAGCTAGAATGCATTCGCAAAATATTTTTTCACTACTTCCACATTAGGATTGAGCTACTCTGCTATAGTTTAACAAATTAATATTGCAATCCCTAAAATACTTAAAATGAAAGGGTTTTTAAATAACTAAAGCATAGAAGGTGGTGAGAAATTATTAATTTCTAGAAACTAGAAGAATAATGGACAAACTTTTATTATAGGACTAGAAAAAGGGGAAGGAAAGAACCTAGTGCCACGCGGAGGAAGCCACAAGCTAGGATGTCAATGGATCACATTGTAGACACATATGACTAGAAAATATAAAGCATTGTTCTACCCAAAAAAATGTAACCTACATGTATAGATGAATGAAACATACATTACGATGAAATTTTACCTATAACAAGAATAATTTAATAACAAGACAATGAGATAATTTATTGAAAGGAATTGACAAGAATGATAATAAAAAGAAAAGAGAGGGAATATGTCACCAAGCTCCTAAGTGGTTGGATAGCTTCACTCAAAGAAACCTATAGCTTCAAATAACAAGAAAATTATTGGGGTTGTCTATTTTAGTATTTCTACCTCCACAACAACTAAGATAGATAGATAGATAGATAGATAGAAAAATAGTGTGTGGGAGTGCTTTTATCCCAAGTGTGTTAGGAATGGTAAGCATTGTGATAATGCAATAGTGAAAACTAGAGTAAAGGAAAAAGGATGTGAGGATCCCAAAGTGCTTAGGAGCACAATAAAAATAGATGTTACAATAACAAATGAAAAGAGAGACAAGAAAATAGCAATAAACAAGAACAATGTCACCTACAAGGGCTTCAAGAAACCAAGGAGACGAGTTGAAGGGGATTGTGTAGAAGTGTTGTAAAGAGTTGTAGAGCTTGAAAGGATTGTGTGTGTGTGTGTGTTTGAAAGTGCAAGAGAGCCAAATTCTAAAAGAGAGTAGGCAAGAAAAAAAGGCTAATGAATTGTTTAGATTCATCCTAAGTCGTTACCACTAACCTAGGAAGGTGACAAGTGGTAAAACACTCAGAAATAGTTACTAAGCAAGAAATTGTCATGAGATGTTAGTGCATCATGTTAGTGTCTGGATAATTTTAGCTCTAAACAACAAGATGCTAGGAAATCACAAGGATGACATAAATGTTCAGCAAGTGATAACATGGGAAATAGGTAAGCACCATGAGAAGGAAAAAGGCTAATGCAAGTGTTAAAATGAGCCTAAAAGCACGCCAAGAAAGGGACACCAAAGCAAGTCCAAAACACAATTTAAAATTGTAAAGGTATACAATTTATGTTATTACACTTAGATTTTATTATGTCTTTTGTTTCTTTGTTGTCTATACACCTAGGCCTTTTGACAATACCAAGTTTATATTTGGTTAAATGCTTAGTCCCCACCCTTCACTTCTCCCCCACACCTCCTCACCTTGCTAGCCCCCATCACTTAGGAAGCATTTTCTTCTCCCTCTTCTTCTTTCTTTATACATTTGAACTTATGCTTGTTCTCATCTTGTTTATGCCTACATTTTGTTTACTCTTACCTCTACCTATGTGTTTTCCACTTTAGTTGCTTATTTGCCTACTACTTTCCACTTTGTCATGCAATTTTATGATTTCTATGTCTTTTGAGCTTGTCTACTTATGTTTCATACCTTACCACTTTGGTTTCCCATTTTTGCCTCAATTACTTCGTACTTGTTACATATCTTCATGCCTATATTCCTTATATTTGCATATTTTCCATCTTTTCTAAACCATATGCTTATGATCCTCATGATTTATCTTATCACTTTTTTATGAGCCTATATTGCCATATCTTTGTATTGGGAGGATCATGCCTTCACCTTGTTATTCGTGCCTACATTGACATGTCATACTCCTATAAGAGTTATTTTACTAGACTGGGCATCATCATGCCTTCCCATTTCACATTGAACTTTTAATTCCATATCTTTACATTAAGGACATCACACCCCAATATTATGTGTGCTTCCATTGCTTCCAAGACTTCTAAAGCTACCTCTTTGGATTAGGGAGCAACTTTCCTTCCCCTCCTATTTTTTTCTTATCATCGATTATCATTTTTTATTGGGGCATATGATTTGAGATAAACAATCATTTTAGAATTCACATGTACCTCAAAATGGGGACAAAATGCACTTTGTATACACATGTCAATTCTCATTCAATTTGGGGCCCATTTTGAAGGTGAATGTGAAGCTTCATACTAGACATACCAATGGACATGCCTAAGGCATCCATTTTATATGACCTTACATGTCTCACATGCGTGGTCATACAAACATATAGTCAACACTTTTGCTAGATACTTAAAATGTTTTTTAAGTGTGTTGAAAAACATATTGTGAAAATCGCAATGTGTTGAAAAACACAATGTTTTTCAATATGCAACTATTCAAATCATCATGATTCATACCCATGACTTGCACTTTATTAGCACATCCATTGACCAACTATGCTACATGGGCAATGATGCTTCCAAATGCAATGACTCATTTAACAATAAATGTTATTTTGACCTTTATAATCTACATGGTATGGATGCATGCATGATGTCCATATACGTGTGATGGACATAAGTACAAATAATATGGAGCTTAGTTTTTGCTTATTTTGAAAGGATACCTTAAACAATTATTTATCAATAAATGGTGACAATGTTATGGGATGTTGGGCACATTCCTTGATCCTTTATCCATCCCCATTTGCACACACATTGGACCACACCTTATCAATTATTACACATATTCACATGCATTTTATATTTATTGCATCCTCCATAGTAGTTGTTCATTCCCCACACAAATCTTACTACTCCCTTAAGGCAATCCCATGGATGCAAGACCAATCATGCACCCACAAATCTAACACCCAATTTTCACAAATTTAATTTATGACTAATTCTTACCCATTCTATTCCTACCTTAAGCCAACTTGATACACATTCTATGTGATTATTGCTATGTACTTGTATTTCAAAGTGTTCATTTATTATCCACAAGCATTATCAATTATGCTTTGCATTTAAGAACACAAATAATACAAATTAAAATCTACATAAGCATTTTAGAGAATATTCATGCTTATTTGTCCCTTGTCAATCATTTATAGTCCAACCCTATCAAGGGGTTTGACCTTGAAACATAACACTTACAATCCAACGATCTCCCTTAAGTAATTTTAAACACCAATAATCCTTTGACACTTAATGACACAAAAAAATCAAGTGAATAAAAAAACAAGTTTGCACAACCAACAAGATTAGGTCTAGGTAACACAAGGCATGTATGTGCCTATGGAAACAACCCAAAATTATGAATTCAAACCGAAACAACAATATTTTTAACACAAAATTCCAAACAATAAGCACACCCATATTACCTTTTTTTCACACCAAAATAGCAGACTTCAACGCCACATAAAACTTATCTATCCACATCATTATTAAAACAAAAAATGAGTATCCATCACTTACACTTTCCCAAATAACAATTATAATAATAAATTAATTTCTATTTAATTAACCTAGAGTGACCTTTGAAGGAAAGGTTAATTTCCACTATGAATATGAACCATTTTAAGTTATGCTCTAACATTAAGATTATAAATAGTATTTTATAATTAACTTTGTTTATTCAAGATACATATAACCATAACCAAACGGTGCCTAACCTGAGTATTAAAAAATTAGCCATATATGAGAGGATAAGGATGTGACCCGTCGTAATCATTCCACTTTAACATCTATTTGAAAATAGCTATTTGATTTTTAAACACCAGACTACTAATGTATTTGGGGAAAAAATTACTTTAATAGCCTCTTCCTTTCTCTGTACCACGGCCCATACTTTCGGAAAAGTCTGTCTGCTCGATGGCCCCGGGATTTGACTCATCCTGCATTCAGGATCTTAACCAACCACCCATCCGCATTATTTTTCTTAAAAGTTTAAAAAGAAAAAATTAGAATCTGTGTTAACATTTATAAGGGAGAGGACCCTATCATGGGTAGGGTAACTTTGACCCCCGGTCCACGTCATCAGCGTCCGGGTTGGCCCTTTTTTTTTTGCCACATCCCTTGATCGTCGAGTTGGCAGTATGTAAAAAACTTTAGGGGAAAATTCGAGCACGTTTTCCAATGTTTTGGGGGCGCTTTTCAAAAACCACAAAAAATGAGCCAAAAAAAGTGATGGACCGATAGTGGGTAACTAAGTCATGTAATATTGGTATGCAGATGTGGCGTTACATGACTGGTCAACTTGTGTATTTTTTGAATTGAAGGGATTGGTAGTTGGATACTAAGTGTAAATTTATTGACACTTTTATTGCCCAACAGTGGGCCCCATACTGTCCAAAGTTGGCCCCCAGGCTGTCCATATCTATACCAGCAATTGGACCATGTCCCACGATCAGCTCCTCTCCCTTAGTGGAAAAAAGCAACAAAATAATATTGTTCACATGAGGGGCAAGCCATAACTTGCTCATGATGCCAGCTGGACATGGAACAAAGGGCAAGATAAATTAATCCTTGTATATTCAAATGTATTTTGAAAATTGTATACCATGCTCTATTATTAGCAGCTAACCAGATTTCTAGTTTGAGCATGCTGATTCCAGGAGGAAAGGATTCTCGGGAATTTGTAAATGCTCCAGAAACAGATATGGATTAATCATGACCAGCAGAAGATGTGGTGAAGCAGCAGAATCACCGTGTAGCAGCAATTACCACAAACAAATGGAAAACCGTGAACCCTTTTTTTCTGCAACGTTGTTGGATGTAATCAAATTATATAAATTTATATGCCGTCTGTAGTCTTCACAATTATCATCACAGAAAGTAAATGGCATTTATACAGGCCATGGGGCACTTTTGTAAAATGTTATAACTTGCAACTATACTGGAAAAAAGGCTGTGAGCAAAATGGAGCATGAATCCCCGAATTCTTTGCTATCTGCATTTTGCTTCAACCATCTGGACAATTGTCCGCCAGATTAATATCTACTATTTCCCGATGCATAACAATTAGATAGTCTGGGTGTTGTGCCATATTCCTCTGCATTTTATTCCCGAAATTCGTTGTTCTTTAAACAAAGAAACTGAATTATCAAAACCTGTATTGTTGCTTGTCAAGTAGTTCTGCACCAACAAATGAGATGCTATGTGAAATCAATTTGTCATCTGAAGTTGGCTGATGATTTCAAACTACTACTACCGAAGAAAAGAATCAATACAATTGCACAACAAAGCCACATTAAATCACCCCAATAATTCTTGGAAGGATAAAACGTGAACTTGAAAATAAACAAAATAAAAAATACCACTGTTTGATTTATTTCGTACAGCCAAATTACATCTTGTGAAAAAAATGCCCACTGGACTTTTGCTCAACATAGCACCAAACATGGGACTTCTAAATTTACAGAAGCAAAATTGTCAGTCACGTCCTCCTTTCGATTACAAAGAAGTGCTTTTATCAGTTGAAGGTCTATCATCTGTCCTGTGATGAAACAATTTTGCCATCCCTCTGCGCTCACAATCCTGCAACCAAAATATACCAACATATACATTAAATATATGCAAACCCGTTTGACCAAAAACTTATTAAATAAGGGCATGATATGTAGCATATTATGGCAGTGCGAAAGAAAACCAGGGCAAGTATGTTTTTATATGAATTTGTTTTCCACAGAAATACGAAATATGAATTGGTTTCAGGTTTATACAGACAACTATGAATGGCCAAATGTTTTAGCAAACAAAATTGTCACAGAAGCAAGCAATTTTTTGTATTTGTCATCTTTGGGTTTGTACAAATCTAATACTATTGCTTAATACTTGAGAAACTAAGACACGCTGATGTCTTAAAACTTAAAACGTGCCCTTTATGAAATAGTTATTAGTCATTAGTGACAATTTCAGCTTAATTTGATGGAACTGGAAAAACGACATAAGAGAAGGCAATCACACAAACTCTATTAATAAATCTACTAATCTTCAAAATATCATTGGACCACTGCCATTTGGCAACATGTCAAATCTTCTTGAACCTGAATCATACTAGTGGAAAGTAAATTTTGAATTTGCAAAAGATGTTAGTCCACTTAGACTCTGTATATTGTTTTGGACTAGAGATGTTTTCTACACAACAATGCACAAATTGGCAATTCAAGATTCATTTCATGAACTCGTCTCTGATTCCAAGAGACTGAAGAAGGGAGAAAGTGCAATGGCAAATGTAGCAATTCAGAAGCATGCAAAGTTGGAGAATGGAGTGCCTTAAAATAGAACACGACATATCATATTTATGAAGCACTGAAAAACTAGGCGAATCTCACTGATGTATTGATCCTGGAACATAGATATCTAACTCTCAAATCCATGATTCAATGTCCAAGACTTGGAAATCAAATTCTAAAAGCAACTTGTTCATGAGAACACAACTTAGTTATCCATTCAATACTTCAGAGGAGAGAAGAACCACCTTAGTCTGAAGAATTTTTGTTTTTGTTTTCATATATTTTCACTGTTATAATAAATTTCAACATAGCTACTTTTCAACATTTTCACTCAAACAGTTCCAGAGATAATATCTTCACTTATCATTTCATGAAAGGTTAGACCAGGGAACATTGTAATGCAGATGGTAAAATAGAATCATAGTAGCTTAAGATTCATTTACCTTGAACATATTTAAGCGAAAACGCTTGCCTGGGTTCATCCTCCAAAGCTTTAAATACGTGTAAGCAAAGCTAAGCTGGTCACGTGGAGTAAAACGATCAACTTCATTAAACCAAAGGCATGAAAAGAGATTTGACATTGGGGTGTGAGCTCGCACAATAAATGATCCCTCAGGTACATCTGAAAGAATCAAAAATACCAAAAAACAACTCAGCTAAAGCCTTAAATTGCTGAAATGTCAAATTGCAACTACTTGCAACATTTTGTGATGACAGAAAACAATATACGTACGACTTGGAAGGAGCTTGTTCGGATCTGTGGCATTAAATCTTGTGAGACCATCAGATTGGTAAAATGCAAATTGTTCATCAATGATAGTGTGATTAAACTTATTCAGCTTCTTGTTTTGCATCACCTCCTCCCACACACAGTGACGATCATAGTGATTTGAAATAGCATATTCAAATCCTCGACGCCATAGAAAGTATTCCAGTATTTGGAGTGGATCACTTTGGAGTCGCAACTTACTGTCAAGCCATATGGAGTACCTGAAATGGTAAAAGGCACCAAATATAAAGTAGATGTTATGTATAATCTCTTCAATACCCAATTACCATGACTACAAACTATAATTTATGCTCCAGCAATGAAACATTTTGAGGGGTCAAATACACAAACAAATTCCCTTATTCGTCTTTTTTAAATTAATATTCTAATACATTATGTAAATTCTTGTTCAGCTATTTCATGCATAACATCTTTCTGTCCACACAATAATGAGAAACATTGCTCAAAACTTGATCAAGATATACAACAATACTGAATAGATCAAATACCTTTATAAACATATTTCTTCTCAGAAAGATCATCCTATGCTAGGCTGCACAACATAGACTAGAAAAAACACAAAATTTTGCACAATGTGATCAAATATTAGGGAAATTGCTAACTCAAGATTGTTGTGGCTTTTCATTCTGAAAGCACTTCATTTTTGGCTATTATTATATTATTATATTATTAATTATACTCTACCCATTCTAGAGCTAGCAACAATGTTATTTTAAGTTGTCATTTCCCTAATGCAAACCACAGTTCAAAAATTCAGGTGAGTACTTGCAAGTAGTCACCAATAACTCACAAGTCCAAGAGAAAAATTCAGCCGGTATTAAAAAAAATCAGTCCACCAATAAAAAACAATCAAATTTGTCATATTTTGCATCAATCTTTTCGAACGTTTAACCTCTTCAACACATATTTGAGTATTAAGCATTTATTTTCTGCCAATATTGTGTGATTTACAATGAGCATGGATCAAGTTTAGCGAACTTATCAGCCGCATTTGGCAGGGGTATGTAACACATTTTTGTACTTTTTTGTTTATTTGCCTTCATCCTAAAATTCTAGCTGCTAGGGTCTACATTTCTTGTATTTTATTTCTAATTTTCAGTTAGCTTCTTGCAGCTGAAAGGGTTTTTGCTAAGCTAACGATCCTGGTAGTTATAGGTTCAGGTTTGGGCATTTGGTTCACGGATTCAATAAAAAAAAAAAAATTGGGTTCATTTTAGGTTCGTACATACAAAAGCGTATAAAAATCACACACACACTTCATCTTTATTTGATCCAAATTCTCAGTATTTCTCATTATATCCTCAAAGTGTCCATATTTAAATGGTAAACCATAAAAGGCTTTTCCTTAAATAGATAAATATAAATATTAAACCATGAGAAACATGATATTTTGAAATGTGATATATATTAGTAAAATAAGAAACCTATATAATATCCATTTATATAAATGTAGATACTAAATAATATAAGAAATATAAAAATACAATAATATATGAATATATCATTACATTTAAATTAATTGACTAGCTATAGAGAACTATGGGGCCCTCGACTTCATTCAATTGGTCCTCTAATTTGACCGATAAAACATTCTTTGAACAGTAAACTTAGATCTCATATATAGGGATAGAAGGGCAATGGAATGAAGGAGTAAGCTCGGATGCCATATAGTAAAGAAATGTAGAGACCACCTTCAGTGCGCATACAATGGCAAAAAGACCGATCAATGGTAAACCAACAACACAACATGATCCTGATTGTCAGTTTCATTTTCATTTTCTTCTCATGGGAGGTAAATTTTGCAAGGCAGAACAAAATGAAACATGCAAAGCTAACAAATAGAAGAAAAAAAAACTTACAATCACTCGGGTTCATTGTAGGTAAAAACAAAACAATTAAGTTAATAAATTTAAAAATTCATCAAAAATGTGTGGGTTTCTGTTAAATTTGGTCTGGGTTCACCCAAGTTCCTCCAAAATGAACCCATTGGCCAAAAAATGACTCCTAGCTGACTCCCTAGCCAGATCAACCAAGAATCTAAACTGTGTACAAACCAGACCCAAATCTAGGCATGGCAGGGCAAGAAACCATAACATAGGGTTTTTGTTCATATTTTTCTTTTTTTTTATTTTGCTAGGGTTTCATTTCATTATTTCAAAAACAAAATGACATCCACAAACAAGAGAATTGGCAGCAAGCCTAAGGACCTTACTTGGAAACATGGTACAATATGTACAAAGCCAGAAATATTAATATGCAACTATTGTGAAAGGCATTTGAGAGGAGGCATAAATTGCCTCAAATATCACCTTGCACAAATCAGTAGCCAAAAATATTGTAATATGTAATGCAACCTCTATGGAGGTTTAGTGAGAGATTAATACTCTCCTTTCATCTTATGATTAAAGAATAACCAAAGAAAAAGACAACAACAGAGGCATTGGCAGTTCTCATGAGTTTTATAGGGTCAGAAGGAGATTTGGGGGACTTTTCATATTGCATTGAGCCATGGATACGGTTACTTTGAACTCTAAGCAGTAGCAGTTCAAGCTTTTTCATTTCTATCTTGTCCTCTTTTTTGAATTAGAGCCATGGAGAAGATCTCTAACCTATCCTCATTTGCTGTCTAGGCTACAGGATGAAGGGAAATAATTAATAATGGGCCCAGTAACTTTATATTTAAGGAACAACTTAATAATATTATAATTAACTAAAAAAGTGTTTTTAAACACTTTATTATAAAATATATTTTTAAATACTTGGTGAAAATTTTTGTATTCAAGGGCCTGTTTTGGAGAGGTTTAAAAAGGTGGTGCCTGGCTTCATTTTGGCATCTTGACTTCATTTGACATTTTCACTTTCCAAAATTGAAACTTGTGCTCAATCTTCACATGCAAGAACACAAACCCTTGGCTGTTTGGAGATCTTGGGGGGCAAGAAACTTACATCAACCATAGCAGGTAGAGTCATGACTGTCTAATGAGTTGAGTTAGCCATTGTTCAAGAGAGAAACCAACAACTCCACCAAAACATTCATGCTGCTACCTACTACTTGAACCCAAGTTTTTCTTCTCTAATTCATTCAAAGCAGATGAGGTCATGGATGTCCTCAACACATGTATGGTGGGGATAGTCCCCAGTGAAAACCTTAGAGATGTCACCCTAAGTGAGTTGCGGACTTATAAGGTCATGAAGGGAAGGTTGTTTTCTTTACCTCTGTGCATTCGCAAGAGAACAACTCTAAAATTATATAAATAAATAAATAAAAGATTTTAGTAAGAATTAACTTTAATGTTCAATTTTAGTTTACCTTAAGTTTACTAAGTCTTTTAGAAAATTATAAATGTTGTCCTTACAGATTTGTGGTGGAAGGCTTTTGGTGCAACACCTAATCTTCAAATACTAGACATCCGCATTTTGTCTTAGCCCTATAATACTTATGGGTGTGAGCACAATTTAAGTGTTTTTGAGGCCATTTACAGAAAGAAGCACAACAGGTTGACTCAAAAGCACTTGAATAATTTTGTCTTTGTGTAGTTTGGTTGTGTGCAACAGTGGAGGGGTAAAAAACACATGGCACCTAACCTTGATGGCATTAATCCATATTCAAATTGGATTGCTGAGGATGTGGATCTCATGTTTAGTGTTGATGATATAGTTGATTTGGAGAGGGAAGCAACAAAATGGCGATGGATCTAGCAGCAAATAAGGAGGCAGAAGGCAAGATGTCAGTGGGAGCTTCTTCACATTCACATCATGATCATATGCCCTAAGACTGCTATCGAGATAATATTGTTACTCAACAGGGAGCTGCAGCTCTACCATCCAATTAAAGGAAGCCCACAGCCATTTAGGAGCTTTAGTCATATGAAAAATTTATGCATTATGAATACTGAAATTGTACACTTTATAATTTTTATATACATTCAACCTTGAAGTTGGCATGTATTGAACTCATTTTTTTGATCTATGGTGTGAATTGAACTTTAATTTTGACTTATATATGAAGGTTATCATTAATATGTTCTCTAAATTCAGTAATATGCATGTTTTTGAAGAATATTTTACAAATTTCTGTGTATTTTCATGTTCGGAAAATTTGCCAAGTCTCAAGTTTTTGAAAATTTTGGTTCTGCTAAGCTTTTGTCAAGTCCGATTTTTTGAACTGTGATGCAAACCATAACCAAAATGATGACACAGACAATGTACATGAGAACCATTGATTGAAGGAAAAAGGCCAAGTATATAAGATACTCTGAAGCATTCCTTATTATATCATTCATCATCTTCAGCAACTTTAGGACCAGTGACCTACATAAAAAAGATTCTAAACTATAGAGAAAAGCTGGAAGACTAAAAGAGTGATTAAACTCCTTTTTAAGAGAGTACTTTTGTTCATTATTAGGATGGTTTCAAAATTTTATAATACAAGGAAAAAAGCAACTTGTGTAAATGTAAAAGTATGGATATAAGAAGCTCATGCAAGATCCGCCCTATCTCCATAATATAATTTCAGAATTTCTATATTAGAAATTTTAAAATGTGTGACAAATTTAAATCTGTTGCCTTTCTTTGTTGATTTTATATACATTTGTATTCCTAAGTATATTATGCATTGTACTCATTGTCAATCCGAGAAATACACAAAAAATCCAAGAGAACCTACTTAGGGAAAAAATCAAGTACTACATTGAAGTTATTGTTGTCACATGAAATTGCACCCTGTTGAACACAAGGCTCAGCATTCCAATGACACAATGGAAATGACCTCAAAGTGTGGGACCTTGCAGAATGAGGTCGAATCTCCGGAGAAGGCCTGCTTACTTTTCTAAACTAGGTGCAGATATGTTGGTCCAACCCAGCATATGAAATCCTACCACTAATCCCAACCTATCAGCTCACTAAGGAAACGGGGGAGAAAGAATGCTGGAAATTGAAAAGATGGTGATGCACCAAAGTTACAGATGTTTCTTCCTACCTGTGATTGCACAGAAAACCAACAAAACCGCCAGATAGATTCACAAAAATCTTTGTTATAACAGTTCCTAAGAAGTTGCATGAAGGCTAGGGTTTAACATACACTAAGAGGGAAAGATATTTTTCCACAGTTAGATTCTGCTAACATATTTAACACAACATTCAACCTTAGAAAACAAAGGAACATTCATTCAGATATGGAGGCAAGAAGATTTTGCAAAACACATCCAAGGTGAGAGAAGTTAAGATAGCAATTTGTATTGATGAAGAGGCATAGGTCAATGTTACAGTTGCAAAAATGTTGAGTAAACATGTATCTATAAGAGAAAACTGGGGAAGAGCCAAGGAAGAACCCTTTACAATGAGCACGAAAGTGCCCTATATACAAGAGAGAAACTCAAAAAGAAACGTGCTCAAAGAGAGTGTCCAACACTCTTCTAACCTCCACCATGCCTTCACATTGATGACTCCTGGATATGCGCGCCAAAGGATGGGGAGATCGCCCACAAAAAATGCAATCTAAGCATGGAAAATCAACAAAAAGGACACCTATAGATCATAAATGAAGCATGGCCACCATGAACCTCTCCCAAAATATACTCAAAGCATTAAATGCCCTCTTTGTAGCCTTAAGAACCAAGATTGGATGTTTGAGGAGAATCACTAGGCATTAATGGCATTTACGGCCTAAAAACACATCTCCCTGGAACATCACCAAAGTTTTGGGCTCAAGACAACCATTAGATTAATATTAAATGGTTCGCAACTTCGAAAAGATACCTTCGTCGAACATTGAGTGTCAAGCCTGCAAGGAAATGCTTGTCAAAGAAGCAAAAGAGAAGAGCATCCACGATCCAAAAACCTGGAAGAGAATAACCCCTGTCGGGCATCAGGAGTCGTCAAAACCACAATCCCCAAAAGACACTTATGTCGGACATCATACATCGGGCCTATGGCATGTTGGAAGAAGGGAAGGAAGAAAGCGAAGGCTAAAAGGTTGGCAGAAAGATGAAAGAGCGTGGAGGAAGGAAGATGACGAGGATCGGGAAGAAGACCTATGTCTTATCACAAAATATAAGACAAAAGATAAGGGGGAGACCCGATCACCAAAGGCTAGAGATATGACATTGAGGATCGGGGATCAGAAGAAGGGCTTTATGTCTTATCATAAAAATAAGACAAAAGATAGAAGAAAGACCCAATCAGAGATTTCCATGGTTTCAAAAATCTTGTTGAGGTCTGAAAGTGGTTTCGAAAAATATGTCGAAACCTGACAAGGTTTTCAAAACCTTTCAAAGTTCCAACAAAACTTTCATGCTTTTGAAAAAATCAATGTGTCTATATCTTTTATTTGATGGTCCATGAGCCTAGTTTCAAAACCTTTGTCAAAGCCCGACAAGGTTTACACAACCACATCGAAGTCCAACAAAATTTTTGAAACCTTTCAAAGTTCTGACAAAACTCTTCTTTATTTTTTGCGTCAAGACATAAGCCTGGTTTCAAAACCTTTGTTGGGACCCAACAAGGTTTCCATAACCACATTCGAGTCTGACAAAGTTCTCAAAACCTTTCAAAGTTCCAACAAAACTTTGATTGTGCAGCTTCATTATGAGGTTTTGAAATCACCTTCGAAGTTCGACAAGGTTTTCAAAACCATAAAAATCTCCTATCGACGGTTGGATGAAAGACTTAAACCTTATCATAAAGTTAAGACAAAAGATAGAAGGAAAACTCGATTGTCAAAGACCGAAGGTAAGACATCAGGGATCAAGGATCAGAAAGAAGACTTATGTCTTATCGCAAATACAAGACAAAAAAGATAGAGGGATGACCCAATCGTCGAAAGCCGAAGATATGACATCAAGGACCATGGATCAGAAGGAAGACTTAAGGCTTAAGATGAAATGGTAATAGTTAAGAAGGATGGTCAATCCCCGAAGCTTGAAACCTTAAGACATGTTATGCTTTGAAGGATTTCATTGGAACTTTGGTGATTAGGGGGAGGACTTATGGCTTAGGAAGAAAAGCGATAAAGGCTAAGGGTTAAGGCTGATGACTGAAAGCCAAAACATTTATACTTGGGAAAGAGATGGAAAGAATAGGTTAAAGAGGTAGGAACCCAGGAGCGATAGAGAAGGTATGCAAGCAAGCAGACAACCGAAAGCCCAAATGTCTAAAACTTTAACACTTAGCCATTTTTGGGTTTCTAAGGCTTAGTTCATGCATGATGACCCATATAAGATCTCTCCGATCGGTTTTTACTGATGGGTCATAAAAGGTTGCATGAAATGTCAACAGTTATGAGATGATGATTATTGTTGTATGGAATGATACTTAAAAGAAGCAAATATGAACAATCAGACCAGAAATAAAATTCAGAAGACATAGAAAATAGAATAAACGCATTTTGAACTTTACTCATAAAACATAGCTAATACAATTAGATTGATTTGCCAGATAGGACAATAATAGTACCAAGGAGAATACACAGAAGAAAGCTCCCTCAATATGTGCCTTAACTCAAGTAGATAGATCCTAAGAAGATGTGTTGGTTAGAAAACAGCCAAAAACTACTCATATTGGACACAACTATTAATCCTGAATAACCAACCAGCCATTGATAATAGTAACGCAAAGACAATCAGACTACATATATTTTGCAATTATTTATTTCCTTATTCAAATATATCAAACATACAACTTTCAAGTAGGCTAAGTAGATAACATAAACAAATCATATATTATTCTATACTTAAAGCTTTGTCAAAAGAAACATGCATATGAGATAAATCCATCTCATACTGATCTCTCATCTTGAATGCATTATTTTCTCAGTATGCAGTATGATGTAATCATGAGGTATCAAATAATAAGAAAAATTCCAATTAGGGAAAGCAGGGCATGTCTCCAATAGGCTCACCTTAGGAATAGATAGCACAATCAAAAGAATCATTTGCACATTGTCTTCAGCAGCTACCTTACTATATTCTCAATCAATGCATACTTCAGTGCAGAAAAAAAATTACATTTGTACCGGATATTTATTTGCAAATTATTTCAAAAGCTTTGAATAATTGGATCTCTCTTAAAAAAGATGCACATTTGCCAAGGTGTTAAATTCCATATAAAAACACTCAAAAACAAATTAATTGACATATTTGCTTATAATGTCCTTTTCAAGTAGGATAATTTTCTTGCTAGCTAGCTAGCTCATGAAAGTTAAAAAAGATACTGAAAATAGAGAACAATCATTTTATGCTGTGGAAAAGCCTTTAGTTCACCAAGAGAGCACACAAACACTGCAAGCTAGTCATCAGTATTGTCTTGTATAGAAATATGTCTTCTTTCAATGTTACCTGGCAGATGGAAAAAGACGATGAGTCAAGAACTTTGGCACCTTCCCACTTCGACGCATATCTGTATATGGCAAATTTCTAACGACAACAATCTTCCATAAGCCTATGTACCCTTTGTCATCAGGATTTCGACCTTCTGTGGTCATTGTATTCAATGTTCTTTCATCAATAAACATTACAAAACACACATTCTTCTTTGATGACTTTGTAACCTGTATCAATGCAAACATAAATAATTAAATGTGAGTACAAGATGAAAAGCCAATCATTTGGCAAAAGTGGGACCACAGAAAAATCTCAAATTTGTGTTTATTACATAGTTGGATGTAGGAAACTAAACATTTGGCCTACATGTTACTACTTTTTCAGAGAAAATACCAATTATTCTCCAGTGAATGAACTTATGATCTACAACATGGCTACAAGTGCACATGTGCTTATTGTGATAACTGTGAACTAGTGTCAACGGTTGATATATGTATCAGGAAATCTAACCAAAAGATAGTTATGACCACAAGGTACAATGTGGTTGATTTTGCTCCAAGACTGAAAGTTGAGTGCATGAAAGTTATCTGTGGAAGTCTTATTGCATCAAGTTATGTAAGGAAAACATATTTTATCATCACCCAGTCTCATGTTCACCATGGTCATTCAGTAAAGCCTTGTATTGAAGGTGCGAGAGGAAAAGTGGAAATTATTAATAAAATGAAAGCATAAATCACCTCTAATTTAATCTAAAGCAATAGATGCCATGTGAATACACAATATATTTTGTACAACAATAGCACTAGCGTTTAGTTACTTGTATGGCACAACAATTGGTATAGATCATAGTTACCAAGAGACAGGAAGGGGTACCAATGTGCCATAATTCAAAAAAATGGGAAATGGGCACTTGGAGATAACAAATATTTTTTTTTTAAAAAAAGGATGTATATCTTGTATTTTTAAAGTACACAATGGCTATAAAACCTCAAAAAAATATAAAATGCTTGCAATTAAAAACTAACGTTTTTAAGTACTGAAATAAATGACAATGAAAGTGAAAATTAATTGTATTGATGTTTGATAGTCACTATCATGGCATAAAGAGTTAAATTTCAAACCATTATCACCTAGAGGCAGCATATTGGAACCAGAATGGGAATGCCATTATCTGAAAACACAGTACAGGGTCACTTGGAGATAGCTATATATTCAATCAAATGATAAAAATTCAGTGCACATAAACATCTTTATCCTTTTTATTGTTTCTCTTCTTACGAGTATCTTGTTGGGTTTTGGTAAGAAAGTTTTCTGATGGAAAAAATCTCGTACATTTTGAAGCAAAAAATGGAGAACTACAAGTCCTAGTTTTTTCTTAAATCCATTTAGCTTTGTCAGCCAAATATCAGCACTGAAGGAAAATAGCCAGTGTAATTTATATGATATATATAATAACTTCTAGAGAAAGTTTCCCAATTTTCAAGGGCCCCAACATATATATAGAGATGTGAAGAAACTTCATTTGTAGTCTGCTAACATCTGGAGACATTCCCACACATGTCAGTAAGACAATGACGTGTTTCCAATACGAAATGCAAGTACCAAGGGTTAGGATTTTCCAAGTAACTATGGTATATATTAAACAAGAATCTAGTCCACAAATGTAATATGACTTTTACAAATCCAGAGCATTGTCTACAATTGCAATATAAACTCCAATCAAGTTCTTTGCTCTCCTAGAGGTGAGCTAGTTTCTCTTGATAGAGAGGATGTAGCTATAAGTAGAGATCAGTTCAGCTCAAATACTTTGTAGTCTTCCTATAGTTTTAACGCAAATCACTCTGAACTTCATCCAACTTCTCCACATTCCTAGAGTTAAGTCAGTTTTTTTTATAGAATCAGTGGACCGATTCAGCTTCTGAGGTAACATGTTCTAAAATTTGACGTTATATATAAAAATAATTATAGCATTTTATCTTTCAAACATATTAAGGTTTATTATTAGCATTTAATTATTGTTTTACTATTTCAAACTTTATTAGGCTTTTGGATCGGCTCAAGGAATAGAAAAACAATTCCATCATGGAACTCAACAGAAGGGTTTCATACACCAAATTGGTGTCTCAATATAGCCTGAATGGGCCAAACAGTGAAGGCATGTGTGCTCCATAAGGAGGGTACAAGTTTGAATCTGGAGGGAGGAAGGGTTGTACACCAAATTGGAAAACCAAAACACAATCCCCTTTCAGGCTTCCACAAAGGGAGTTTTGCACACCAAATTGGAGTTGCTTAGCCTTGACCTAAAAAACAAAATTTTCCTTTGCCTTCACAAATATTTGTTTTATAGTAGATGTTGTTGGACTCCCTTTGCAAGGTAGACAGATATTAATAAATATAAATACTTGTTTTATAGATGTTGTTGGATTCCCTTTGCATCGGAGAAAGCACTAATTTTGGGGATGAATTTCCGTAAAATGGGAGCCCAGGATATTCCCCTTAAATATCCTTTTTAGGGAACAAATTCACTATCTTGCTTGAAAAATTTAGCATATGTGGTGCAAATTTCCATAATCAACAGCAGTAGCACCTTTTCAAATCTCACCTACCAGCAGGATTTTTTTTTTTTTTTTAAAATCCTACCAGCAGGATTTTATAAGTTAGACAGCTCCCAGATGCAGGGAATTAAACTGACAAGTTCAATATGACAAATCAAACAGAAACACAATAAATATGGACTTGTATTGACATGAAATCACACAGCTAATGTGTTGTTTGGAGGGCTAAATAATGTGCCATCTCAACTCATGGTTGAACACACATTGGCCATGGAACACAAGTGTTGAATGGGAGGTCTTAAAATAAGTTAAAATGAAGGTTCTCTTTGAATTATTAATAAATGCAACAACACAAGGTAGCCATAGTTACATGGAAACTTGTACCCTGACCTTATCTCCCACTTTGGAAATGTGTTCCTCCATGAAATATCCATCAAAAATCAGTCAACTTACAATAAAATTTCCTTAAATATGTGAAAGAAATTACTGGATTTTCAACTCTTGTGCCAATAACTGAAAGAAGAAAGCCAAAAAAACTGTATATTATAACTAATAGGCAGTTGTTGCTGATTATTGCATGAAAATTTGTGACATGCTTTGCGAAACAGAATTTTCTTATCAAAGCTCAAAATGGTGCTAGTAAGATGGACCAACAATAAAAAGGGTTAAAATGTCTTCATGTATAGAAGATTACTAGTTGATTGAAGTGGAAAAAAGAAAACTCTATTGCCTAATATGTATTTGCAATTTTCTTACAACTATTGAAAATACAAGATGTAGCAGTTTCCTATAGCCATGAGCTTCTGCCAAGAGGCATTTCAAATTATTCAACTATTTTTGACAATACAGGTAGATTGAGACTTGTCACATAGGATGAAGTGTATAAGTAGCAATTAGTTTAGAAATTTCCATACATATAATATGCTTCATCATCTAATCTTGCTTTCTGACATTTGCTGGCCTTCCATGTAGTGTATCTGAATATCAGTATGTATTGTGATTATAATGCTAAATATTTATAAATTATCTGAAATTTTTTAATTTCATTTACAAAATTTGTACTAAATGTGTGTGCACTTGTGTGCATGTGTGCTTGCATGTATTAATATTTTGGCATTTTGCCAAATTAAAAAAACTGGTGTACCCACTCCAAACCTGTTTCTTAGTAACTATGAGCATATCAGTGAAAATTATTTATATTTCTCTGCATCCTGGTTGTCATTATTGGTTTCTCATGCTCATTTGTCTTGGCTCTCCATATGTATCTCACAAAATGTTGTTTCCCAAAGGGAAATTAAAATACTGGATATACAGACTCTATTTTGAAATGGTTGAGGTACTGCATGTGTTTGTGCTCTCCAACTCAATAGAAGATCAAAAGCCAAAGCTATCACATGGTTTAAGATGACGCTTCAAAAAAAATAACAATCCAATCTCTTTGAAATTTTCAATGATCAATATTCAGCTCTATTTGTGCAATGACAAGCAAGAATGAAAGCTCAGCAATATATTTGGTTTGTATGCTTCATTTTCAAAATAAGGTAAATGTGCTTGTTTTTGTGTTTCAAGTTGTTTTTAAGTCAAACTTAGGGTTTACAATTGCTTTTTTAAGATGAACAATCAATTCTAGTGGTTGAAAAAAAGAAAACCCAAGGGCACTGGTTCTACCCAAGTTTGCCCAAGGTACTCCAGAGTGCACCCAAGTTCACCCAGATACACACTTTCTAATTTGCAAGACACTATTGGTATCCACAAGGGACCTGGACCAGGTAGATACCGCACCCAGATCTTTATCATCTTCTGACCAAACTGGTAATGTGGGTGACATCTAAGAGGACATGTTATGATGTTATGTCTAAAAATGTAAACCACCATATTACTCTAAGACCTCTCATAGGCATTTGTGCATTGCAATCAGTTGAAATTTGAAAATGAGCTATCCAACGTACATTTTGAGTACAAAAGATGTATTGATTGACCATTGCCATAATTTTTCCATTGTTTCAGTAGTGAGGATGGCTGCCTCACTAAGGAAAATAAGAGGCTGTGCATTGTTGACTATTCCCCTCTAAGGAATTTTTTGTGTAATAGTAAAAGTCTTCAAATTTGTTAAGGACTGCATATGAGTCCAATCAGATGCATAATTGGCATTATAAAGTTTTAACATGCAAAAGAAGAGACAAGGATTCCTCCCCCAAACAAGTAGGGTATTGTTGCGACCTATTTCACACATCGCCCCATTGCAAATGGGGACCCTCATTGGTTTGCTCTTAGGGTTTTGGTTTGAGTAGCAATTTCGTAGTCTCTGGTGTCTTGAAAATTTCATGTCAAAGTTTGGAGTCATCACCCGAGCCAAGTTGAGAATTTGGGCCTGAAACTAAACGTAAACGTCATAGAAGTGCTTAGAAGACCCAGTAGACGAGGATCGCCTGTGCTTTCGCTCAATTCTGACACTTCCTAATTTTTAGGGATTCTGTTTTTTTTTTTTGCTTTTTTGCTTTTTTCCTTTTTGGCATTTCTGGACCAATCTGGAATTTACTATTTTTAGAAAGTTGTTTTTTGTTTTTTTCTATTTTTAGTAAGTTTCTATTTTTAGAAAGTGCTAGGTCTCACTGGTAGTGGAGTCGAAAGTTTCCACTTTTGGAATTGAAAAGCAAGCAAAAATCAAGCAAAATCGAAGAAAAATCGAAGAAAAATCATGAGAAACATGCAAAGATGAGAAAGGTGCATGCAAAAGTGAGAAAAGCAGGAAAGGCGCATGCAATAGCTAGAAAATCAATTCAAAAATAGCGTCATCAATAGAGAAAATCATTCAAAAATCATATAAAAAGCAAGAAAATTGTGATGAAATTCGCCTAAGGCTGGAGAGGTGTGCCCTTGTGAAATCCAGTAGAATCTTTGAAAAGTCCACTTGACAAATCCATTCGTCAAAGGGAAATCCAATTAAAGATCCAGTTAGAATTCGTCTATTCGAGAAATCTTGCAAATCCAGTTGGAAAATTTGAAAGTCCAGTTGGAAAATGATGAAAATTGACTAAGGCAAGTAGAAAATTTGAATTAGACTTAAAGGATTTCAAGATGAAGTTAAATTCCAGTTAGAAAAATGAAAATTCCAGTTAAAAGTCAAATTTTGAAGGGGAGAATTGAGAATTTTTCTAAGGCAAAATCCAATTGAAAAGTGGATTAGTCCACTTAAAGGTCGAATTTTTTAGAAGGCAAAATGAGAATAAAATAACTTAAGTTTTATTTTAAAATGAAACTTAGTTAGCAAGCCAAAAGAGACGCCTTGAAAAAGAAAAGAAGATAAGATTGCTTTTTTCGTTTTAAAGCAAAAGCACCCAATTAAGGAAGAGGTCGATCTTGGCTAAAAAGGAAACTTTTTATTATAAAAGAAGTGCTTGTGAGTTTCATTTTTTCATTTATTCACAGGTCAAGTTCTTCACCGGCAAACTTCTTTCAGAAAGGCGTCCTTCTTCCTCCTATTTTCTTCTTGAGCTGCAAGTCGCATTAATTCCAGAACACAAGGTTGGATTTTTCCCTTCCATTTTCAGATTTCTCGATCAACTACAGAGTCATAACTGGCGAATTTACAGAGAGAAAAGGAATTTTTTGTCTTGTTTTGCACAGAAAACTTCGCTTTTTTGAGTTTTTAAAGTTTAGTAAATTAATTTAAAAAAAGAATTCCTTGAAATTTCTTTTAAAACGATAAAGGTTGGAAAAGAATTTATTTTATTGAAGTTTATTCTCCAACCAGCCTAGACAAACGAGTTCTCGAATTTTTTTTAATTAATTTATTTAACTCTCCAGCCATAAAATCGCCTTTTTTTACAAATTGGTGAAATATTCTAACTTCGAGCTTCGTACAGGCACAATGTCTACTTCAAAGAACGTAGGAGGTGGAGTTAGAAAAGCCCAAGTAAAGGAAGTCCTCAAAGAGTTTTATCCAGAATCTCAATTGTCCTCGAAATGGAAGAAGGTAGTGGATACCAACTTTGAGCAGTTCAATGCAATTCAACACAAGAAAAGGATGTTTGGTACTCAGCACGAAATGCCCACACCTATTGCAACTAACATCGTTAAGTCCGGACTTCATCAAGCAGCAGGATTTCCACCTGCAGTTCAGTGCAGTGAGCTAATGGTTGAGTGTGCCAGAAGATACAATCCACAGACAAGATCCATTAAAACACCTAATGGGATCACTTTGGCATATTTCACGGAGGATTCAGTCAGAGAGGTATTTGGTATTCCTCATCGTCAAAAAATGTTGAACAGGACTCAAAAGGAATCACAGGCCATGTTTGATCAAGCCAAAGAATCCTGTATGGACATAGTCAATTCTAACTGGATCAAGGAACCCAAAAGGCATCGCTCTAAGTTGCCAAAAAGATTAATTTGTACAGATTTTAAACCAGAATACAGTGACATGATTCATATGCTGAACAGGATTATGGGTACTTCTCAAGGAGCTTTCTTCGAAGTATGGATGTTTTCATATGTGGAGGTCGTATTGGGAATGGAAGCAATAAATTGGGCAAAGTTAATAAGTGATAACATTGATTTCCAGTTGAGAAACTTGGAAAAGACCAAAACCTTCTATATGAGTTCCTACGTAGTTTATATCCTGGCACGGTTTACTAAGTATAGAGGACTGATTTGCAAAGGGGAAGTTGGACTTGGAAAAGATCAGCTCAAAGCATATGAATGTTATCCGCAACTCCAGTTGCATTACAAGGATAACTATAAGATAACCAATGACGCCTTCCTTATGTATATCACGCGAGTGCTTCAAGGAGTAGTTCAAAAAAGGCTATCTAAAGAGGCTATGGTGATGCTTGATAAATTCAGATCTTGGTTCATCTAGTTCCCGACCTTTACATACATAAGAGTTCATGGATTCTCAGATGCTCTGCATAGACTTCCTCGGTATCCAACAGACAAGATTGTTATACTTGAAGTTGCAAGGCAATTGGCGTGTATAGATTCTATTCAAGGGAAAAGGAACAAACAAGGAGTGGATTTTCCTATTGCAATTGGGAAAATGCTACAAGTCTGCCCCTCATTGCAATCAGCCAAGGCAGCAAAGTTAGAGTTGCAATTTTATAAGTTTGGCATTTATAATCCAAGGTCTGATTATGATCCATACTTGAGAGTTCATGGGAAAAAGTCCCTTCATGTTATGCAGATTGAAGACTATTGGTCTAACTTGGTGGATAAGTATGGAGTCAGGAAGAAGATCTGGTCCAGAATTCCAATTGAACTTGTAAAAAGGTGTGACTTATTCCCTTTACCTGACCAGGTAAAAGACAACGGAGACTACGTGCATCCTCAGTTTGAACAGGAAAAGAACAAGCCTATTTTGTTGCCTAACTGGATACAACCTGAGTTGGCGGATTTGGACATATTAATGAGGGATATTATAACTTATTCTAGGGAGTGGACAGATAATCAGATCAACAGATTGAGAAAAGGAGTTACTCTTACCTATGCCACATTGGGCAATAAGAAAAGCCAGGGTTAGGCAGTTGGAGAAAGTCCTAATGAACTTTCATGTCCTAGCAAGAGAAAGGTAGTGAGTGAAGATCTTCACATGGAGGAAAAAGAATCAGCTGACAGAGAATTGAGAGTAAGAAGCAAAAAGTGAATGAAATTCAATCATCTTCAAGTACTTTATCTGTTGGAGTAATAGAAAAGGTGTCCATTGCTAAGATCGAACCAAGCCATGAACAAGAGGTCGAATTTCAAGAGTTAGAATAGTTGGATTCTTTCCAAGAGGAAGCCCTCACTGAGAGTTTGGAAGGAGGTGATACATTGATGATTGAAGGTATAGGGGATACTGAGGTCCTTGAAAACAATGAAGAGCTGGGAGATGAAGTAATTTATGCTCTGAAAGGAATTAATGATGATATTCAATTAGAGGATGGGATGGAATTATCCACTATCCCAGCTTGGTTGACCGAAAGTTTGATGAAGAAGTCTAGACCTTTAGATGAAGTCCAACCAGTTGAAAGCATGCAAGACTTCCTAGAGAGGATTGGCAAAGCTAAAATGCCAAGGAAGCCTAAAAAGTATTCTCAGATTACCAGGAATGATGCAGGATCCAGGATCTTACAAGTTGCAGTCCCAAAAGCTAACAAGCCTAGAGATCAGATTACTCCAATGGATTATGAAGTTACAACGTTGGACATTGGGCCAACCACGATAGATCAGGATTTCCATGAGTTAGCAGACACTTCCAAGGCCATCAAGGAGAAATTTGATAAAACAGAGGAGAAGAAGGAAAGGCTAGAATCAGAAAATTTAAGGCTGATAGAGTTCATTCAGCAGCTAACAGCCCCTTTGCGCCAAGAGAGTGAAGCTTTTATTCCGCCATCATCTCTTCCTCCGGAATCCATTGATACTCTTGAAGCTATGAGAATCACAAGCCAAGCAACTAAAAGTTGGATCAACAATATCTCAAAACAGATGGAGCAATTCTTGGAGAAATGTGCTCAGACTTATGACAGATCTGCCTTGCTTATGACAGAAATTGGTCAAATTGAAGACAATGGGGAAGACTTCCAGTACGTAAATGACAAAGTGATACCTCGTTTGAAGGTTTTAAAGGAAGTTTCCTTGCAAATATTAATCCAAGAAGGTGTTATTGAGGGAGGAGCCTTGTATGATTTCAGCAGGTGGTATCATTCCTTATTGGCTAAAAGGAAGATATATGATGGAATGAAGGAAGAATGTGCTGTTATACGGAATGCAATTGAAAAAATTCAGTTTAAAATCCTCACTTCTCTTGAAGGATTAACAGGGCAGGAGCATCATGATGCAAATGGCTTGGATTTAGAGGGATTGAAGAGGAATGTAATGAATATTTACTTCAAAGAAGTGCAGATTGTTACAGAGAATCAGCTTGATGATATGTCTTCCCTTTTGACCTTTATGGATAGCTTTCAAAAGCAGGAAGATAGATGGGAAAGTACTTTTACCCAATGCCTTGAAGCCTTGGACGTAATGGGAGTGCAACTGAATTCTATGCCGAGCATATCAATGGAGGAGCTGGATTTCGTGTTAGCGAAATTTCTTGCATTTGTAGCTAGGGAGCGATCCAAGGGGAATTGCATTTTGGATTCCCATTTGCTCGAGTGATTCGCAAGGTGTCATTGTTTGCCATACTCCAAGTGGCTCGTCTTGCTTGTGCCATGTGTCCTTTGAGTTGGTTATGCTTTTTAGGGTTAGGGTTTCTTGAAATAATCTTGGCCATTGATCTCAAATCAATCTGGGTCGTTGCTTTGTAATTGGGGTGCCTATATAAACCCCATGCATTTCATTCATTCAGGGAGAGACTTGTGAAATTGTTGCTACTAGTGCTATTCAAATAATAATTTGATTCAAAGTTGAGCATTTGTTATTTTGAGAGCTTGCATGGTTTCATAATTTCTTCAATAAAGTAAATTAGTTTTAACATTTCTTTAGATGAATGAAAGATTGATAGTGTTGGAAATAGTGAAGTTAGTTCATACCTTTTTCAATTGAATGATTTTCAATTTGATGTGCAAGGTTAGTCTAAACGTTGAAACTGTTTAACTTGAATTCTATTACCTATATACATTGTTCGAACTGATGGTGGTATTGTGTAATAGGACATTGTTCGTAAATCCCATTTGAAGATTGCATCATCTTTGTCTAGTTGTAGTCATTGTGCTTGGCGAAGCAAAGAATGGTTTAAATTTCACTATCCAGCATTTGTCTCTTAAGTTCATAGGAGTAGTTTAGCATAAGTCTAGATTCTAAACCCTCATCCCTTTTTCCTTTATTTTATCTCAAAACTGAAAATCCCAAAAATACAAGAGCATTCAACGTCACATCAATCCAAATCCCTACTTTTGAGTAAGTTCATTATCCAAGGTCCCTTTGTGAAATCAGCATATCACATCATCCATTGAGCTTGACCATCCCCCCAAACGAAACATTGGAATTACCGTATGACCTTTCTAGCAATTTTAGCATAAGAGGTAATTTTTCAAGAGAGGATAGAGCGTCTTTGGACTCTTTATTCTAGAGTGTTCGGTGTGTCATAAAACAGGCATCAACAGGTATATTATTGACTTATTGCATAATTGTTGTTGGTTTTAATTATATTTTGAAACATGAGGATTATTTTCAAAATTGATGTAAAGTTAGTGGGAAAAGATATTGCAGCCTTGCTGGGGTTGGCAAACAACCCACAGTTGTGAAATCTACTAGTTTGAAGGCAACTAGAATCTTGACTATTGTTTGGCTGGATATGGACTGTTGTGTGAAAGAGAAATTACACTTATACTGCCTGTTCAACACACTTGACATACGATTATCTTTTAGATAACCTGGTTCTATCAAGAATGGTTGGAGCAGCAGCTGTTTACCAATTCTTTCTGGTCATAACCAGAGCAATTAAGTGTTTTTGCATAATGTAGGATGTACATGTTGAGCAAGAGATGTTAATAATAATATTTAACTTTTGGATTCACCCCCAAGTTATGTGGAGGTTGGAAGTATAGATGCACACGAGGGAAATCACAGCTTGTAGTGGTTCTATTCCAGTACTTCCAAAAGCATATTGATCAGTGTCAACTGTTGGCACCTCATTTCACTATGTCCAAATTTTCCTAAGTGTTGTTCCCCATCATTTCCTGTGCACCCATGTTGGGAATTGTAAAAATCCCAAAAGTTATATGTCCTGGGTATTTTTGGTTATTTTTTGAAGTGTGGGTATCTTTTCAAGGTTTTGGAGTTTTCCATCCAAGCATAACTTTCCTCCAACCCCTACCTTTGCACCTTTGTTTTGTCAGGTTTTGAGGCTTTTTCATCCTAGTATGTTTTTCCTCCTATCCCCAACTTCCAACATTTTGTAGGAGATGCAAGCATACCTCTAACTTGTTACTTTTGGGCATGAGGTATAGCCTTTCTCCGATCACCAACTCTCGGCATTTTTCCTTGTCTATCCTTTCAAAGTTAGACTTGTGGAATTTCATTTCCCACCTTCCTTTTAGGTAGACGTTAAGAGTTTTTCCCGATCATTTCTACTATGCCATCTTTTGGAATTGGAGTTTCAGCCATCCTCTTTCCAATATGCCTTGTGTTATGAGATTCTCAGTATCCCCAACTCTTGATCCCTAACATTTTACACTATATCCTCCTTTTCAAGATCGTGAGTTAGAACTTACCTTTACTCGCATATATTGAGGTAAGCGTTATGACATGTCCCCGTTCCCTAATTCCCAACACTTTTCCTTATATATTCTTTAGGAGTTAGAGATGCAGAGATGTCCCTATTTGTCTCCCTCCAGGCACGAAGCATGATTTACTCTTGATCCCCAATCCCTAACGTCTTATCCTTATGCATCTTTTGGGATCAGAGTTTCAGCCATCCTTGTTAAGGCTTCTCTTTAAGCATGAACCATGGTGTATCCCCAACTCCCCAACTCCAACACTTCACACTAAACTATGTTTTAGGCTTCTAAAGGATGTGACAACAAGTTACAAAGTTCTCTAACTACCTACCATGCTACCAATCAAGTGGATGGAGGTTCTAGAGTTCATCTAACCGTAACCTTTAAATGTTGATGTTATAGCAGCGAGAGATATCTTTCTCTCAAGATTTAAATAATAAATAATTAATAAGGCAAGTCAGCCTTAATTATAAATTACATTTTATATTTTTAATCCTTAAAAGAAGTCGACCTAAATGAAGAGACGCCTTGGTTTGTATATATACAAGGTGAAGTTGATTCATCAAATCATCAATTCATTCTTCATTCAATTCGCACTCTCAAGGAGAAGTTTGCACCCTAGCAGCAGACCATAATTTTTGTAGGAGCAGTTCGACTTCAAGGAGATTAATATTAGATTGTATCAAGGAGAGATTCTCATCATTTATTTTGTCAAGTTCGCCCTTGAGAAGGGTCCAATTTGCCCTATATATAAGAGATATATTTTGTTGGGTTTTTCTCCCCCGAGGAGGGTTTTCCCAAGGTAAACTGTTGTGTTCATTTGTCTTACGTGTTGCATTATTTATTGCTTACATTTTTGATCTAAAACTAACATGGTATCAAAGCGGGTCTAAGAAAAGATCTAATCAGATTTTCTTAAGCAGTCAAGTCAACTTTTCATCTAGGGCAGATCTTGAAGTATTGCAGTTCTGAGGTTGCAAATTATTACAGACCTAAGGGTAGATCTTTGAAGGTGAATTTTTGCGGAAAAAGAAGATGGTGAGCGGTGTCAAGGTAGAAGATAGGCTTGATGGAGCTTCAAACTTCAACTCTTGGAAACCCAGGGTACTCATTGCATTAGAGGAGAATGATCTTCTTGATTTCATGGAAAGTGATATGCCCAAGCCTTCCGATGATACTGAGAAAATCTAGTGGAAGAAAAATGGCACGAAGGCTAGAAAGATCATGATAGACTCTGTGATGAATCACCTAGTACCAATCATCTCCAAGTTGAAGACAGCTAAAGAAATGTTTGATACTCTAAAAGGATTGTATGAGATCAACAACACCAGCAGAGCCCTTGCTTTGAGACAACAACTTCACCATGTAAAAATGGCTAAAGATGATTCAGTCATCTCATTCTTTATGAAGATTGCTTATTTGAGAGATCAGTTGAGCGTTGTTGGGGATATAATTGCAGACAGAGATCTTGCTATGCTGGCACTAAATGGTCTTCCTCAATCTTGGGAACCCTTTATTCAAAGCATCAATGGGAGATCCAAGTTGCCCAAGTTTGATCATCTTCGAGCTGATTGTATTCAAGAAGAGTCCAAGTTGTCAACAAGAGGAATTGGGCGAAACTATCATGATGTAGAAAATCAAGTTCTTGCTACACATACTTCTAGAGAAAGAGGCAAAGGAAGAAAGAGGAATAGAGACAGAGAATTAGATTCTGCCCCAAAACTGAAGAAGAAGGATCTCTCTCACATTCAATGTTTCAGGTGTGACAAGTACGGTCACTTTGCTCGAGATTGCAAATTAAGGTCTCCACAACATGTTTCTTCTGCGGAAATTGACATAGGGACAACTCAAAAGGAGCCAAGCTCTAAAGTCAATTCAGAAGGTTTCTTATTCTAAAGTCGATCAAGAGGAGGAATTAACATTCAGAGGGAAAATAACAAACCAACAGAGGCAACCTTGGACGAGGAGGTCAGGAGGTTGATGTCGTACATGGAGCTTCAAAGGGAGTCACATCATCATGAAGACTTGTTGTAGTGTATATTTCTTTGAGGGAGAAATATGAGGTGAAAGCCCTTGTAGCGTATACTTCTTTGAGATGGAGAAATATGAGGTGAAAGCCCTTGTAGCGTATATTTCTCTGAGACGGAGAAATATGAGGTGAAAGCCCTTGTAGCGTATATTTCTCTGAGACGGAGAAATATGAGGTGAAAGCCCTTATAGCGTATATTTCTCTGAGACGGAGAAATATGAGGTGAAAGCCCTTGTAGTGTATATTTCTCTAAGACGGAGAAATATGAGGTGAAAGCCCTTGTAGTGTATATTTCTCTGAGACGGAGAAATATGAGGTGCGAGCCCTTGTTCATCTCGAGACTGAGATGAGACATCATGTTGAGAGACTCCATGACGATATCACATTGAGAGACTTTGTGATGAACTCTTTTCCACAAATGGGTGTAGCCATTGTGGGTGTCATGTTGAGAGACTCCATGACATGGATATCTGGAAAGATACCTCCCTAGCTAAGAGGGAGTGTTGATGTTATAGCGGCGGGAGATATCTTTCTCTCAAGATTTAAATAATAAATAATTAATAAGGCAAGTCGGCCTTAATTATAAATTACATTTTATATTTTTATTCTTTAAAAGAAATGAAGAGACACCTTGGTTTGTATATATACAAGGTGAAGTTGATTCATCAAATCATCAATTCATTCTTCATTCAATTTGCACTCTCAAGGAGAAGTTCGCACCCTAACAGCAATTCAACTTCAAGGAGATTAATATTAGATTGTATCAAGGAGAGATTCTCATCATTTATTTTGTCAAGTTCGCCCTTGAGAAGGGTCTGATTTGTAAAGCAGATTTCTGCTCTTATTCCTCCTATATATAAGAGATATATTTTGTTGGCTTTTTCTCCCTCGAGAAGGAGGGTTTTCCCAGGGTAAACTGCTGTGTTCATTTGTCTTATGTGTTGCATTATTTATTGTTTACATTTCTGATCTAAAACTAACACTAAAATCCCACAACTCCTAAGAAAGTAATGGAAACAAGGCAGAATGGTATTCTTGGCGACAAGTTCTAAAGTTCACTAACCTTTTGCTTTACCACCAAGGTTATAAAGTTAGTCAAATTGCCACTTCACTGCCAAGGTTATAAAGTTTGCCAAATCGCCAATTTGCCAACATGACAAAGTAAGTGCAGCAAGTTCCAAAATTCAATAACTCGCCACAATGTTGACAAGATTCTCTGAACATATAGCAAATATTCAGTAAAGCAAACCTATTAACCAGTGTTACCCCAAGTTTCTGGGACGAGGACGGTAGGGGATGGCAGGATGAGTCCCCAAGTTTCCGATTTTTGAGGCCAAATTTGGGGACGGTAGGGGATGGCGGGACGAGTCCCCAAGTTTCCGATTTTTGAGGCCAAATTTGGGTACGACAGGGGACGGCTATATAAAAATATAGGGAAATTTTAAATATTCATATGATAACATGGATAAGGCATGCATAATATACATTATAGAACCTTAACATATAACATTTTTGTTCAACATTATGCCAATACTCAATACGCATTCAAAATTAACATACATGAATCATGAAACAACCTCCAAGTTATAATTTATAAACTTATATCAAAATGCCCAAAGGCTACATTGCTGCCATATAGTTTTAATTCTTCAGTTTTCTATACTTTTGTAGAATGTTTATTAAGTATTCTTTAGATTTGTTCGTTAAATTTTCTGAGTCATGATCAGCAACACTAAATAAGTAGATGAATATGCACTTTTAATTTACAATTCCATTATGCATCTGCCCTTTCAATCTGTATATATCCATATTTTTATCAACTTCATTCTATTAGTGTGGCTATTTGGAGGAGTGCCAGTTGAACCTGTAAGAATATGAACAGTTTGCATACATTGAAGAAGCAGGGATGTATCCAAGACATTTGGTTTGAATGTCACCGCATGAATCTGAACAGTGTTAATACATATCCATATTTTTATCAACTTCATTCTATTAGTGTGGCTATTTGGAGGAGTGCCAGTTGAACCTGTAAGAATATGAATAGTTTGCATACATTGAAGAAGCAGGGATGTATCCAAGACATTTGGTTTGAATGTCACCGCATGAATCTGAACAGTGTTAATATATGTCCAATTGTGTTTATGTCTTGATGGTTAATGTAATAAATGTTGATATGGGCTTTGGACATCTCAGTTATACAGTCTTTCTGCAATGTAAAAATTAAGCTCAAATGCAATGAACTATGCACTCAGCATTGTCATCCCATCGATCTTTAGTTGCAGGTGATCTGTAATTTGATTTATTTTTTTTTACTTTAAAAGCTGTTTAAACGTGGGGGACAGCCGGCCGTCCCCAGGACGATCGAGGGACGGCTCAGCCGTCCCCCATCCAGTCAACAGCGTCCCCCCATTTCGGGGACGGTTTCCTATTTTTTTGCAAAAAAGGGGACAGTCCCCTGCCGTCCCCTGTACCCGGGACGTCCCGAGGACAGGGAAGAGGCATTTTAGGGGGGGGGACACGTCCCCAGGTTCCCTGCTATTAACTAATAGATAGCATACATTCAACTTTCAATAATGCAAGCATTATGTGAACAAATGTGATGCATTTTGTACAAAATCATTATGTCAAAGAATTAGCAATCGTTCTATCTTTAAGTGTTACAACAACAAATATTAAGTATCTTGTAAAGCAAGGATTTTATCAAAGAGATATCTTGCATTCAGCTTAATGCTCCACACAAGGATGCCAGGCTCCCTAATTCTATGTAGAGACAAGAAAGTCTCTAATAGATAAGGGAAAAAGGATAGAAATTATATTAATATCTGCAAATCATTGGCAACACCATGCAGCAGATCATTTGGTTAAATGAAGCTACGTTCAGTATTCTAGGCAGCAAGAGCTAGAGCAAACAAAATAATTTGACGCCATGCAATGGAATGACTGGTCCTTAAGAGGGAGTTGGCATCGACCCCAACAAGATACCATCCATTTTATTCTCTTTATTTGTATTCCAGAGCCAAAATTAAACATCTGATTTGTAGGTCCTTTGTTGTTGGCTGAGACATTATTTATCTAAAAAAGAGATGAGTACAAAGTTCCAAATGTTATGTACTACTATGGGAAGTGGAGAAAGAAAGGAATAAGAGCTTAAAATAGGTAAAGGCCATGTTATGAAAACTTTCTATGGGAACAAAGCCAATGCAACCCACTCACAACACACCACACAAGGTTAACAGGGAGAATACATAAACAGTCAGGAAATCAAAAGATGCCACCTAAACCATATATTTATACTCTTTTATCAGTGTGGAATAAGCAAGTGAATCTCCTCATCTCCTATGGCTTTTCTAATAAAAGAAAGAGAAAATACCTTATGGCCTTTACCACATAAAGATATATTACATACTAAAATCAGCAGTCATTAATTATTATCACTAAAGGATACAAGACTACCAGTAGTTAATCCAAAATAGTTATTAATCATTAACATTTCTTACACGGAATTTGTTGGATTCCACCACAATAGAAAATAATGCAAAGACAAGAAAGATGCAATGAATAAGGATTTTTGCTGGGGTGAATGGTAGTAAAAGAAGGGTGGCTTACCTTTGTTGCTCCTTATTCTCTATTGCAAAATACCCACACCCTTGCTCCTTCTCAGTTTATTCACTGGCCATACCCTTTCAGACTCAACTGAATCACCCAAAAAGAGTCATGAAATTATAAACTCACCCCTCGCTTCCTCTCTCCTTCCCTTCTTGCCTCCCATCATACCCTTCACATTGTTGGATTAATTGTTATTGATGTCAAAGCATAATCAATGTCCAAGAAATCACTGCCAAAGGCCAAAGGTCACTAACCACAATTATTATTGTTTACCAAAAACAGATTGGAATATTTAGATCAAGGTCGCACCATGTCAAGGCATTTAAAGTAAGATTTAATGATGATCAAAAAGCAAAGTTTATGATCACTTTGTATGGCCAACCCCATCAAGGCAGCACTTAAATTAAAGCAAATTATTGTCATTTTTATATGTCCAACCCGTGCCTTGTTTAGCTCCACTTTGGAAGAAGAGACATCACTTTGGAGAAAGCCGCCTCTCTTAGAGGAGTTGCCCCTCTTGGCTGAAGACGCACATTGGTAAGGTATAAATAGAAGATTGAATGGAAGTTAGAAGGAAATAATTTAATGCAATACCTTTCCCATACAAGCAGATTTATGAAGCATATTTGAGCAGAGTCGCTCTTATGAAGCATATTTTGAGCAGATTTATGAGGCATATTTGAGCAGATCTATGAAGGATATTTGAGCAGATTTATGAGGCAGATTTGAGCAGATCTATGAAGGATATTTAAGCAGATTTTGTCTAAGGAGATTTGAATGATCTTCATCCATTGAAGCAGCTATATTTAAGAAGGAAAACATTTTGTTTATTTGGAGATCGGTACCTCTCATTAGAAGAAAATTGGAGGTTGGTGCCTCTCATTAGAAGAGATTGGTGTCTCTTGCTGAGTTGGTGCTTAGCAGTGGGGATTGGTGTCTCCGATGGGTTGGTTGCTACAAAATTTGTAAGAGTATTTTTTTGTGACTGGATTTGGACGATAGATCCGGGCTGTCCTTTTCTCTGTGGTTTTCTCCCAAAAGGGTTTCCATGTAAATCTTGTGTTCTTAATTTTTTATATTGTGTGATTGATATTATTGTGATTATTAATTTGAAAAAGTAAAAGATTACTTTATACAAAAAAGCTTAGTAGCTCTTTGATGGATAGACTGGGCTTTCTTTACAGTTTTACATCTGATGCAAATATAATCTAACTGTTTAGGATGATCAGGGGGGGAATAAACAACATTTATTTAAATTAGGGAAAGAAATGCATACCAGAAACCCTTACAAATTTACAATAGATTCACAAAAGTTGCTTCTAGACAATATTATTGGACTCCCCAAAATCAAAACAATTCTAGTACTCTTTCCGGTCCCAGTTTTCCTCAGAAATATCCCAGGCTCTTCATAATCAAGTTCCAGTATTCCTAAGAAATGTTGGAGGCTCCTCAGACTCATAAGGTCCATCCTAGAAATTTTCTGGGAATGATGACAGCAATCGAAGCTGCTTCTTAGAAGACCCAGGCATTTCAGGCCATTTCTTGGATTACCCACAGCAAGGATTGGCTAAAAGAGTGAAAAAAAATACTTACCAGTTACCTATATGAATTATAAAACTATGATATTTTGAATTAAGTAGCTTTTGTTGATTCTTCTCTACTTCAATGCTGCTTATGCACAGCATTTATATTATTTTTACTTTTCTTTATACTTCTTCTGTTTTTTGTACAAACATTTCCCCAAAAAACTGTACCCAGGGCTCCAAAAAAAATGGCATTTCCCATAACTTAGCTGCAAAAAATCAACCAACCTCAAGAAATTGATAAATCATAAAATTGTGCAACAATATTCAAGAAGCATATGACTAGCAGAGTAGTCATTTAATGCAATCAGTTCAACAATTTTCATTATACACTCATGTCCAAATACATGGAGTATATAATTCAAGGTTACTCAAAAGAATTGGACATCTCACAAGAAAAACAATTCAGCATCAAAAGAGATCATAAATCAAATAATGCATGGTTTACTTCTTAATGCCAAAAAAATTTATCACAAAACCTATGTTTCTGGGTTCTTCTACCTATCCCTTCATATTGCACCAATACGGTTTTGGTTCTGGTATGGGTCCAAGACAGCCTTGGGTTTGCCAAGCGTCTGGCCTGGGCACCTTGGGCCCCCAGTGGATCCATCTGATTGCAAAAATGCAGTTCTGGTTCTGATGCAGGTCCAGGACAGCCCTAGGTTCACCCAGTATCCAGTCTGGGCACCCTGGGTCCCCCAGGTGAGATTCTGGGTAGACCCACAGGAAATCAGCATTAAAAATTGATTCTCCATCAACCTTTTCATCACCACGACCACCTCTTTTTCCCCAAATGCTTTCTTCTTCATATTCTTGTCAAACAGATCTCCGCCAAAATAGAGCTCCATCAAGCGCAACACACACTCCTCATTTTCATGAGGTCGTGGAGTTTAACAATTCTATGATGACCACTCACATATTTCATTATGGCAATCTCATTGCAGAGGCACCCTCTGCCAAGGAAGTCATGTGGATCTGCTTTGCATATGAAATTACAGGCCAAAACTTGAACAGTGAATGCTGCTGAACCTGCCTCTGCCAATCTCTTTCGTCAAATAGTAGTATTAGGGAAAAACTGTTAATTTCACTGATATTGAAAGAGCATTAATGCAAGAATGATGTTTAACCAAATAAAGTAAAATGGGTTCTGTGCCATTAGTATGCTTGCTTGCCTCAAAAGGAGAGACTTATTAAAAACAAATTTACATCAAGACTTGTTTAATTAAATATACAAAGATTACATGGCTGCCCAACAAAGAGTACTGGGCACAATTGAAAAGTACCAATGCTTGCTTGGTAAAACTTAAAAGTATATTCCTTTTAAATACTTTTACCCATAGAAGAAAATAACTTTTTTTTTTGAGAATCTACAAAGCATATCCATGTTCTAGGGACCATATTCTATTGGTGTTCACCAAATATGTATATGTATAGATAGATAGATAGATAGGTAGATAGATAGATAGATAGATACAGATACAGATACAGATACACGTATAGATATAGATAAATACAGCCATACCCAACTGTACTGAACCTGGGAAAAGAAAATCCACCAAATTGCAAACCGATACCCAATATCATGATTGTAGTAAGCCAGAAATTTTGTTACACCATATTCTTCAAGTTATAAGCATTTTTTAGATCCCACCATCGAGAGTAAAGCACAAATCTTTAAAAACTTCAAGTTAGATACTAATAATAAACCATATAGGAAAACAGAATTATTCAAGCATCAAAATGACAAAAAGGTAATCTAACCTTTTTACCAGGTGGCGTTCTTAAGTTATCTGAGTTTCGAAAGATGCAGGATGAAACAGCAATGTGGCAAGTATTCAAAAACTGTGCATCCTTTTCAGACAAATCAAATCCAGTACTTGGGGAGCCTTTAGGCCCATTTACAAAGCCACAGTGAATTTTCTGGTCACGAGCATTAAACGAGGCTTCCCTCTCATCAAGACTTTGATGCCCACCAAATCTTGGCTCCCAAATTTGAACTCCATCTGGTTTCTCTTCATTTTCTACATACTGTAGAGAAAACTTCGCAAATTTTGAGTTCTCTTCTGGCTCTACAAGCTGAGGTGTAGAGTTCAAGAATTTTAGGTCACATAAGACACCTGAAGAAACAAAATTGCTTTAGTAAGGGACTAAATTGCTAGAAATGAGAAAACAAGAGGGTCATATTTAGACATTTAAGTGCTGCCTACAAAAGATGTACAACAGGAAAGCTTCCATGCTACCCTCTGAAAGTCTCAGTCAAATGGCATTTTCTTATAACATTTTGCTCTCGATATATATATGTCAAATTGAGTGAAGATGTGAAAATGGAATAAATTAGTCTCTCTTAAAGGAAAGCTTTGAAAAACACATTACAAGTCCATTAAATAAACCTTTTAAGTACTAAAGTTTGGCTATCAAAACATGACACCTCTACACTTAAAAAATGTATACATACATAATTTGTGAAATCATTAAATCGGTAAAATAGATGACCTCAAAATCATAGGTGACATTCAAATGACTGAATTTCTTGCTATGAAGGTAATGTTGCAGAAACATGAAGATTACCGCCTGAGTTCCCTTTAATGTAATGGACCACCTTTGGCTTTGTGACTTGTGCAAGACCAACGGTTATCACATATGGGAACAAATTGTTAGTAATAATGTATAACAATACTTTAGTTTATTAGATGTGACATTTACATAACAGACCATTATTTGAACAGTTTTCTCAATTTGTAAAGCAGCAATAGAGGCATTAATCTGTCAACCTCATGAACAGTCCATTGGAGGAATCACCAATACAAATCCTACATTCATTAATTTGTTGCTCACTTCATTCATTATCCAAACTTAATGTGTCGCAGTTTTTGAAACTTATAGCACAATGCCTAAACAAGTAATTGAAAAACAGCAAATACAAGGACAAGATAACTCGCGATTTACCCTAGAGAAACCCATTGTGGGAATAATTTCAACTATCTTCTAAGAACACCTATCTTCTAATCTTCTCTCACTTGCACCTAATTTATTCAACTCCGGTGACTACATTCAATCACAAAACCTTCAAGAAACATGGCAATGGACTTCTACCTTTAATTGTCAATAACCCCAAGACTAGCATAACTAATATACACTTCTCTCAACAGAGCTCTAACTCTCACAAGGAAGAATGCCTCCAAAGGAAATAACTAGTGCATACCCCAAAAGGGTGTATTTATAGTTTATACTAGAAGATGAGTTCAACTTAGGCAAAAAGTAATGCCTTCCACACATCAAGAAAGGACAATCATTTTACGTCCCCAAGTGACCTTTCCATTCTGTTGTTTTGTATTATATAGGACAAGTTCACCTACAATTGAACCAATCATCTATGTCCTATTCCATCGGAGATGTATTCAACCCTCTTCGAATTTGTAAGATGAATTCAGGCCCAGTCAAATATGTAAATGGGAATTCAGTCAAAACCAAACCCATCACTGATATCAGGTCCTGCAGCTTACAGAGGTCATAATATTTTGCATACAAACTCAAAATATGGTGCCATTTTTTTAAAATTGCAAAAAAATTCTATAGATGAATCCAAATATGGTATCGCATGTAAGATAACTGTCTTATGCTGTTTTTAAACCAGCAACCAAATTGTGTTTCATGCTACTAGCAGTCCGACTATAAATGACTTTATCAAATAATTTTTGGATGAGGCACACAAAATGCATATGGAAGGATTGGAAGAAGTAAGAGATGAAGCTTTGAAGAGACATGAATAACTACCCATGAGCTGTCTATTCATTATACCTACATATAAGAAGCTTTTTTTTTTTTAGACTGCAGGAATCGGGTAGCACGACCCCCTATAAACTGCAGTGCGCCTGGTAAACTTTTTAACGTGACCGGCGGCTCTGGCGCGACACGCCCTCCGGTACCACGGGACGGGGGAGACTAGAACTCGTGACCAGCAGAGCCGCAACGGAATTACTTAGCCAACCGAGCTAGGGCCCCCGCCCTACATATAAGAAGCTTGAAGCGTGCATGTATATGCATATTTTTCTCTGATCCTATATGGTATCCAAATACCTGGTTATAGTGGAATATTGATTCTCAGATTCTGTACATTTTCAGTGAATCTGTAAATTTGAAAAATATTTCTGATTCGCATTCTGCA
>VDFB02271358.1:1092699503-1092759229 GCA_007258455.2 Sequoia sempervirens | reverse complement strand
TTTTTTATTTTGTTATCTCACCTTGAATAGGGACTTAACACATGTTTGCCACTTGTCTCAAGTGTTCTACATGTGTCACACTTCTTGGAGGGTTTGTTAGTAGTTAAATCATACCTCTCTTCTTTTTCCATATCACACATATACAATTAGTTCATTATATTCTCTTGATTCAATTTTATGGTAGTTTTCAATATTATTGTGCATATGTTCGGGTGATCCCACAATACCGGTTTACAATTTTTGGCCAAATTGGACACTGAACTATTTTTTTCTAACTAAATCTTCACTTTCGAGCATCTATAGTGGCTAAACTGTTAGGAATTTGAAGATGATGCAAACTAGTGATTTGTGACATTTTTTCTGTAGATTCTAAATATATTTTTTTCAAAATTTTTGGAATCAGATTGCACTTCTTTTTCCATCTCCTTCAAAAACTAGTTTTTTCAGTAAACACCATTTTTAAGGAGTGATGCTCACCGTATACAACATAACTTTTTTTCCATAAAGGATAAAATTTGATTTTTTTCAAATTTAGATTTTTAACTATGATATCTAGTGCTCTCATTTGGTTTCATAGTGTTTTATTGAATATTTTTTCCTTAATCAAGTTTTGAAGTCAAACCAATTACAATTCAGACATAGGCATACTGTATACAACATAAATTTTTTTGTATGCATCGAAATTCAAATTTTTTTTGTTGGATCAAGGACTTCAATATCTAGTGCACTAATATTTAAAAAATAAAAAATGATAATCTGTTATTTTCCCACATGTGCATAGCAAAGAGCTTGATATTTAGTGAAAAACCTACATTCACAAGAAATAAAAAATAGATATAATAATTAAATTAAATTTATTTAAAATTCTAATTTTTGAGAATCTTATAATAAGGACTACATACTCACAAAAAATAGATTTTAAATGAATTCATTTGATCCCCCAAAAGATAAATCAAAAGTGGTTTTTTATCAGCATTTTGATGGGTGTAAAGGAGACTCTGTTATAGGTATGGTTTAAAACTAGCGGGGTTCTATCCAAGGGGGTTTGATCTAAGGTGGTTTGATCAAACCCTCTTCAATTGGAATCCTTTAAATGGAACTTTTCAAGGCTTAAATCATTATATTTTCTATTATATTTTCTAGAAATATGTGATTTTAGCAAAAATTAGGATCTCCGAGAAAGTGTAAACCAGTATTGTGGGATCACTCGTTCATTTGTGAAAGATTTTTAAATGTTCATTCATTTTATTGCTACTCCAAAAGTTTCTCTCATCAAAATAGTGTTTACTTCTAAAAAATCCTTTGAAGGCTTAGGTCTATTTGATATTCATCTTCATTGCTTCTTTTTCATTTTTGAATATGATATATCTACCAATACTATCTTATGTTGTTCTCTCTATCATCATATTGTTTCCCTTTTCTCTTAATCTTTTCTTGACCTTTTTTCTCCTTGTAGCCATAGTGTTTCCATTTTTCATTATTATCTTTGCCAAATTTAATTTTTTAATCATTGTTGTATCCTTCACTCCTTTTCTCATTAGATAGTGCCTTTCATATTTCCACATATTGCATTCTACACTCCCCTTTTGCACTACCTAGTCTTTCCTACTCTACTTTTTTTCACTCTTGAAATTGACCAACATTTTGTAATTTCATAGTCTTTTTTCCCGCTTAAAAAAATATATTGTCAATATATTATACTATTCAATCTTTAATCAGTATTTACATTTCATTATTTGTGTTCAAGGATATCTTGGACTAACCTACATTCTATAAGCTCCTCATAATTCATAAAAGACTAAATCTTAATCTAAATATTTTTTAATTTCTTGATAATTAATTTAATCAATAATTACATTGAATATGTCTATTAAATAACTAAACTACTATGTTCAAATAATTTAACTAATATTATTAGGTTACAATATAATATTTAAATATTTTAAAAGCTATAATGAACTAATTATAAGAATTCAATTCCAGACATATTATAATGAATATTAATACAACTTAAAAATAAATTAATTCACTAATATATTATAACTACAAATAATTATATTACATTAAATGATTTGATATTATTAATTTTCTATTTAAATTTAATTTTGAGATAATATCTATTAATCTATATTTTCTAAATATTGTTTAAAAAAATTATTTCTAATAAAATTGTAGGACAAATGATATCGAGAAGGCTAAACAATTTTAACTAGTCATCTACCTTTTTTAAAAAACTGCTATCTTTTAATTAACCTTCAAATGATTATATCAACCAACTCTTAATGAGGGCCATTAGTTGAAGTTACGTTTTAAACTCAACATATCCGTATTAAAATAAGTTTAGAAATAAGATTATATCAAGTTATTTCTAATGTAATTGTGAGTTTATGAGGTGCAACTTATGTGAGTTTAATTTATTTAAAATTAAATTCTTATAAAAAAAATTATATCTGTAAGAAGATGTGGACAAGGGGTCCACTCCCATATATGAAATGATAAAAAAAGAAAAGAAATACATCAACCCTCTAATAGGGGTGCATTAGCTAAGTCCCTAGATGGGGATAATTACAAAAATGGGTCATTCTAGACCAAAACTAAAAGGTTGTTGTTTCCATCTACAATAACAAAGTCCTCTAATAAGCTACAAAAAACTAAAGGTGTTTGCAACCACCAAATCTGCTTTCCATCCTATAATATTTTAATGAAGTTATTAAAATTCCACATTTCCCGCTTTCTTGAGGACCTCAAAGTCATTTGACGCTAAGGATTCTATTTCTTTCGCTTTACTTATGTCCATCCATTATCTTTTAGATGTCAAATCTCTACCTCTAGACCATCTTTGTTGCCTGTGACCACATAATTCTCCAACAACATAGGAGAACAAGTCGGGGAAGAAACCATCCAAGCATATTCCTACTGCTAGATTCGAGAGTCCACTGTGAACCCATTATTGTGACCTAGACAACAATTGGAGATGAAGTACGATCACCAAGAGAAAGAGGGGAACAAACCTTAGTATCCTTAGGAGGAATTATGTAATGTTGAGGCCCAACCCCATCCCACTAGGAAGGTTTACCAAAGTAGGCCAAATTCCCCACAACATGTTGTTTTTGAAATTGGGATGTGAAGTGATCTATTGAGAAACATCACCTGCATCTTAAGGCAATTTTCTCATAGTTAGCAGGTTGTCTTCAACTTCTATTATCCACCTTTAATAGAATCTCAATAGGGAGGCCAATGGATAAATCCATTTCAATACATATTCAAGCTCACAAGTGGAGTTCTGATAATCAATAATTTCCTTAGAAGCGCAACGATACTTTCCTATCATTCCTAATGGCTTGCAAGAAGTCAAGTTCCAAAAATTGTAGAGGAAGATATAGTAACCACACCTAAAAACAAGCTATAGTGAAAACTTTTGAATGTGGATCGAAGGTGAGGAACCATGGTTTCATACATAGAAAATCACCTTGGAAGACCCAAGGGCCATTCTCCAACACCACCTTCTTATCCTCCTTAGAATCAAATTCTAGGATAAAGAACCCCTTGGCATAGGGGTAAATCCAAATTTCTTCCTCCATGTATTCTTTCCATTTCTCTAAAAGCCATGAGTGTAGATCACATAATTTTGGCCATATTTTTGTGAATCTACAAATTAGGGCATAATCTTGCAAAAAGGCCTCCCAGTCCATGGCCAAATTGTTTAAGTGTACCTCAGGGCTAGAGAATGAGGGGTGGACAAGAAGAGAGGGGCACAACCAAGCGATGCCACTAGAGATGGGAGGGCCAATGCACTAGAGGAACCCTTGAAACCACCACTTCCAACCTATAATCCCGAGCGCAACACGTCCTTGAAGGTCGTTGATGGATTTGGTTGTTTTTCCATGAAAGTGAAAGGGCTAGGGTTTGATTGAAGAGCTCTTGAATTCATTTGAAGGCATGGTTGCCAAGGGGTATTGGGTGCCTTAGCCCACATAAAATTCCCTGAGCAAGCCACAATACTTGTCATAAGCATCTCCTTAGAGGCCGTGATGCAAGCGAGAGTAGGAAAGACATACAAAAAAATGTAGGAAATATTAATTATTCAATAATTCTTATAAAAGATTATTTATAAAATGCATATTCATAAAAAATATTCAAGACTTTATAAATTATTAAAAAAAATACTTTATAAAAATATTATTACGCCGAAGGCATTCCTTATATGAACCCAATCAATTGACTTCTATTATCAACGGTTTAGAATGTGTTAGAATGATTCAAGACCATTGAGAAAGATCTAGCTACATAAATAATAGCTAATATCAATAAAAAACTTATTTTTTAGAAATCAAATCTAAATTATATTCTTTTCTAATGAATCAAAGAGATAATATCACTACTTTAAAAAGCTAGTTTTTTTAGAAATCAAATCTACATATATTCTCCCATTTTCTTAATTTATATTTTTCCTAATGAAGCAAAGGATACACATATAGCTTATGGTATAAATCATAGCTTACTTTCATTACAAATCATTAGTATTGTTTTAATTATTCAATTTTAAAGAATCTTCTCTCTCTAAAATTAATGTGTAAAGTTTTTGAAGTTGCATTTAAAATGACAGGTGGAAGTCATGTGCAACTATAGTAGATTTGATGAAATGAAAAAATCAAATAAAAGAGATTTGATGAAACAAAAAAATCAAATCAAAGAGATTTAATGAAACAAAAAGAAAAAATACATAAATAAATAATAAAAAATAATTCAAATATTTGCATAAACTAAAAGAACAAATAAATAAATAAATAATATTTTTGATAACTCTTGGCGTATTTTATATAGATTAATATTTAATATATGTATGCTAGTTATATCTACTCTTAAATTGATTACAAATTGTTCAACTTGAAATTATTGTTAAATTTTTTATTTATATTGCTAATGCATAAATTTAGTAGAAAGAAAATAAATGGAATCCCATGAACATGCATAGTATAGGAAATAATATGGAGATAAAATGTCTAGATACCCTTACATTCCTTTTTAAGTTACAATTACTTTTAAAAAACAAGAAACAAAAAAACATGATTTTTGTATTAATCATAGTTACATGGAGAGCCATCCAACAATTTGTGTAAAGTTTTTGAAGCTGCATTCAATGGAAGTCATCTGCTACTACAATAGATTTGATAGAAAAAAATCAAATAAAAGAGATTTGATGAAACAAAAAGAACAAATAAATAAATAAATAAATAAATAAATAATAAAAATAATTCAAATATTTGCATAAACTAAAAGAACAAATAAAGATTTGATCACAAAGATAAATCAATCAAAAAAGAAAATTAGAGAATGATAACTCTGGACATATTTTATATATATTAATATTTAAAATATGTATGCTAGTTTTACTTTCATTGCAAAATATTTTAAATTTTTTATTTTGTAGCATTATTTCAATTGTTTAATCTTTAAGATTTTTTTCATAGAATTAATGTAATTGCATATTTTTAATTATTAATAAATATATTATGGGTATTATATCTACTTTCTATCTATATTAATTTTAAATGATTCAACTTAATAAAATTGTTAAATTTATTTATTTTATTGCTAATGCATAAATTTTAATATTGAGAAAAAAATCATGAAATATCTTCAAGAATATGTAGAGGATCAAGATACAAATGATGACTTCACTAGAGTGATGAAGAGATAAAATCACTATTAAAAAGATTAAACAGTTTTGAGATCAAATATCTACATCGTTTTGCATTCCTTTTTAAATTATAATTCTTTTAAGGAAACAAAGGATGAACATCTAACTTATATAAATCACAATTTTACCTTCATTACAAAATATTTGAAACTCTCTAGTTTGTAGTGTGGTTTTAATTATTTAATTTTTAAATATTTTTTATTATTAAAATTAATATTTTAGCTAAATTAAAACAAATGATATACTTAATCAAAGAAAAAATAATGGTATATAGATAAATATAATTTATTCTATATATATATATATATAAAATTGTATGTTAAATTATAATATTATGAGGGATTGTATATCTAAATTAGAAGTTATCATTTGGTTAAACTATCAGAAGTAAATGATCCAACCCATCAAAAATATTCAAGGATCAAATAAAGATCAATCATACCAAAAAATTAGACTTTGATAAATGATATAATACAAAGGAAATCACCATTCTCACTATTTAAATACAACTAATTTTCTAAAAGATAGGCATAAATTATTCATGGGTCTAAAAGATAGACTAGGCCCACTTGAAAAGATAACTCCAACTCCCTATCATATAAAAGTGGAGTCAAGATAATTTCAAAGGGTCTCTTATGACAAAAGATAGAAAAACATGATTACGTACAAATGGGGTTTATTGGCCTTTCAAAGATCATTGAGTGTCACTTCATCATGCAATAAATACCTATGCTCAACAATCTTTTTTTGTTAATTAATACACAATAGGCTCCAAGGACAATTTTTCTTTTAAAATCTCTCTCTCTCTCTCTCTCTCTCTCTCTCTCTCTCTCTCTCTCTCCCTTCCTTTCCCTCTCTCCCTATTACAAACATAACATGAGCCTATTTATAATGGAGCCTAATTATCTTCTTGATTCATAATTTTTATTTCCTTCATGTTTGGATCCATGTAAGTGGATGCATAGTTTATTTGAAGCTATCACTTCTCCATTTATATCTTTGTTGAAACATATTACATGTCCCCCCTAGAAGCCACATTCACTAGGAAATGTGTATACAAAATATGTGAAAGATTTGATCCATCTCCATCTTCATTTCCATCTCTATGTCTATCTTCCTCTATATGTATCTCTCTCTTCCCCATCTATCTTTCCCAATATATCTATCTCTTTATCTCTCCATCTTTCTATCCCTATCTCTCCCTCTCTCCCTCCATCTCTTATTTATATATCTCTCTCCCTCTCTCTCTCTCTCTCTCTCTCTCACATACACACACACACACACACCGTAGTTCTCCATCCCTATCTCTATCTCTATATTTCTCTCACTCACTCATGCATACACAATCCTTCTCTCTCTCTCTCTCTCTCCCCCCCTCTCACCCCGTCCCCACCCCTATATTGATATCTTCCTCTTCTCAAGCTCCCTCTATCATCCCTATTTCTCTCTCCCTCTCTCCATCTCTATTTGTCTATAGATACTTATCTTTGTTTATCTCTCAATCTCCGTCTCCCTCTCCCCATGTCTCTATATCTTCTTATATCTATATCTCTCTATCACTATATCTCACCATCCATCTCTCTCCGTCTCTTCGTCTCCCTCTTCCTTTATATATCTCTATCTCTTCATCTTTATCTCCCTCTTCTTTTCCTTTATATAATTATATCTCTCCATCAATGTCTCCCTGTCTCTCTCTATCTTATCTCCCTTCTAGGTCTATCTCTATCTCTCTATCTACATCTACTTGTCACCCTCTTCCTCTCTTGATCTATCTTCATCTTTACCTTTATCTTCCTCTCTCCCCCTCTATCTCTAGACTTCTATCCCTCTCTAGAATCCATCCATCTCTCTTCATCTCTCTCCCTCATCTCTTTGCATCTCTCTCTATCTCTCCATATTTCTTCTTCCATCTCTCACTGTGTCTCTATCTTGTTATTTCTCCATCTCTCTACCCCTATATCTCTCCCTCTCTCTCAATATCACTTTCTATATATATCTTTATTTTTATATCTCTTCATCTCTCATTCCCTCCCTCTCTATACATTTATCTCTTCCATCTTTGTCTATATCTCTTTCCTCTCTCTCTTTATATCTGCCTCTCCTCCATATCCCTCTCCTTCTCCTTCTCCTTCTCCATCTCCATTTCCGTCTCTATCTCTATCTCCCTCTACTTCATATCCCTCTGCCTCTCCTTCTCCATCTCTATCTCTATCTTCCTCTCTATCTCTCTCTCGCTCTTTCCCCCCTCTATCTCTCCCTCTTTCTATCCCTCTCTCTCTATTGCAAACATAACATGAGCCTTAATGGATTCTGATTATCTTCACGATTCAAAGGTTTTTTCAGTTGTGTTTGGATCCTTGTAAGTGTATGTATAGTTGATTTGAAGCTATCACTTCTCCATTGAGACCTTTGTTGCATAAACAACATCATTTTCTAAGTTGCCTACCAATTGAACTCATGTACTAAACAAATGTATGCAAAAAATAGACCAAAATTTCCCTTAATTGACCTTCCAAACCTCTTCGATGTATCCATTGTACAACAAAGTGTGATTGCTAGTTATATAAATATGGATTTCAGCAAATCAACTTTATTTGATAACACTGAAACTAACCATTAAACTATTTGATCACAGAGAAGATTATTCCAAAATAGGATTAGTTAGAAGTTTTCAAATTGTAATTTCTTTCAGCTTGAGGTCTGAGAAAGGTTTTTTCTTTGTGGCCATGCTTTTGAGATTGCTATCAATTCCAAGTTTCAGGATTCATATAAAACACTTATTCCAAAAAAAAAGAAGAAAAAAGGTTTCAGAATTGCTCATTGTTAGAGATCTCACAAGATCAAGAAAGCTCTGCAGAAATACCAGAGTCGGTTAGAAACTTAGAATACAGTCTATAGCCAAATAAGAAATTAAAAAACTATGCTTTGACTGATGAGGAATATGAGATACAAAGAACTACAAACACAAGCGGCTGAAAATTAAACTTCATCTGCTGTCATATACAACAAACAAAATGGAAACTCTCAAGATATCACAGAGTTTATTACATTGCCATAACCAGAAAATCAAATTTCAATACATTAAGGGACTTAATCAGGGGACAAAATTCACCACTTCCATTTCAAGAAAGTGTTCTCAATTGTTGCTGGGGATCAATTGCTGATCTCTTGTCAGTAGTAGACTGAATCCATGAGCTATTTATATACATTGTTCTCAACATTGCAAGCAAAAAACCTTCAATAATGACCCAGTTAAACATCAATCTCCTAATGAAGTCAATCTTAATAGGTTAACAAGTTGTCTGATCATTCTCCTCTTGAAAACAGAAAAGATCCAATAATCAGAAAGCAGTTGCCATACATGGGTTTGTATTGTGGAAGAAGCCCATCATCTTGTTTATCTCCCAATTGTCCAGTGTTGGATCTTCTCTTTCCAGAAGAGCAGTTACATACTCAAAAGCAACCTCCTCACAGGGGATGGTAAGCCCCATATGATGATCAAATCCATACTCTTCCTCAGCTTTCTCCAGCAATGTCTGGAACAGAGGATGGCTCAAATAAGTTGTGGGGACTACAAACCTGCTCCTTTTACTCCCAACATATACTGCAAAGTGGCCTTTGGGAACATCCCTGGGAAGAACCCCATCTTTTTCTTCAGTCATATGTGAAATAAGTATAACCCTTTCTTGCTCTGGGAGAAAGAGCATAACCAACTGCCCTGGTGGCATTGGCAAGCCTCTGCAACTTGGTCACAAATTTTTTGACGAGCACTACTTGGGCTATCATGTTTCTCATCCCTCTACCCATTGAATTGTGTCCCTTTGTGGATCTCAGCTGACTTATCAATAGAAAGTCCGGTACCAAAACAGTTTTTCCCAAAACTATGGACTGTGGATTTAATGCAGCACCTGGTTATTATAAAAGGTTATCCTGTCATGGAACAATGGATCAGAGAAAGGAGAGCAGCAAAGGACAAATAAAGGTACTGTTCCTTGCTTCTTGGACTTATCAAGTAGCTCCAAAAAATGACTTGTACGACAGGATGTCTGTCAGGGCTTTTGGATGGATAACAACTTCTTTTTATCATTTCCCATGAGGAAAACTGAAAGAAGCAACTGGGTTTAGTTCTGGTTATGGCCCATTCTATTGCTAAGGGACAGATAAACATTCCATCCCGGAGAATTATTGGGGTTCAGTTTTACTACTCGCTTTAATTTGGATAAGATATTAGCTGTCATTAGCTAAAATGGTCTTAAAGAAACGCGCAACTTGCCAGCACAACATTAGAGTTCCCGAATATCCTAGACCATTGCAAAAATTCCCTCGGAATCCGTTCAATTATGTACTTTATTTTTATTATTAGTCCTTATCTATTTAGGCTAAATTAGATTTTCTAAGATTTGATTTTTGTGTGCTGTTTAGTGTGTGAAAATTGATGGTTAATCTAGCTTCAGGTTTTCAATGCCTAATTTTCTTAATTGAAAATAGGTTTTTATTTCTATAAAAAGATCGTTCAATGAGGAAGAGGGCAAGGAAAGAATTAAATATGATTTTTAATTCTGTGTTTTTTTTGTTGTTGGTTGTGTGTATGCGTGTCTACAATTTAGAGGTATTGGGTGTTTGTGAGGAAAAAAAATCAAGTGATAGCATGACATAATAGACACGATATCAAACATTCGCCTAATTTTTTTGTAATCCCCTCTCTAAAGCTTGTAGGGTTTTGTTTTAGGGCATGCATTTCTTGTCAACAAGGCACATGTTTTGATGAAAATGGGGTTGTGTTTGGGTGTCATTCTAGAAACAATTCACACAACTTGTTTGTGCTTCCACATTTTTCATACATTTTGTAGGTGATTCATACATAACTTTATTTCTATCATAAATTATCCTAAAGCATTTGGAAGGGCATGCTTTATAGGGAAGCCATAGATTTGTCGAGTGCAGCTTCTACACCCATCTCAACTAAGTTTTTAATATGCTTAATTTCCCTTTTTACAAGTTTCTAATTTTGTAATATTAGCTTCTTGGGCTTGGTTGTGATGACCCTCTCAACAATTGGCTTAGAATCCACCACACAAGTATCTCTTCTAGTAAATTTCCTCAAAGCTTGCTTGTGATTTAGCTATGTAGAAGTATAGGTGAGGTAGGTGAATTGTTTGATAAAATGCCTCAAATAAATGTGATTTTTAGGATATGCACAAAATGCATTTATTGAAAAGGCTTTAGAAACTTTCAACCAAATGTATTTGGTATGTGCAAAACCAAATTCTACAACCTTTGTCAACATCCTTGCTAATTGTAACCATATGGGAGCTTTGGAATAGGGCATGGATATTTCTCTCTGAATATTTTGATAATTAGGGGAGTTTGTAGTGTAAAAATGGTGAATAGTATGTAATGTCCCCTTTTCTAAAAATAACAATTACTATTTTTAGTAAACCCAGTCTTCAAAATTGTCAATCAAGACCTACAGATAAATCGGGTAAATTGGACTTTCAAGACAAATTTATTAAATCAATTTTGGGGGATAAATTAATATTTATTTTTAATTTATTTTCTTGGGTCCAATTTGGGCATTGGAATTTGGGAAGAGTTATTTGGAGCAATTTTGGCAAATTATGCTCGTAAGAATTCAACTGACACATGGCAATTTGCATGGGCAATGGATGGCACGAGTTACTAACTTCACATGCAAGTTTCCTCTTCTAGGTGTGAGGATTTGGGCACCCAAAAAGATTCCTGAAAAGGCAACACATATAAAATATAATTTCTTGCATTGTGGTTTCATTCTATGCATGTTATTCTCACAGTTTGTGATTTTTCTTCTAAGGCTGGGAAACTGAAGAAGGAAGAACTTCAAGGCTAATAAACTAAGGAGTTAGAGGCTTGAAGGTAGTGGTTCTAATGGTTTCCTTTTATTTTATTGTTTTCATATTTTTATATCTTTTTTATTAGGGTTTTTAAGCTTCATTGTGATATATTTGTCACCTACCCTACCTACCCTTGCATATTATATTATATTTTATTTTTTAGATTTTATATATCAATAACATTTCTAATTTTTTAATATGAAAGCATGCTTTTTTAGATTTGTTTTCTTATATTTTTTTCTATTATCTACTCAAGATCCCAATCTTCCTTTGTAAAGCATTGCTTGTCTAAACCCTCTAATGACACAAACCAATGAGAATGCAATCGATTATTGATTATTATAATGAGAACAATGAGGATTATGATCATTATCATCATGTGAACATGATATTTTTCAAATGAGTTGGACAGTTTGGCTAGCATGGAAAATCATAAACAACTAGAGGATATATTTCATCATGGGTGTTTTCTAACAATTAATATGGTTTAGACACTTTAGAAATGGTTTATGTTAATCTTACTTCATGTATTGTGACTAACTTGCATTTACTTCCACTTAAATACTTCTAAAAAAGATCCATCATCTACCATTACTCATTCCACCATCACTAATACACATTATACCATGACTATTGGTTTCTAATGATTAAGGACTTAACCATTTTGCAATTTCCCTTTCCTTTATGCTTTCATTCTTGGCTATACCCTTCTATTGAGTGACACCTCCATGCCTTTTAATCCATACCTCATAGTGGTTCCCAATACTTATTTTTCACCATTCCTTCCTTTACCTTAGATTCACTATTTCACAAAATAGATCAAGTAGAAAAGAGAGTGGATACAAATCCAAATGGATAACATAGTGGTGAATTTAAGTATGCTAGAATATTTACACCATAATATTTTATATATTGTGACACATTCATTACTTATGGGTCTTTTGGCACTAAAATTTTAATCTATAATGAAAAAAGTGATTCTAATATTCATCATAGATTATATGCAACTCCATCTATAGGGTTTATTTAGAGGATAAGGTGTTGAAAAATCCATTTTCACATCACTTTGAAAACTTATGCTATCATGTGTTCTTTTCACTTCCTTAAGGATCTATACATTCATTTGATGGTCTTGCTAAAGTTTTAGTAAAATGATTTAAAGCTATATGTTCCTTAGAGTCATAATTGTTAATTTATTTACATATGCCCAAGGATCAAATGAACACACTAGTCACTATGTTATTCAATTTTAGTCTTTGCAGTTTACTTTTATCACCCACTTACATTATTTGGAGTTACAATACATATTTATTAAGGGTCTGCTAAAATCAATTGAAAACAATGTGTATTTAAATTATTTTAATTCTTGTGAACATTCTAAAACTATAAAATCTAAGTTTCTTGCACCTAGTGAATTTAAATATGGATATTCAAGTAAAAATCATTCTTTCCCTTCTAAGTATTAAAATTCCAACAAAATTTTAAAACATGTTGTAATGAAGAAAAATGTGAATCAAGTTATTTTTTCTTCTTTTTCGTCTTTTGAACTAAATGATTTTAGGAAGTTCAATAAGCTTCAAGAGTCTATAGATAATAATGTGATTTAAAGTTTTTTGATGATTAATTTACTTATACTCCCTCATGTTTGTCCATTATATCTCAAAAAAAAAATTCCTAAATAATATAATGATCAATCATTTTGCAACTATTATATAGTTAAAGAGCATTACAAAAAAGCCTTCATAGATCTTAAACATAAGACCTATGATAAATTATTGATAAGAACATGATCAAAATTGATAGGGTTAATTATAGTGGACATCCATTATTTGTATCCTCTAACATTAGATTGAAAATTTACGCAAATCTGTTTTCCACATCATTCACACAATGTTGAAGTACATGATACAATAATAGTGACAATTATGTAGAAAATCAAGGCATGTTACATGTGTAATTTTTTGTGTGTCAAATATTGAGTCTAAGGCTATATATTGCTCACTTCTATTAGATCCATTGGTTTCCTTTATGGTGACGATATTTCAATAGATAATTATTAAGGACCAATGTACATCAAGGCATACATGCAAGAATGTGAAATTTGAGATGTTCTACTTGATCCAACTAATTAGTATAATATGTGCATGATAGATCTATTTATTTTTATGAAAGTAAAACCAAAATCATATAGTCAAATTTAAAAGTTTATTTAAATATGAAAAATGGAATATTACTTGGGAATTCAGGCTGTGACATCTTTCCACTTAAGTTGGTATGAAAAATACTTCATTTATTATGCCATTTCATCCCTACTATGTGTTCAACACCTAGAATACTGAGACGGGGGTGAATCAGTATTCACCAAAATTCATTAGCTTCATCAACTTTAAACATTAATTCAGTGCATCACATTAAACTTGCAATAATAGAAAGGAACATAGAAAGAATGCATCGTATCAAACAACACAAGAACGCCAGATTTTATGTGGAAAACCCATAAAGGGAAAAAACACGGTGAGGATTAGGTCACAATATATTATTGTGTGAGTAAAATATGTGAATGAGTAATCAATTGATGATTTTTAATTAATTAAATAACTTGTACAATTGATGATGCTGACAATTTTTTTTGAAATGCCCCAGACGCTGATTTTTTCGAGTGATGATGGATATATGCCCCATTGGGAGATAAATTGGGGAATTTTTGAATTTTAGGATTTTTTTGAATTTTTTAAATTTTTTGAGATTTTGAGAATTTTTATGATATTCTAATGAGTTTAAAATTTTATGATGCTACGTCGATTTATCTCCCAAAAAATAATACTGATCCTGCCCCTTTGATGAATTGATTAATTAAGGCCCTTTTTGGAAAAATTAAAACAATCCCACTTAAAGCCCACTTAAATCCCCTTTAAAAGGTTAATAAGATGTGAAAATAGCTCATTTGTGTCATTTGCATTTAGAGAATTAGAGTGAGTGAGCAAATTTTGAGCAAATTTGGCAAGATGGTGATTTCGATCCAAACCTACCGATTCGAGCGAGTCTGACGTCACAACCTCCTGGCCGTGTATGGACCTCCGGTACATACCCTGAGAAACCTCCTCATAAATTGTGAAATGTGTTTTTCCCATGTTTTTCAAGTTTGAAATTCAATTTTTAGTTTGTTTTAGCACATTTGAGCTCTGATATAGCACATTTAGTTACGATAAATTGTTTAGCGCATTTAGGTCAAGATGTAGTGCATACATTAAATTAGCGCATAGAGGTCAAGATGTAGCGCATCTGATGAATGAAGTAGCACATATAGAGTTGTAGTGCATGTAGGTCATGAATTGGCGCATAGGGTTATTTCTTTGGCGCATTGGGTCATTTAGCGCATTGATGAAATGAAATAGCGCATTGATGAATTTTGATGGCACTTTTGGTAATTTAGCGCATAGAAACCCTGTTATGGCGCATTGATAGAATTCTCTAGTGCATCTATGTTTTTAGCGCATTGAAGCATTGTTTTAGCGCATTTACACCAGATTGATGAATTTTTTTTGTTAGACTCCTTGATTTTGATGATTGTTGATCGCGTCAGCCAATGTTTTGATGTTGTTTGATGATGTTGATAGATTAGATGATGATTGATCTCATGATAGGTGAGATTCAATGATAGGATAATGATGATTGACCTCATGATAGGTGAGGATCAATGATAGGATACTGATGATTGACCTCCTGATAGGTGAGGATCAATGATAAACGCTCACAAGATGTAATCAAAATCTCATTAGAGCTGATTAGATTGATAGGTTGATTGATAAGATTGTTGATTTGCGATATGTTATGATGTAGGAGCCTTTTAGGATCCTTTAGCGGGAGAAATTATTGAAGACCTAGGATTTGATTCCACATATGGTGCAGGCTGATCTAGATGTGATTAGATGATGCAGATTGACTTCTTTGATAGATATGCCCCAACATAGGATTAACAAGGGACTTTTGACCGCTTTGGCAGAGAGGTGGCATAGTGACCACAACACCTTTCACTTAGCCATTGGTGAGATGACAATGACACCAAAGGATGTTTACCATATCTTGAGGATTCCTATTGTTGTCGAGTTGGTTGTCTATGATTCCATGGAGTAGGGGGGTATCGATGCATTGAGGAGAGTCTTCGAGGATGACCAGATTTGTGGATATGAGATTCCATGGCAAGAGATGGTTGATGCATATGCGACACTACCATGTGTTCTTGATGGATTCATTGGAGGATTTTTATGTCCCGACTGTAGGTCGAAGGGAATCTCAGTCGGTTGGGGTCAGATATTAGAGAGCATGATTACTCAGAGGACTCGATATGCCTGGGGATCTTGCATGCTAACACATTTGCACCATGATCTTCACCAGGTGGTTTATCTCAAAGGGGCCAGTTTGTCAGTTGGGGTGACACTACTATAGATATGGGTGTGGGAGCACATAACTGTCACTCGTCCAGTGGTTGATAGAAAGTGTTCGGCTGGTTGACCATATGTTCATGGATATATAGGTCCAGTTGTCCAGCATAAGCTGGGAAAATTAGAGTACTAGTGGAGGGTTTTGGATGATTTGGATACCATGACATGGAGGCCTTATCTAGACTGCGAGCAGTGGCTGGAGGATGAAATAAAGATGCCATATGTGTGCATTGCTAGATATTTGATTGGGAGGACACCATTTGTGATTGAGATATTCCTTCTTGGGAGAGTGCTATGACAGTACGGGCAAGTATAGGGTATGCCCCAGGGAGTTGCACTATATGCACGCAGATGACAGGACATTCTGAAGTGGGGGTCTATTTTATCATATGATGCAACATGTGAGGAGTACGCCAAATTACAGGCAGTTGTATGGGAGTATCATCCAAAGATCATAGGGTTTGCAGTGTTGCAGGAGTATGCACACTATTTATTTTCACATCCTTTCTCAAGGATATCTAGTCCGAACGAGCCAGTACCTTCATTAGATGATGATTAGGCACCGAAACAGAGGAGGGGTGAGGAGGTGATGATGATGAGGAAGGAGAGAGCAGTGATGAAAAAGATGATGTTGATGGAGATGGTGGAGGTGGTGGAGATGGTGATGGAGGTGATGGAGGTGATAAACCAATGCTATTTCTCAGAGTACCTCATAGGAGGAGATCCCTAGTGGCTGCAACACAACAACATGTTCAAATTTTTTTGCCCTCACAACAATAACAGGCTCAGATAACTGCTTTATAGGCCCAGGTACAAACTCTATAGGGTTAGTTGGTACAGATACAAGGTCAGATATAGGCATAGACATAGGCACATGCACAGGTACAAGCACATATTTCTACGCTCACCTCAGAGAGAGATAGCCTGAGACAATAGTGTGAGTAGGGTGAATCCTTGGTAGAGAGACTGCAAAGAGTTTCCAAGGGTACCTCGACAACAAATATTCTCAGAGAGGTTACATGTGTCACCTGCGAGGTAGAGTATTATAGGGGATGATATCATGAGGAAGTTTCTCCAGAGTGTCAGGTCAGTTATGCTTAGTCTGCTAGTGCCTACAGTCATTCTAGGACTACCAACACGGGTGTGACTAGGCCACCACGTAGAGATCCAGGTGCAGGACCATCAAGCAGTGCAGCAGGAGGCACATGGCCAACATTGTCTAGGGCTAGCAGCGCATAGCCATTGTGATTACCTTTGATGTATTTGAGACATTTGTATACTCTAATTCAGTTGAGACATTATGATTTCTGCCATTTTGATGTTATATCTCTCGACATGTTTGGATATCATTGTACACTTGACATTATCATTTTGAGATGATATGATATGCAATGGATACCCTTTTGATCTATATGTGTTTATATGATTTTATGATGGATGCTTATGATGGATGTATTTAGTTTCTATTCTATATGTTATGTGATGTTTAATATGCTTATGTGATGATTATGTATGGATGCAATGATGATATGATGATGATTCTATATGTTCGATGGATGATGCTTTATGTTGTATGAGGTGGGTTGGATTATGTAAATGATACGTAATGCACTTTATTTTTATATTTTCTAATGCAAATATTATGATGTAATGCATGGATGGATGAATGATGCGATAATGCTTTCTAATGTATGTATGATATGCCAATGAGTATGCAACTACATGAGAATGATATGTTTTTGTTAATGTCAAATGTACTCAATCTATTGATGAGAGAGATAATAGCATTTTGAAAATTATGCCAGCCTTGGAAAATCTATAAATACAGATGCAAAACTAATTATGGATGCAATCCAACTTAACCATGAAAATCTAAATATGCAAATGTTGTAATCGTATGTAGCCAATTTGTCATGCTTTTATCATCATTGAGCTTTTGAATTGTTGAAAGTGAGGAAAAACATCGATGGTATAATTAGACCATGATGACCTGAGTACTACTTTCATGATTTTTGATATTGCAAGTTAATACAAGCATCTAGGTATAATTGAACCGACATGACCTAATTCTCGCTTGCGTCAGCAGACAAGAGTCAATTGTTTTCCTATGCAAAATCAGAATGTCATCAGTGATACTTTGTAGAGCACATCTCACGAAAATTCACATAGTAATAATGATCAACTCACAGACAATAGAAAAAGAAAAATATCATGCTCCTTCCTAGCTCCTCTAGTTCAAGACATCATTGAGTTGCTTCAGAGAAATGATAACAAAAATCAAGATACAATAGTTGAACATTCATGCCAAAGTATTAAAACCGTGATTTAGAAGGAACATCATCCATTTAAATTTGTTTTGATTGATTGATTTAGCTAGTTGATGTGTATTTAGTTTATGATCGATGTTCAATGTTGAGTTTTTATTGTGATTGTTGTGTTTGCTACATTGTCTGATTGTTTGCTTATTTGTTGTGTTAAGCTCAAAGTTTATTACCCCTAGTGAGTTTAGGATTTTTCCCCCAATCCAAAGTGAGACACGACCGCAATGCCAAGATATTTACATGAGGTTTTCTGATGATAGGAATAATGATGGAGAAAGAAAATGGCCGACACATGCTCAAATAGATGGAAAAGCAATCTATCACAAATAGCGCCTGTTTCCAGGTTTTCACTACTTGCTTTTATTGCAATTTTTAGATTTTTAGATTTTAGATTTTTTTTTTTGTATTTTCTCATTTTTTGCTTTTTTTTTGTATTTTTTTCATTTTTTGCTTTTTTGTATTTTTGCATTTTTTGCTTTTTTTTGTTGTCACCAAGACACCTATTTGCCAGGTTTTTATTAGGATGACCATTTTTCAGGACATTTCCTCATTTTTTGTATTTTTTTAGGACTTTTACTGCGCACAAGATGAATTAGGTGTAGAGCTTCTTGAGATGAAGACTGTTGATAGGTTCCTCGAATAGGTCCCCTTCAGGTGTAGACAATTGATAAACTCCAAAACCATAGACTGATACAACCACAAAGGGACCTAGCCAGTTTGGTTCAAATTTTCCTTTTTTTTCCCTATCCTGTTGATTACGAGGATTTTCTTTCAGGACCAAGTCACCAACCTGAAATATTCTTGGTTTGACCTTGTGATTATAATTTCTTGACATTCTCTGCTGATAGGATTTCAGGTGACCAACTGCATGCTGACAACGCTCATCCAACAGTTCCAACTCTTGTAGCCTGGATACTCTATAATCTTCTTCTGAAATGATTCCCTTTAGTGACACCCGAAGTGATGGTAGCTCAACCTCAATAGGTAAAATGGCTTTTGATCCATATACAAGAGCATATGGCGTGGCTCTTGTTGGGGTACGTATGCTAGTATGGTAAGCCCACATACCAGGGTTCAGTTGAACATGCTAATCACGTCCAACATCATTGATGGTTTTCTTTAGGATTTTCAAATAATTTTGTTTGAGGCCTCTGCTTGGTCATTCCCCTAAGGATAGTAAGGTGTAGAAAATCGATGCTGGATATGAAACCTTTCACAAAGTTCTTGGACATCCTGATTCTTGAAGGGTCTACCATTTTCAATGACAATGGACTGAGGAATACCATACCAATAGATAATGTAATTTAGGATGAAGGATGCAATTTGTTTTCTAGTGATTGTAGTTAAGGGAACGACTTTGATCCACTTTGTGAAGTAATCTGTGGCTGTAATGATGAATTTGTGTCCATTTGAGGATGACAGGTGAATTTTACCTACAAGGTCAAGTCCCCATTGACAAAAGGCCATGTTGATGCAAATGGTTGCAGTTCCTGTGCTGGTGCATGTATGAGGTTGCCATGGATATGACATTTCTGGAATTTCTTGACATATTGAAAAGACTACTTCTCCATGTTCGACCAGTAATACCCCAAACGTAGGAGTTTCTTAGCGAGAGTAAGGCCACTTGAATGTGTGCCACAAATACCTTCATGAACCTCAAGTAAAGCAGTTCCAGCTTCGTTACATTCAAGACACTGAAGGAGAGTACCATCAAGACCTCGTCAATAAAATACATTAGCTATTAGGGTGTGTCGAGTCGCTTGTCTAATAAAGTTACGTTTTTGGTTTCAGGATAGATCGGGTGGAAGGGTATTATCTTTTAGGTAGGCATAGATCTTCCCGTAGATTGAGGATTCAACTTCAACTAGATGGAATATGACTTGGGATTTGGGGTTACCATAGGCGGGGTTAAACACTTGTTCCACCATGAACTCATAACGGCTTCGCTTTTTTGATATCTGTAGAAGAGAAGAAATTGTTTCCATGGCATCAACAACTTTGTTATCTGCTCTTGGGATTTGTTCAAATTTGATTTCGACAAAGTATATTTTGAAGTCATCCACCATTCTCTTATACAACATCAACTTGTCATCTTTTTTCTGGTAGTCATCATTAACCTAATTTATGACTAACTAAGAATCTCCATAGACCTGTAACTCTATGATTTTCCACTGCACGACTACCTTGATACCGATGATGAGTGCCTTGTACTCAGCTGTGTTTTTAGTGCAAGGAAACATTAATCTGTAAGACTTTGGAATGGTATGTCCTTGAGGTGTGACAAAGAGGATTCCAGCTCCTAACCCATGTTGCATGTAAGATCCATCAAAGTATAACATCCATTGTTGTGTTGATATTGTAAGGATGTATGCGTCTGGAAATTCAATGTGCATGTGATGATCATCTTGTAATGGCACTTCATCTAGTTGATCCGCTATTGCTTGACCCTTGATTGCTTTTCTTTCCACATACTGTATGTCAAAATCCCTCAATATCATTACCCACTTGGCGAGTCTTCCTGTCAAATTAGCTTTGCTGAGTAAATATTTCAATGGATCTATCTTGGCTATCAATTTGATAGTATGCGCTAACATGTAGTGTTGTAGCTGTTGAGTAGCAAACACCACTGCTAAACATGCTTTTTTAATGAATGTGTAGTTAATATCATAGCCATTTAGTGTTCTGTTGATATAATAGATCACCCTTTCTTTTCTTGTTGTGTCTTCCTATGCCAACAAAGCGCCCAAAGATACCTCTGTAGTTGTAATGTAAAGCAAAAGTGGCTTTCCTTATGTTGGTGGTACCAAGATTGGTGGGCTCATTAGATATTGTTTTAGTTGGTTAAAAGTTGCTTCACATTTTTCATCCCATTTGAAAGAAACATTCTTGTGTAGTAAGTGATTAAAAGGATGAGTTTTGTTAGCCAATTGTGCGTGAACCTTCTAATAGATTGGAATCATCCTTGTAAAGATCTGAGTTGGCTGATATTCTTAGGAGGCATTTCTATAATGGCTTTGAATTTCATAGGATCCACCTCAATGCCTTTAGCTGATACTATATATGCTAAAAGTTTAGTTGATGTCATGCCAAACACACACTTCTTAGGATTTAACCGCACTTTGAATTTCTCTAGCCTGGTGAAGATTTTATCTAGGATTTCTAGATGTCCTTCCCTAGTGTATGATTTTTCCAATAGGTCATCTACATAGTCTTCCATAAAGGTGTGCATCATATCATGAAAGATGATGGTCATCACTCGCTGATAAGTGGCCCCAACATTCTTCAACCCAAAAGGCATGATGTTCCAACATAAGGTACCCCATGGACATGTGAAAGTTGTTTGTCTTGGTCCTTTGGTGCTTGGTGCAATTTTTATTTGATTATATCTTGAAAATCCATCCATGAGTGATAAAATTTCATGTCCAGTTGTCAAATCTATAATGATGTCAATGTTAGGCAAAGGAAAGTCATCCTTCAGACAAGCCCTATTAAGATCTTTGAAATTTGTACATACCTGATGCTATTATTTTTTTTAGAAACTGGTACAATGTTTGAGATCCATTCAACATAATCAATAGGTCAAACAAATCCTACACCCAATAGTTTCTTCAATTCAACTTTTACCAGTAGGGCAATGTGTGGATGCATTTTCCTCAATTTTTGCTTCACTGGCTTCACTCCAGGTGGTAGTGATAAATGATGCATTACGAGTTTTAGATCTATGCCTGACATGTCAGTGTAGGACCAAGCAAAGTTGATTTGTCGCTCTTCGAAGAACTTAGTGAAGCTTGGTTTTTCTTCCTCTGTCATGGATGCTGCTAGATGTAGAGTCTTGACTGTTTCAACTATACCAATGTTGATGGATTGTGTGGGCTCAACAAGTACTAAAGATCTCTCATGATAGTACTCAGGAAGAGTGTCAAATCTCCCATCTTTCGACACCTCATAGAGGTTTTCACCATAAGATGCACACTTTATTTTTACTTTTTCTTGATCTAGTATTGCCATTAAATGGTTTACACCATTAGATCCATTTTTGATATTGATTTTGTAGCTGAGAGATTTGGAACTCCCCTTGTCTGAAGCTTCGTTATAAGATTCAATGATGGAAATTGTTTCAGGATTGTTAGAACAAAGGAAGTTTACAATGGCATCATCATTTGGAAAGATAGGTATGTCAAGCAGCTCGGTTTGGTCCCAATAAATTAGTTCAGGGTGTACCAATGGTAAAGAATCATTAGATTGGTTTAAGTCGAAAGGATGAGTGTCCTGATAGAAAAATTGTCAAAGTGTTCGATAGCAGTGTCAAGGTCTATGATGTTACTCTCCTCTAGATCGTCTATCTCGCTCGAAGTCTAATTGTCCTCATTGGAGTCATCAATATGTTGTGATCCAATTTCAAGTGGTCCCTGAGCTTTTTCCCTCCATACGTGTTGGTGCATACCTTTTTATCACATCAACTTCTTTGTCTTCAAAAGATACTTCAGACAGTGAATCCCATTCATATTTGTTTGAATCAATTTCAGAACTGGCTTACAACTATAGGATTCACTCACAAATTTGCTGCTTGACTTCTTCTTTGGTCTCTTCTCTATATCCCAGCCCTGTCTTATCTTTTGGATTGGTTATGATTGGCTGAATCGGTTCCACGATACCTTCTTTTCTTTTTCCAACAAGACTGCTTCCTTTGTATCCCATCTTTTCTAGGATTGTTTTCCCTTTACCATATTGTTTTGTTTATACATGGGAAGTTGTTGTTGTTTGGGATTGTTCCTCATCTTTGTACAATCAATTTAGAACATCCTTGTCTTTTGATTCATCCACTAGAGTACCTTCCTTTACAAATTTACCCTCAAAAAGTGTGGTAGGTTGTGAGGATTGTTGTCTTGATGTCGATGAATGCCCATATGACTTAGGAGAAGACAACAGCTGTGAAAGACATAATGATTGCTCAATAGAATATTCCCCCATGCCTTTGTCCTTCAATTGGACCTTTTTCTCAAATAATTTTGACAAGGAATTTAGTTGACTTTTATTGTCTGAAGAAGTGGAATCACTAATGCATTTATTCTTTGACTTAACTTTTTTCTCATGCTGATTTGATAAAGAATTGATTTGACCTTCTTTGTTTGAGGAACTAGGAGTGATAACTTCCCTATTGTGTGGTATAAAAGTATATGGAGGATTGTTGGAATTAGCTGAAATGGTGATTTCTTGCCCATTAAAAGGAAATTTCAAACATTGGTGATACATGGATGGCACTGCTTGCATCTCATGAATCCAAGGACGTCCCATGAGTATATTGTATGCCAATTATTTGTCTAACACTTGGAAAACTATATCTTTTACAACTAGTCCCACTTGAATTGGTAACCCTATCAATCCTTGGGAGGATCTCTCTTCATCATCATAGGCTTTTATAGTGATATTTCTTCTGACATCAATTACATTTTTTGAATATCCTAGTGCACAGACAAGTTTTAAAGTGCAGATAGTTAGCCCAACTCCTTCATCTATTAGAACACGTTTGACCCATTTTTGTGAATTAAAACCTCAATATGAAGGGCAACATTGTGTGGATGGGTGAGTGATACGTCATCGTGTTCTGAAAATGATAGGCAATGAGGTGCGGTCAAATGTCCCACCATAGGTTGGAATTGACAATCTTCTAGATTATTTGGTACTGTGGTGGCTACTAGAGCTTGTTCTAAAATCTCCTTGTGAGCTGGTGAAATTTTGAGAAGTTCCAATATTGATATTTGAGCTGAGATTTTCTGCAATTGATCAACTATTTTATATTGGTTTGAAGGGGTAGTAGATGTTTTAGATACAAAAGAGGCAATAGGTGTTTTAGACGCAAATCCTTTTAATATTAATTTAGCCTACCCTCTTGTGGTTGCATTGAGTGGTGAGTTGTCTTTTTTTTCTCTAATTTTAATGACATTAATCTAATTATCAGTTGCAACAACGTCTGTGGTTAGATTTATTGGTATGATGTCATTAATTTGATTTGATTTGGTGTTGATGCTAATGTTATTGAGTTGATTTTCAGTTGTAACAACGTCTTTTTTTTATTATCAGTTACAAAAATGTTTTGTTTGTCATTAGTTTCAATGTCATTAGTTTGATCATCAGCTGCAACAATGTCTGATTTGTCATTATTTCAATGTCATTGTTCTTATCTTCAACTATAGAGATGTGAAGGATAGTGGTGTCATAAACATAGTTCACATTTTTTCCTTTGTTGTTTGCAGAAGAAGATTCTCCCTTTTCATAGTTTGGTAAAGGATTCTTGAATGCTCCATGATCATTATTCATTTGAGGTCCTAAAAATATTTCTTTTCTATCAATCAAATCCTGGACCAAATGTTTCAGTTGCATACAATCATTTATTTGTGTCCTTTGTTCCGATGAAACTCACAATAGTATGCATCATTCCACCAATATGGTTTAACCCTTGGTTCCCAATCTCGTGCCTCTAGTAATGTTATAACTTTGGCTGCAAGAAGTTCCTTCGATGCTAATTTGAGTGACTATCCCAAAGATGTGAATTTTCTTTGATTTGATGGTGTCCGATATGGTGGTGGTTTAGATTCAACATTGTTTTGATTGTTGTTTTTATTTTTATTTTGATTTGTGTTTTGGTTGGTGTTTTGATTGGTCTTGAAGGTAGCAGCTGTCAAGTTAAAGACTGGTTTTGTATTTTGTGTATCAGCTGCAACATCATTGTTACTAGAATTTTTATTTCTTTGCCAGAATTTTGGTTTTTTCATTTTTGTTATAATGATTGGAGGGATTTTTTGAGTTGTTTCCTTCATTATAGAGTTTTAAGACCCCTCTCTTGACCAAGGCTTCAATTTTAATTCCATTTTCAATCATGTTTTCAAATTTGGGTGGGCATTGCAGTTCAAGTCTATAACTCATCTCATCATTTAGATTATCAATGAAGATTTCCATCTTTTATTTTTCTAGGATAGGGCGAGCATACCTAGAAAACAATCTGCTCCATCTTTGTAAAAATATGAGAAATGATTCACCCTTTTTCTATTTTGTGTTGCAAAGGTCCTTCATGGTTATCTCGTGTTGGATATTGTAGGAATATTGTGTGATGAATTTATTAACCAGCTCTTCAAAGGACCTAATACCTGGTAGTAATTTTGAGAACCATTCCATACATTGGCCACCCAAACTTCGAGGAAACAATGTCATCAAATAAGTCTCCTCATGTGCAAATTCAAGGTTCATGGTTCGAAATTCCCTCACATGATCTATAGGATCAGTTTTTCCATTATATTTATCATATTTTGGGAATTCACAATGTTTAGGAAAGGGTATCATGTTCACAGTTTGATCAAAAGGATATGGGAAAATGTCTTGCAACATATATCTTTTTGTGGTTCCTCTTTGCATATCAAGAAGTTGTTGCAGATTTTTCATCTAATTAGTTAATGCAACCATTGGATCTGTGTTTGGTGGATCATTTTTTGTTCTTTTAGGAGCTCCTTTCAATTTATTTACATCAAATTCATCAGGTAGTTTCACACCTTCGCTTGCCAGCATCAAAATTTATTTCTCTCCATATTTTTCTAGAACTTTCTCCATGAATTTGTGGAACTTAGGATCTTGTTGAGCTGTTTGGATGTCTTCCTTATTGATTTCATCATTTTCAGGTTGGTGGAATCTATGAAAGGGATTTTCTTCTCCTTTAACCATGGTGTTTTGAGTTTCAACTTCTTTTTCCTTGAGCTATTTCTTTTGAGACCTTGTTAAAATGGGCATACAAGTGTTATAATTTTGACTAGACCTTGATCTTTGTTTGAGAAGTGCCAAGGATATTAACAAGTCAAATAAGATGACAAATCCTATTATTGAGTCTAAGTTAAATCTGATTGTATAGGGTTGTTTTGTGATGAAGGATGAGAAATCCTGATGGTGAAACTTAGCTTAACAATTAGAGAGGTGATTGATGATTAGGAAATTTAAGGTGTTAGGTCTTAGTTTAGTTTGAAGAATTTCACTTGTAAAGGCCAGTTTCTCCAAGTTTAAAACACTATTGTGACTGAGGAATAATTCTGCTTTGATAGGGATCCCTGAATGTGATTTTAATTTTCAGACAAATGGTGAAAATAGCTCTCTAGTTTTGAATTAATTGGATACACTAAAATATGGTACAGATGCACTAAAAGATGGACTGGACGTGCTGAAAGATGGCCTAGATGCGCTAGATTGTTCCCTAGATGCGCTAGAAAATGGACTAAATACACTAAAAAATGGATCAAATGTGCTAGGGAATGCACTAAATATGCTAAAAAATGAACTCAATGCATTGGAAAATGACTCAGATGTGCTGGGAAATGGGTCAAATGCACTAAAACAAGCTAGTGATGCACTAGACTGCCCCTAAATATGATTTCAACTTGGCACTCTGTTGGATTATCCGGTAAATGCGCTAAATGGATTTGTAAATGTGCTGGAAGATGGAACAAATGTGCTAGAAAAGGACCTAGATGTGCTAGAAAATGTTGTGTATGCGCCAAAAAATTCCCTAGATGCACTAGAAAATGCTATGTATGCGTTGAAACAGGGAATGCATGCGCTAAACTGGAAGTGTTCACTATTTTGAAAGTCTGTTTGGTTATTTTGCTTTGAATCAATGAATTTGAATGTTTCCAGGGGATAATCTGTTAAACAATGATTTTTTTATGGTTTCCTTGTCTGTGAATTATGTGAATTAAGTATCTTAATGGATGATTTCTTGAATAATGACTTCAAACACAACAAGTTGTAAAATAGTTGTGTCCAGCCTATGATCTAAACATTGAGTATATGTTCAAGAATCTGGTTTGATTCCTTTGATTTCCATAGGTATTAAATAAGAGAAAACAAATTAGTCACTTTTCTAATGTCAAGGGTCATTTATAATATCACAACCCACATCATAGAACTGTTTCAGCTCACACAACCCTGTCACCCCTAGAGGGCGCCGACATTTTTTCCTTTCCCGGGTCTTAACCAAAGTCAAATCATCCACTTTTGGACAATAATCCCTGATAGTTATATGGTGAGTATCTTAGGGGCAGATTCTTCCCTCCCCTTGCACTGTGATATTAAAAATGTTCAAAGACTGACCCAGTTGGATTCTACACTTAAAATTTGTAGTAAGGGTTTCCATTCGGTGCAGCAAATGATAAACTCCCTCAGGAGACCTCCCAACCTTTAGAACAAAGGATTTGGGGATGGTTATCTTACAAACTATTGTTGAATCGTGAGTTTCCTCAAATTCAATTTTGATTATAGTGGGTCAGAAAACTTGGCTTTAGTTGTTCCCACTTAGGTTGTTCCCGTAGGGTGAGTACTTTTTCCCACTACGACAGGCCTTCTAAAGATGCTATCAAAACATGAAAGAGTGAGTCTAGCATTCTGGTCACCCAGTGAAGGGGAGAGCATAGGCCTATCACTTTACAAGCACAATAGACAAGGTGTTCATTAACCTGTTAATTAAGCTAGGTGCCTAATTTAATCAAATTAAAGCAATAAAAAACTTCAGCCCCTCCAAACACCATTAGTAGTTTGATATAATTGTATTTGATAGCGTTTAAAAGTACCTGCAAAACAAAAGGTATAGATCAGTTCTCAAAATTTTGAATTTCTGCAAAGAAAACTAGATGCGCTAAAACATAAACCATATGCGCTAAAAGATCACATTGATGTGCTAAAAGAACTACTATATGCACTAGAAAAACTACTGTATTCACTAAAACAACCACTAAATGTGCTAAAAGAACCCCTGAATGCACTACAAGACAAGCTAGATGCATTGAAAGGTGAATTAGATGTGTTGAAACAGGGTTTGGATGCACTGAAAGATGTTTCATATGCGCTGGAGGAAACCACGAGTGTGCTACATAGAAGTTCACATCCAAATCTATAAACAAACTTTCTAGAAAACGTTAATAAAAATGGGGCTAGGCCCCACAGTGGGCGCCAATTTATGTGTGAATAAAATATGTGAATGAGTAATAAAACCACACAATCAATGGAACCTTATATTAGAGAATTCTAATAACAATCTAATCGAATTGAAAAAAAAAAATTCTCTAAAGCCATCCCATCAATGGAACCTTATATTAGAGAATTCTAATAACAATCTAATCGAATTGAAAAAAAAAAATTCTCTAAAGCCATCCCATTGTTTCCTTTCTCCAAGGATTCATTAAATCATAATGGCTCTTAGATTGTTTGTGCACTATGACCTTTAGAATGACAACCTAAATAATGGAATGCTGGAAAATGCAAGAAATCTATTCCTACATGATTGATTAAACTATATGATAGTGATGCTATGATAATGATGCTATGATAAGGATATGATGCTAAATGTTGTGATGCAAATACTGTATGAAAACTATTATGATAACTAAAATGCAGCTAATGGAAAAACCATGATTATAAACTAATATGCTTCTAAAATTTTAATTGCTAAAGGCTCACAAATGCTCTAATGAAAATTCTGCAGAGTAAGATTGCTCAAAAGTGGATATGAAATGTTGTAGAATGAGATTGTATTTATAGATTTTCCAAGGCATATTCTGATGTGGCATCAACCAACAGTTAGGATTTTAGTTGGAAAGATCAAGGGTGGAGGATGAAGAAGTTAGAGAGAATCAAGGAGAGTGTTCCCTTTAATAGAACACTTTTCCAAGCGTGAGAGAGAATAAATGGAGGAAGAGAGCCAAGTGTCTCAAGTTTTCTAAAATTTGTTGAGATAAATTCCATTTTAAATGTTAAGGATATTTAAATTCATGAGACACATGATGAGGTGGAAAATGATAGATTAGTAGAAATGTGCTCAAATTCAAATATAAAATTTGAATTTAATAAAAGGGAGTTAATTAAACAAAACTAACTAATTAAAGTAATTTATTTAGTTAAAACAAGAAGAAAATGATTTAGATTAGGAAGAAATAAAGAAGGTGAACTATATAAATAAATTTTACAATTTATTTCTAAGTAGAGGAAATAGAAGGTTTATTAATTAAATAACTTGTATTTAATTAATTGATTATCCAGACCGATTTTAGGTGTATACAATTATAACTGGTTATAAGATATTATAAAATGGATCACTTCCAAGTGGACACATTGTCTGTAGGACTCACGATGCAGAGAATAGAAGAAATGGCTCACTGCTAGAATGGAAAAGAGGGTGGCTCACTGCCAAAATGAACTGCTAACAATGCATCTGACTTATGCATTTTTCTTTGCTCTAGATATTACACACACTTAATTGTCTCGTATCACACACTTCACACATCATATCACACAATGAATTAACCTTGTATATATATCACATCCAACCAAAACATAAATTAGGTTACCCTAATTAGATGTAACGTGCATCCTTATAACCTATCAACTCAAAACTTAATCACACATGCTTCATGGAGTAAGCCAAAATGTGTGACACATCAAAATAGGTCATCATGACCTCTAATTACTCCCACAATTCCACTCCATATATAAATCATCTCCATACGACCCCAAAATACTTAGGTCAGTTGCACATAGAAAAACCAGTGAAGTAAAACTAAATGAACCAACTCTTCATCCACACCTTGACACACAAAATACCAAAACATATGCCACTTGGAATGTACACACCTCTAACACCTATAAACACTTCCACAAATCCACATACAAAATGTTCATCTATAGTGGAATGTGAAGCATTCCAATATACAATATGTGCCACTAACACTGTCATTACAGAGTTTGATACTCTGTCAACATTATCTTCAATTTTGGAAGACATGAAGTCATGAAAATTTTGATTTAGAGTCTTCCAACACATCAATATTACCTCAAAACTGCATAGCAAAGTAATGTGGACCCAAAAACTAGTTCTCTAGATATTGAAACTGCACTCTGGCCTTAGGCAATTATCCAGACCATTTGGTCTTTCTCCGGACCAACAATTTTGCATCTCTGCTATGGATTGCTATCAATAATGGGTTTCCATTGATGAAAACACCATATACTCATCAACCTTCAACAATCTCTCCATACTATCATGTTCATGTTTCCAATCAACAATATTCTCAAAGAAAAAAAAGCTTCCAACAATCTCCCCCAACAAGTCAAGTTTCCAATAATCTCCCCCTTTGTCATTGATGATAACATGCTCTCAAAATCTCTTAAACTGCTCAAAATTCTCCCCCTTTGACATCAAGGGCAAATGAATCTCAATATCAAACTGCTTCAACTGCTCTTCCCCTTTGTAGATATACATGTATATATATGAGAATGACTCCCCCTAACTGCTTCACTCCTATAGTCAACACTTCTTAATTCATTTACATTAGAGAGACTCCCCCTAACAAGGTTATCCAACAAAAATTGACCAAAACTACATTGCAAATCTCTCTAATACTTCTGCATATGTACATTGCAATCAAGAAAGCTATCTATATAGAACAAAAATGTACAATTTAACTTGAGGAAGGAAAATTGCCCTGATTAGACACCCTCAATTTTGCAAGGTGTGCCTCTCAATCCTTTGTTGTCTCCCACTTCTTCCTAGTGAAGGTAAGTATGTTGCACCGATTCTCAAGCTTCAAATGGATCTCTTCACCTTCATTTGGGGAACTGGGTACCATATTCCTCTATAGCATCATCTCATCATTAGTCAAAATTCTAGTCAGATATGTAAGCATTGCACTTACCAAGTCTTTGAGCTGAAAATACTACATTATTATCTTTTCTTTTTGCTCTTGTAGTTGGAACAATTGTCCATGTAGATTTTCAATTTCCATCCTATTACACCATCTACATCTCTTGTTAGATAATAGATATCAGAGGCCCGAGAAACTTGTGACTCAATCAAGTCCATTTGGTCTTTTATGCTCTTTGTGGAAAGAGACCATTTCAAACAAAATTGAAACAATTTTTTTTGTCCTCTACACAATTTCGAATATCTTTAAGTTGCTCTGTAACTTACCATGTGAAACAACCCACTTGTTAGAAGCATCTTCCAACCTCTTGTCATTGATCTTCTTATTCATTTCCTTTTCCAATCTTTCCTCTAAATCAGTAGAATATTCCTTAAATGAATCAAGTAGTAAGATTAGTTGTTGCACATCAGATGAAGAATTGTCAACATTTGCACTGGGGAAGTTGTCTTGTAGCACTTTGAATGCTTCATCAATCATCTCAACACTCTTTTGGTGAGATTAAAATCTCCTTTCTCATGGAGGCATGAAAAGCATCACCAAGTTGCAATTTATGTAAGGAAAATATTTTGTCCATGTCAACTTGTCCTTGAATTTGTAGTAACTATGTTGACACCACCGGTTGAAACTAAAGTTGTATGTCCAGTAAACTTTTCAAAGAATATACAGATGCTTTGGAGGATTTACCAACCATTTGAGTACTTTCTTCTTCCCTTTTCTCTTTCTCAGGTTCTCCTACTCTCCATTGTTGGAGCTGTCTTTTGTAATCTTCTCTTCCTCAACAGTCTTTTCTCCATCCAGAGGAGGCAAGTTTTCATCCTTTTGCACCTCAAAGTTCTCTGGGACTTCTTCTTCTTTTTGCTCATCATCCTTCTTTATATCTAGGAGGGATTTTTTTTTTCTTCTTGTGATTCATCCTTCTCTGGGATGTCCTATTTCTCTTCCTCTACAACCATATTCTCCATATTTGAAGGAATATTTTCAGTCATCACATCTTGAATATTCTCCTCTGTAGGTACATGCTCATGATGTTTAGTATCAGGTTCATTGACTTTCAGGATGGATGTGTCATTCTGCATTTTAGTTTCACTGTCTAGAGACATTCCTAGTTCTTTGACTAAATCTATAACCTTTTGCAGTGATTCATTCTTCAATCTTTCTATGTCTTCATTGTCCCTACTCATTAGAGTGCTAACTCTTTGTTTTGTTATGAATTCTTTGTTATATACTTGAGCCAATCTTGCTCTATCCTCATCAGTGAGAGAAGAACCGATCTTCTCCAAGGCAAAATTCCTCATTTTTGCAACTTCCTCAAATTCTTATTGTCTTCTCGCACTTAGAACTCCTTTTAAGTCATTTGGTAACTAGTCCTCTCAATCTCACTCAAGTGAGTATTAAATGTAACCATGTATTTTACAATGGCTTCCTCTATTGTAGCCTTATCCTCATTATTAGACTTAGGATATATTTGTGTTGTCTCTTCTAGGAGACCAAAATTTGTAATACTATTAAATAATGCATCCAATTTTAAGGGACTATGTACCCTTATCGAAGGTGATTTATCCTTCTTTCCTTTTCCTTTTCCCTCACTTTTTACTGATTATTTTTTTTCCTTATTTTCTCTTCTCTGAAACACAATGCTTTCTTTTCTTTCTCTATTTCCTCCTCACTCTCAGTATCAAAAATATCAATCTTAGCTTTCTTTGCACTTGCCTCTTCTCTAGAGGCTTGAGGAAATCTCTTATTCTGGACCAATTTAGGTCCTTCCTCTTCTTCTTCTTCACCCTCACAACTGATGTAATTTTCCCTTATTGCCCTTTCTTTTCTTCTCCTCTATAGAGGATTGTGTTGTGTTGTAAGGGAATTGGATGTAGCTTTCTTCTTAACACCAACTGCAGGATTAGTTTTAGAGGCATGTGGAATAGTTAGAGAGAGAGTAGAGGTCCTGATAAACCTTCTTATGTTTGGTGCACCCTATGGATTCACAGATGGGGCTTTTATTTTCTCTGTAGATCCCTTTGAAGAACCAACTATCTCTTCCAACTCTGCTTTCATCTTCTCTACATTCTTCTTTTTTTTTTCCTTGTGCTTCAGGTGCACTTCTCCATATTTCACTTCATAGGTTCTAAGCCTATCTACTATAGGATCTCTTGGTTTTCTCAGCATGTGTTCTGCAAGTCCTATGATTACATCTTCTACTACTTCATATCCCATTTCTAGAAAATGAACTATGCTGGGTTCAACTACTTCCATAATGCATTCATCTAGTGATCCCATAATAGTGGTTTACAATTTTTGGCCAAACTGGACACTGAAATTATTATTTTTAACTAAATATTCACATTTGGGCACCTATAGTGGCTAAACTGTGAGGAATTTGAAGATGGTGCAAACTAGAGTCTCATCATATTTTTTCTGTAGATTCTAAAAATATTTTTTTCAAAATTTTTGGAATCAAATTTCACTTCTTTTTCCATCTCCCACGAAAATTTATTTTTTTCACAAAACAACATTTTAAAAAAGTGATGCACACCGTATAACTCATAACTTTTTTTCCATGAAGGATAAAATTCTAATTATTTCAAATTTAGATTTGTAACTCTGATATCTAGTGCTTCCACTTGGTTAGATAGTTTTTTATTGAATATTTTTTCCTTAATCAAGTTTCAAAGTCAACAATTACAATTCAGACACACGACTGTATAACCTTTTTGTATATCAAAATTTAATTTAATTTTTTGTTGGATCAAGGACTTCAATATGGGTGCACTCTGTTTTCATTTTTTTTTTGATAATCTTCTATTTTTCCACATGTGAAGAACAAAGAAATTCATTTTCGATGAAAACCTATTTTAATAAAACTTAAAAACAAATACATAACAAACCAAAACATATTAAAATTATATTCATTGGATGGCTTGTTAGAATACCATAATCATTTGAAATAAATTTTAAATGAATTCATTTGATCCCCAAAAGCTAATCAAAAGTGATTTTTTATAGCATTTTGATAGGTGTAAAGGAGACGCATTTATAGGTATGGTTTAGTTCTATCCAAGGGGGTTTGATATAAGGTGATTTGATCAAACCCTCTTCAATTGGAATCCTTAAAATGGAACTTTTTAAGGCTTAAATCATTATATTTTCTAAAAATATGTGATTTCAGCTAAAATTCGTTCCTCTCAGGAATTGTAAACCACTATTATGACAACACGAAACCATAAAGGTTATTTCCTTGTATTTCTCAATAACACTTTTAGGAATCCTTTCTCTTTCTTATATCTTTTCTTGAAAGGTCTTGAAGAAACCCCATATCATACTTTTTTGAGTATCTAGGTCTACAAACCTTCTTAAATGATCTTTGATATGAATTTCAATAGGAATGTTGTCCAACCAAATAATATTCTTCACACCAACAAAATCTCTAAGAAATTAAAACAATAAACATATGATAAGGGTACCATACTAGAATGGGTAGCAAGAATCCTTGGTCTTCTGTAGGTTCTCCATCAACTACTATCTCAGGAGCTCGCACAGATCAATATCCAAATGCTCTTTCACCATTTGGTGAGTATTGTGTATAGCTATGGTTGACACAAAATTCTCTCTATTAGTGTAATTTATCTTGTATTCGATCATCATCAAAGCATATTTTACTGCCAGACCATTATTTCCTTCACCGTTAGGGCATGATTGTCAATTTTTTCACTAGAGAGTTTCATAACCATCTCATTCTTCACAACCTTTATTATTGGGATGGGTCCTTCAGAGCATAGACTGGTAACAACCTTGATAGGTTGCTTGTTAATCAAATGCGACATATCCAACCACATAAATTTGTCATGAATATGGCTTAACACATACTTAACCCATGTATCTTCATGATAGAAATTTGGAAATTTATTGCACACATCTAGCTTCTTCTCCATCAAACCCTCAAATTTAGGTTTTAATACAAAGTCATCTCCAGTCATATGCACATCCTCAATATGTATAACACCATAAAGAAATATAAAAAAAGTGCCTTCCAAATTTGTCTCCATGGATTTGAAAGGGTGCTTCTTATACTTAGGTCTTTGTCATTCCAAGACATCAATTAATTGAGGAGTATACATGTCATAAATCAAGCTAGGGTTTCACAAAATACTGATAAATACCTATGATTTTCTTTTCCGGTAGGGTTTCACACAACAACTCAAAATCTCTTTGAATCACCTTTGTCCTACTCTTCACTCTTCAAATTCTCTATCACAAATGACTTAATCATATGCGAAATAAAATATAAACAATTTTTCAAAGACCTAAAATGCACTGATTTCAGTGAATAAAGTTAGGTCAAAAGTTGACAAACCCTCATTGTGTTGACACAGTCACCTTCAATCATTCAACAAATCTCTGCAACAGGAAATATCATTCTGGAAATACCATCGGCAGTTCAACAATGTCAATCTACACATGCACCAGTGTGTTGAGGACATCAGCGCCACTTCTTTGGCAAGGGCTTAGTATTTTCTATTAAAACTCCCTTTGAGCCAAAGCTCTTCATCTAGTTTCTAGAGGAAACATCTACACCAAAAGCTAGCACAAACTCATTCTTCACCTTAATCTCTTCTTTCTTTTTCCATATTTTTCTTATCTCTTTCTTCATTTCAATCGAATCTACCTTTTATGCTAGATTACCCTTCTTTTGTGAAACAAAGGGTTTCACATTCTTGCTTTTGTAAAATTTGATATGTGTTCTAGTTTGTTGAATTTGTAACAAGTGACACCTTTTTGAACAAGCTCACTTCTAGCCATTCTAAATCTGCATTCATTAGCCTTATGCCCAAATCCATTTCATGTACATTAGTAGCCATTTGAAGGATTGAAGCATCATACCACTATTGTAACCATTCATCATTTGATTTCTAAATTCACTAGATCTATGACCAAATCTATTGCGTGTACAACACTGACTGAGTGTAAGGAAGCTAAGGTAGTAGAACAACTTCCTACACTAATCTTGAGAGGAGAATAATGATTTTTTTTTATAGATATTTAATAGTTACATAAACTTAAATGGAAATAAACATAAATAACATGCATACCATGACATAGTGATTTACGTGGGGAAATCCCTTTCGGGAGAAAAACCCCACACTCCAAAAGATGTCCAATATATTATTTAGTAAATCATAAAGATTACAATATACTTGCAGAGCAAGCTTCTCATAGGAGTATCACCACTCAAAGATCAAGAGACAACATGACTACTATCAAACTCTTACAAATCATCATAATCTCTATCGCAATCGTAATACAACGCCCTCATAAAATAGAGTTGCATTCTAGGGCAAGACAGGGAAACAAAATATCTGCCATTAGATCTAAAACCTAATAATGAACGACCCAAATTTATAATATATCCAAGTTATTTAATGTATGTTAGCCATTCTAGAAGTTTCATGAAAAAGTTAACACTCTCACATTTCGCTTCGTGCTGCCATTGTATACACCTATTGGTGTAACTAGGAAACATATATATAAATATATATACATCCTATCAACAATAAACTACATATAATTACAAGGTTGAGACACATTTTCCCAACACTGAGAAATTATTGAACATTTTGATTCATTTTGTTTCTACATTCTACAACTTTATGTCCAAACTTATTGTAGGAATAACAATAACCATTAAAAGATGGGTACCCTTGTGCATTTGGTCATCTGATAGGTGGTCTCTTGAAATATTTCTTATGGTTCCTGACTTGTTTGACATTTCTCTTCTTGCATCATTCTTCTTCTTAGCATCATTTGGAGTTTGATCTACCTTTGAACTTTCTCCTTTCTTAAACCCTAATCCTTCTTTATCCTTTGAAGTCTTCTGTCCAACAATCATCTCATCAAGCAATGTGGAGATCTTCTTGAATTTTTCTTCTTGAGTCCTTGCTTTCTCCAGATTTGATCTCAAAGTTACAATCTCTTGTTCAAGCTTTGAAAATTCTTCAAATTTATCTTTTAGTTTGGCATTCAGGTAGTCTTCAACACTTTTTCCTTCTTTAACTTGCACTTTGATATTGGTGTTAATCTCATTTGATTGCTTGAGCTTCTCATTTGTTTCCTCGACTCTTTCTCTAGCTTTCTTGAGTTTCTCTCTCAGCTTATTAATATATTCATTTGCATCATTAAGATCCTTTTTTAATCTCTATTCTTAGCTTCTGCTTTATCTAAATCATCAAGGGATGATTTGATTTCTCCTTTCATGTCAACTACACAATCTTCTTCAGTGAACCCTTTAGGAATAATCTCTTCTAGAGGAATAGGATACTTCCTTGTAGCCATGTGTTCAACCTCCAAGATCTACCTCAATGATCAAGCCAATTGAAGGAGCCAAGCTCTGATACCAATTGTTAAACACCCAAAATACTGAGAGGGGGGGTGAATCAATAACAACTAAAATTCATTAAGTTCATCAACTTTAAAAATCCATTCACTGTATCACAATAAAATTATAGTAATAGAAAGGAACATAGAAAGAATGCATCATATCAAAGAGCACAAGAACACCAAATTTTATGTGGAAAACCCAAAAAGGGAAAAACCACGATGAGGATTAGCTCACAATATATTATAACTGATTATAAGATATTACAAAATGGCTCATTTCCAGGTGGAATCACTGTTTGAAGGACTCACTGTCCAAATAATAGAAGAAATGGCTCACTGCCAGAATAGAAAAGAGGGTGGCTCACTACCAAAATGAACTACTAACAATACATCTGACTTATGTTGAAGATACAATTCCACTGAAGCTCAAAAAAATGACTTCACATACTTCATACTTCACCATTTATCAATTTCTTCACATTTTGATCTGCTCCAGATCTTGCACACACTTAATTGTCTCACATCACACACTTTAGACATCATACCACATAAGGAATTAACCTTGTATATATATCACATTTGAAACCAAAACATAAATTAGGTCAACCTAATTAGATGTGCCGTGCATCCTTATATCCCATCGGACCAAAAATCAATCACACACACTTCACAGAATAGGTCAGAATGACCTATAATTACTCCCATAATTTCACTACATACATAAATCAACTCCGCATGATCCCAAAATACTTGGGTCAACCACACGTAGAAAAACTAGTGAAGTAAAATAGAATGAACCAATTGTTCATCCACACCTTGACACACAAACCACCAAAACAATTTCCACTTGTAATACACACCTCTAACACTCACAAACACTTCCAAAAATCCATATTAAAAATGTTCATCCACGATGGAATGCAGAGCATTCCAACATACACTCTATGCCACTAACACCGCCATTACTGAGTTCGATACTTTGTCAAAATTATCTTCATCTATGGAAGACATCAAGTTATGAAACTTTGGATTTAGAGTCTTCCAACACATATCAACATTACCTCAAAATGACATAACCAAATTTTGCATAGTGGACCCAAAAACTAGTTCTCTGGTTACTAAAATTGCACTTTGGCCTTAGGCAATTATCTAGACCATTTGGTCTTTCTCTGAACTAACACTTCTACATCTCTACCATGGATTGCCATCAATAATGGGTTACCATCAATGAAAACACCATATACTCATCAACCTTTAGAAATCTCTCCATACTATCATGCTCACATGTTTCCAACCAACAATCTTCTCAATGACAAACAAGCTTCCAACAATCTCCCCCAAAAAGTAAAGTTTCCAACACTATGGATTTGTTCTCTATTTTACTTGGAAGATCACAGCTAGAAAATTTAAAATCAATTCCTTATATGGTACACCAATGTGTTAATTTTTTCATGAAGGAAGATTTGTCAATATTTAGAGAAGTAGAGGTAAACCATTTACAGAGATGAGCCCCTTCACTTTAGGTACATGCATTCCAACTCCGAAGGAAATTCCAATAAAGAGGAAGAAAGTATTCATCAAGGGTTTCAAGTTTTTTTTTAACAAGAAGAACAAAAAATAAGAAAAAATAATAAAAAGAAAACAAAAACATAAAGTGATTAATAAATATACCAAAATTAAAAAAGGGAGAACCAGAAAAATTGAATAAATAAAACAAGAAAGAAGGAAAAAAATTAAGTCAAAGAAACACAAGTGCTTTAATTTTATGATCAAAAAGTAAATATAGAAACCAAAGAAAGAAGTTATTATGCATCAAATGCCTATTATTTTAACATAACTACAAGTTGAGAAGGAATAATGATTAAGGAAAGAATTTACTAATGTTATACCTATTGAACATGTGCTTACATCTAGCATGAATAAATATCAAGAAGAATAGCTCAAGGTCCTAAAGGTGACACCTAAGAAGAAATTTGTTCAGTGAGTTATGATAATCACTATAGCATATATCCATATATACCCATAGCTTAAATTTCACCTTTACCTTTTCAATTTGTTTTATGGCTTGTCCCTTTCTATCATGCTTTGTTTGTTTTCTCTTTTCATATTCATTACACCAATTTTTATTCACGTTTATCCACCCCCACTTAAGGGGGATTTTTTGGTTTCCCCTTTTCCTTTTTATTTGTCTATGTTTTTCTTACCTTTTTCTTTTTCCTTTATTTCCTACTCGGGTTTCTCTTTTATTTTTACATATCCTTTGTTCCCTATTTGTGCTTTCATTTTATTATGTCGTTCCTTCCTTTTTACTTTGTATCTTTTCTCATGTTTACATGTCCTTAACCATAATTTATACACATTGATCTCATATTATTATATTATTCTTACTGATCCCACAATGATACACTATTTTTACTATAGCTTATGTATTGATCCCACATTGATACACCATTCTTATTAGAGTTTATACATTGATCTTGTATTCTTGTATCATGCTTATTGGATCTTATACATTGTTTTTATTGACATGTCAAACTTCTTGGATATTTACACATTGAACCTATATTGATAAATCCTATTTTCTAGAGTTACTTGTTGACCTTAGTTCTTTATTTTGAGCTTCTAAATCTTACATCTTGATCCTACATTACCATATTATATTTGTAGAGTTACCTTTACTTTGGGGGATTGTCATGCCTTTACCCCTCACAGTAGAGTTTACTACACATCTTTACACTTGAGGCCAACATTCCTCTCTCCTTACATATTTGCACTAGGAGAAGCAAACCTTTGCCCTTACATATTATGCTTTAATTTATATAATTTTATTCTTGGTTTTATCGTATCTTCCCCCACCATATGTCGTATTTTTGATATCTTTAGCACTTGCACCCTTACATCAAGGGAGGCATCATGTTTTCCTTGGCTATATGTTGCATCTTCTTGGTTACATCTCCATATTGGGTGGATTCATGATTTCCTTATTTATCCTTCACACCTTGATGGTTGCATCATTATATTGGGGCTTCATGTCTCATATCATATTTTATCATATTTTTCTTATACAATGGAAACATTGCACTTTCCTCCATATATTACCTTTTTCTTCCCTTGTCCATTAAGGACATATTCTCTTAGCTACACCATTGTGTAAGAATGCTCTTAGAGACCATGTTGAGGACATTGAGGGCTATATCACTAATTTATATCTCCCATGGTAAGGGTAGTAACCCGAATTTATTGATGCTATCTACAACCCACATGTGCTTACCATGCTTTATCATATTCAATGTTGCACATGCTCTTTACATGGTATATTCATTATTGCTAGTACTTTATAAAATTTTATTCTTCCATGCTTATCTCTAGATCTTATATTTATTTTCATGTATTATTTTCCTTTTTCCGTCAATTCCTTGAATCTTATAGATACATCCAATTGAAGAGGTACATATACTGTCAACAATAATACTCTTAGGTCAAGTTTTTAGGTAGTGACAAGTGCTACAAAGACTCATTACTATGACTAGATGCACCATTATCATGAAATGCATTGTGCTTCATACATCTTGTCATCCTATAGTTACCATGCCAAATATACCATTATCATTTTATTTCTTGTTGTTACTATTTCCTAGACAATTGGAAAGATCCTATTTTTTGGTTAATTTTATTTGTTAAACATAAACTATTCTTTGTTTATTTTTACTTTTTTTTTTTGTAAGTTCCTATGGAGAGTACATACCAAAGAACACACTTACATGATGATGCCTTGAAGGGTTTATTTCTTTATATGGGTCCCCTTCATATCCTTGATGATTATATATTTTCTTTAAATGCATGTTTGTGAGTGCTACATACTCTAAGATACATTATCATTTTAGGATTCACATGTACCTCAATATGGGGGAAAATGTAATGGTGAAGTTCGCATAACCATTGCTATTTCACATTTAGTTTGTGTCTATTTTGAGGAAATGTCTTGATACATGTATGTCTATATCAAAAAATGACACAATCTTGTGCAAAGTTGAGTTCATTCCCCTAGCCTTTTAGCCATCCAATTACACACATGACACTAGACACTTATCCCATATGTATCCTTTCACACACATACTCTAGTATATTCACTCTATCCACACATTTACCTATTCACCTATGCATCTACCTCCATAAAGTTGTTAGCCACTTGGATTTGACTATTTTACTAGTTGAGATCATTTTTGGGTTGTGAGGTGGCCCCCTTGGTCATGGAATTGAACCCATCCTTTTCAAAATTTAAAAATCAAATTTGGCTAACTAGCTCAACTTTATTTTTCTTGCCTTGAGTCAACAAATACATGTTTGACACAATTTGATGCTACTTGCTACTATTTTAACACATTAAATTTCATTTATTTACACATCAAGCAATCATTCAAAACCCTTTTTATTATAGAGAATTGAAGGAAAAATAAATATAAAAACATTATTTTTGGAACTTTAAAACGATTAATCCATACATCCTACTCCAACCAGGTTGTTTGGTGTCTTCTGATCTTTGCTTATTTCTTGGAGCTAACTTAGGAGGGGTTGTCTTCTTGTAATGAAATGACAACCCTTTCGAGGTATTTTTAAATAACATTATTCCTCAAATCAACAAAAGGAGCAAAGTAGATAAATAATTAGTTGGTGAGCTACACTATAAAACTCTACATTGTGTAGGGTCAAATTTAGAGCTACAAAATGAGACCACAATTATAGGTAAGACCTAGATTATCGAACTTGAAACCTAACAAAGTAGAAGATTAATGTAGAAATTGAGACATTCTTTCAATAGAGAGATCACACGTTTAGATTTGAGATGTAGAATATTCTAAAATCTTCTTCAAAGGTACTCATTCATCATCATAGAACTAAACATTACTCTTATTGCAAAATAGGCTTAGTGATGAATTCTTAACCTGTAAGTAGTTTCAGATTGAAGTCTGAGGAAGGTGTTTTTAAGATTGTGCTTATCTGAATTAGTATATTATATTTTTATAGAGAGTCTACTATTCATAAAAAAATTACAAGATCTATTCTCTAAAAAATAGCAGAGTAGGTCAAATAAGAGCTAAGACAAATATGTCCTGATTGATCAGGAATATGAGATAGAAAGTACTACAAACACAACCTACTGAAACCTAAAATTCATCTGCTGTCATATACATCATTACTAAAAACCAAATTTCAATACATTTTGGAACTTAATCAGGGGACAAAATTCACCACTTCCATTTTGAGGAAGCGTTCTCAATTTGCTGGTGATCAATTGCTTAGGTCTTCTGAGTGGTAGAATGAATCCATGAGCTATTACTATACAATGTCCTCAACATTGCAAGCACAAATCCTTCAATAAGGATCCAGTTCAATATCAATGTCTTAACGATGCCAGTCTTCATAGGTTGACAGGTTGTTTGATCATTCTCGTCGTAAAAATAGAGAAAATCCACAATCAGTAAACACTTGCCATACATGGGTTTGTATCGTGGAAGATGCCCATTATCTTGTTTATCCCCCAAATGTCCAATGTTGGGTTTTCTCTTTCCAGAAAGGCAGTTATATACTCAAAGGCAACCTCCTCACAGGGGATGGTAAGCCCCATAGGGTGATCAAATCCATACTCTTCCTCAGCTTTCCTCAGCAATGTCTGGAACAGAGGATGTCTCAAATAAGTTATGGGGATTACAAACCTGCTTCTTTTACTCCCAACATATACTGCAAAGTGGCCTTTGGGGACATCCCTGGGAAGAACCCCAACTTTTTCTTCACAGCCATTTGTGAAATAAGAATAGCTCCTCCTTGTTCTGGGAGAAGGAGCATAACCAACTGCTCTGCTGGCATTGACAAGCCTCTGCAACTTGGTCACAAAATTCTTGATGAGCCCAACTTGGGCTATCATGTTTCTCATCCCTCTACCCATTGAAATGAGCCCCTCTTAGGATCTCACCTGACTTTTCAATAGAAAGTCCAGTACCACAACAATTCTCTCCAAAACCGTGGACTGTGATTTGAATACAGCACCAGGTTACGGAGTATATCCTCACATACTATAAAGAGCTGCTATAGACAGAGAAGAGTACTGTTTCTTGCTTATTGTGCTGATAACGAGGCTCCAGAATCCAGAAAAGGACATGTACAACAGATCATCTGTGGGGGCTATTTGATGGATAGCAATATCTTTTTTCGCCATTTCCTATGAGAAAAGCCGTATGGAGCAGTAAAATTTAGTTATGGGCATGGCTAAGGGACAGATGTGCATTCCATTCTGGAGCATTTGTCTTACTGCTTCAATTTGGATATTCTAGCTGCTAGCTGTCATTACCTAATATGGTTTTAAAGAAAAATGAACTTACAGCATTGAAGTTTTCCAATATTTTGGACAGGACGATTATATATATATATAAAGATTTAGTTTTTGCCTTTTCCCTCAAATGTAGATAATTAAAATTAATTTGATTTCAGATTTTATTTGATTGACTAATAACTAGCATACATATATTAAATATTAATATATATAAAATAAACCGAGAGTTATCATTACGGAGATGCCTATCCCCAATATCTTGAAAACTTACATATAAAAACAACCTTTATTTTTTCCTCTTTTTGCAAGCAAGTCATTTCACATTCTAAAAGTAAAATAAATTCTAATTTCAAAAAAGTCATAAAATACTTCAAGTAAAAAAGCTTTTGATTTGTATCTTTTAAATAGGTTGTTAGAAGAAATAAACCTCTTCTTCTAAATTTTTTAGTTCAATTGAATTTTATTGATCTTAGAATATTTTGAAAAGCAAGAAAATAATATCTTCCAAATAAATTAAAAAAAAATATAACATCCATTTTTCTCTTATTTTAAAAATAATTTGAAATCTATAATAAAAAAACGTCTACATACAATGAATGTAGTTATGCAATTGCATGCCATTTGAACATCAAATTCAAGCTAAAGAGTTTTTCTTTACATTGAATTTTGATTTTTGGTGGATGTCATTGTAATACGCCTTTGGCGTAATTATAGATTATATGATTTATATGTGGAGATATTAATAAAAATGTTTGTATAGGTAATATTGAATAAAATTAAATTGAAAAAACATTTGATTTAACAATTTTTATAATAGGATTTTAGCTAATCATACATATTGTTCTTTATTAATTTGTGTCAGTTTTTTGGGCTCTATATTTCACTTTGTTGCAAAAATATTCTATATTAATTTTTTTTTGATCATTGAGATACAAAGCAATGTGTACAACAAGAAGTTTTTCTACTCTCATGAAGTTTGTTCCACTTAATAAAGTGGATGAAGGTATGTGTTGGTCAATTCCTCTTAGTAGCAAGGGAACTAGAAACCTACAAGAGGAATGACTTGTGTATACAATGATCCTAGAGGCTCATATAATCACTGCCAACTATCTAGCCTTACTAATTCCATAACAACACTATCCATCTATGACAAATTCCTAGTGCCACCTAGTTTAGTAAATTTGATCTACCATGTTCTACTTTTTCAAGTTTCTTTTGGATGTGTATTTTTTTAAGGAATCCATAAGGCTCTTCTTCACCTTGTCATTAACAATGGGGAAAATCTCCTTGCCCTTTTCACATACCATCTTGGATTTCCTACATAATAATACACCAATATGTTAATGAGTATTCAAGTTCTCCAACATCCACTAAATAATGGGTTGAACATGCAAATGGCAGAAATCTAGGGTGGGATCTCTTGTGTGAATGTTGGTCTTCATTTGCTCAAGCATGTTATCAATGCACTCTTCTCCCCAGGGATAGGGTAGTCAAGAACCCCATTATTGATAACAATAATGAGGATACAATAAGTGTGATGTATCTCACATCTAACAAAAACATAATTCCTCACAACCTCCCTCACCCTTTTGTCTTATTCTATCTTAGATTTTCCCCACCTTGTTCACTACTATATCATGATTATAAGTTACAAGGGCTTCTACAACTCAAGCATCCTATGTAATATAATGAAGTAAGAAGTCAAATAGATTTTAATTGGTTTGATTATTTGAATTTTCATCAAAAAATGCTAAGGATCAGATGCGGTGGCTACAAATGAACATGTGCATGCCTTCTTTGCATTTGTCATAATATTCTTGATCCATTCATTTTTAAATATATGAGTCCATTATTCTTTGTAGGGGCACAAATGAAGGAAAATAAAATAAAAATGACAACCTACTAATCACAAAACAAACAAATATGCAAAAGCCCCAAATTTCCTTGATAGAATAAGAGGCCTAGGGAATCTATTATATGGAGTTTCAAAATATAGGTGACATTATGAAACATAACCATATTCACCAATATAACCCAACTATAATGCTTATAACATCCAAATACATTATTTATATCAAACAACAAAGTACAGAAAGGCTACCCCAATGGGCATTATTATTGTCATTCTCCCTCATAATGATCATTGGGAAGAACATGAAATAAATATTTGAGCTTTTAGAACCTTTCATGAGCTATAGGCTTCATGAAGATATCTACTATATGATCTTTTATACTATAATATACAATCTTGATCAATCCTTGTTGAACCAATTCTCTAATATAATGGTTTTGAATCTCAATATGTTTGGCCCTACTATGAAGAATTATATTCTTTGTCATTTTATAACACTCTTGCTGTCGGGTATGTGCAGGATCATCATGGAAAAAGCAAGCCCTTAAGTGGTGAAAAATTTAGAAAAATTAGAGTTAGACAACTTGACGTAAAAATTTGAATAAGTTATCTATATTATTTCAAAAATATGTAAGAATAGAATATGTAGCAAATTGAATATAGTTTCTAAACTACTAGGTTTATTTTTTTTTAAAAATCTATTTGGTGAAAATTTGAAATTTCAATGTAGTAGCACTCAAATTTCAGGGAAAAAAGAAGAAGTAGGTGTCTGTCTGACCACCCTAAACACAATAAAATGATAATATTTTTTTATAAGATTTTAGATACAAGTAGAGGACTCATGTCCCAATGTGATGCATATTTTTTTGTAATTTTTTTCCAAGAAAATAATTAATTATGATTTTTTTATTACAACTTTTAAAAAATATAAAAACTTGTATGTTTGACCACGTTAACTTGGTCAAAAATTCATATTTTTTTTATCCTGTAGTATGTGAAGCATAGAATGTGACATGTTTTGGATTCAAAAAATGTGATACCGTTTGAAAGCTATAGATGTTTTTCAATCAGCCTATCAATCGGGACTTTAGTCATAATTCAAATAGAAAATGAATATAATAATTATTTATTAAATTCAAAATAAAGCATAATTTATATAGGTGGAAAGCTGAGAATATCCTTTAAAACCCCTTTTCGTTTCATCAATTTTGGGTTAAAAAAAAGTCGTCAGTCACATACCCTACACATACCCATCATATCGCCACTTTTTGGCCCATCATGATCTTGCACATACCCTGTCACAATACAACAAGCTAGGCCCACTTTTTATGTAGTGTAAATCCTCTAGTATTCTTATCAACCACATGGTTTGGAAAGCTGCTAATGTTGCAATTTTGAACTCTACCTTTGCTATAGAAAGTATATAGTTGGTTGTTTCTTGGAATTTGAAGAGAATACTATAGAACCAAGACTATAATTCTAACTAGAGGAAGAATTTTGGTCACTTGTGGAACCTACCCAATTTGAATTTGTATAGCCAACCAACTTACTATCCTTTGAATTATAAAATTTGAGACCATAAATCAATTTCCCTTTGACATATTTGAGAATCCTCTTAACTGCACTCCAATGTGTTTTCTTAGGTTTTGACATGAACCTAGATACCAAGCTTACTACATATGTGATATATAGTGTAGTGTAGAAAAATGTAGCCCTTTTTCACACCTAATTTTTGAATGATTAACATTAAAATGAACCTAATGTTTCCTTGATCTAGTGTTGTATTGTGTTTTACACATTCACATTAGGTTTAGGGCCCTTTTAAGCTAAATAGACCTAATTTTTCCTTAATTTAGTGTTGTAAAGTGTATTTATTTACACATTCACATTAAGTTTTATGCTCTCTTACATTTATGACCTTCATATCATCATTAATAGGCCCCTAATACCTTTTATTATGCATCCTGAGGCTTATTTCAATCAAGATGCCAACATAATCAACAAATACACTTAATATCTTAACTCCCCGACATTTCCTCTGCCTACAAAGCCTTGGTGAGACCCATACGCCACCTTGGGAATATGAGTCCCACCTAGATGGGACCTATACGCCACCTTTAGCGTATGAGTCCCATTTGGCACCATTTTAGGGTTTTGATTTGGAAATCAGGGTTTTGGATTCAAATTTCATGAATGTCAGCATTTGGGATCTAATAAACAGTAAGTTAGATGGAATGCCTATTTAAACAAGGTTTTAAATCATTACTTCACTAAGAAACCAAGAGTCAAGCATCGTAAGACTTCACAAGAGCATCATAGAGTATTAAAGAGCATTTCTAAGGCATTCAAGGGAAAATTTCTATCATTTATTGCAGCAATTCAAGATCCATCGTCATTTCAAAGGCATAATGCATCAAGCATGTAGTTGAGCTAGTGTTGTGATGTAGTATTCAAGATTCAAGTTAGGAATTATTTCATATCCAATTCAAGATCAAGATCTACATTCTACATGGCCACTTCATGTTAGATTACTGACTTACATTTCAAGACATCATTCAAGGTATCAATATTCATTGTTTCATCATAAGGTTTAATTACCTAAATGGGGTTTGACCAAGGAAAACCCTTATTCCCAACAATCAACAAGTTTTCCTTCTCTTTGATGTGTGATTGCAGATCTAGGTGCTTTGAGCTTGAAGATCCTTTGAAGAAAAAGTTGCAAGATTGAAGAAAGTTGTCAAGGTTGTCATCTTCACGAAAAGTCACCTATAGACCAGAATTCAAGCTTTTAGGCCCATAGATCTAGTAGGAGAGAAGCTACAACAACCGTGGTCGTGTAATCTATTGTTAATCTAATTAAAACAAAACACTATTAACAGAACTTTAAATTGAAGAAAATTTGAAATAAACTTGGCTATAAAATAACAATTCTTCAAGAACGTTCCGTCTTTCTCTATCTCCAGAGATTGGTTTGAAGCTTTCTGGCTCTCAGATTGTGTGAGCTTCTCCAAATGACTACTGCAGAACGAGTATGCAAAGGAAAACTATCCTAAATGATGGTGAAGATGGACAGGGGTTGTAATTATGTACAGGGGCTGTAGATGAGATGAGTCATGATTCTATTGCTATGATTGCTATACTATTGCTATGATAATACTCTATGAATGCTAATGCTGCTTGTAATTTGGCTATAGTTTTCTTGCTTCCAATTCTATATGATTTGGAGCTCCCGGCAGCTGTATTTATAGATTTTTGCAGGCTTCATCCTGGCTGGCAAGAATCTACGGCTGTAAATTGTCTGGTATGTTTGAATGGTGAGAGATTGAGAAGTTGAGAAGAAAAGGGAGAAGGTTGAGAGGTTGGAGAGAAGAATGGAAGCTTGTCTTCAACCCACGGGAACAAGCCTGCACAGGAACAGAGAAATTTAATTTTCTGTTTTGGCAGTTTGTTTCCCGGGAGTTGAAGATAAATCTCAAATTAAATAAATATTTAAATTTATTTAATTTCCTTTATTGCTTTTTGATATTTGATATTTGATTTTTTTTTAAAACTATAGAAGAATTAATTAAATATTTTGGTAATATTTAATCATGAATGACTTTAGAAGATTTTTGAAATATTTAGAAGAATTTAATTAAATATTTTCGGAAATATTTAATTATGAATAGATTTTTGAATTGATTTAGAGGAATTTTGAAATGATTTAAAAATGAATATTAGATTAGAAGAAATAATCAAATATTTTGGAATATTTAATTATAAATGATATTTAGAAGAATTATAATATTTTAATCTTTATTTGAATAAAATATTCAAACTAAGATTATATGATAATTAATATAAATAAATTGTAACATTTATTTAATTAATTAAGAAATGAATATGAAAAGGTGATTAAATATTTAATCGAAATGAAATCATGAACAATATAAATAAATTATTTAAATTTATTTATACGTAGATAGAATCAAAAGATTTTAATTAAATATTAAAAATATTTAATTAATTACCAGACAATGTGATATGACCATTTTTAAGTGTATACATTTTGCCCCTCTTTGAAGTGATGTGTTTTACGCATTACTTCAAAGAATTTTTGAAATTTTGCCCCAAATATTGATTTTTGATTTGTTGATAGATATATGCCCCCGCGAACGATGAATCGATGTTTGAATTTTTGAATTTTTTTAGATTTTTGTGGAATTTTTCAATTTTTTTGATTTTGAAGATGTCGATTCATCGTTCGAAAATAATGATGTGAAGAAACTGACCCGAAGAAATATTAAATGAAAATTTGATGAAGAAATTGCCCCTTGTATGTAAAAAAATATGATAAAATGCCCCAATTTTACCATTATATAGGTTAAAAATGTCATTTTCCATGTCATTTTCAATTTTAACCTAGTAAAATTTGCAAATTTTGAGCTCTGGGTTGACAATCATGGCACTTCCAGTTCACCTGCACCGTTTCGAGCGTATCCGACGTCATCAGCGGCCGGCGCACTACGGACCTCCGGTATGTGTCTCGTAACTGCTTGTCTGTCGAAAATTTCATTTTGCGCACGTTTTTAATGTTTTAATTCAAAAACATTGAGTTTTAGCGCTCTTAAAGTTTTTCGTAGCGCACTCAACAATTTTCGTAGCGCATACAATATTGTAGCGCCCTTAAGGCGTATCGTAGCGCATTTGAAATTTTCCACAGCGCATAATTTTCCATAGCGCCCGTGATATATTTCATAGCGCTTTTGATTATTTCCATAGCGCATATGATATCGTAGCGCAACTAAGATGTATTGCAGCGCTCTTAACCAATATTGTAGCGCAAACTTTTCCATAGCGCCCGTGATATAAATCATAGCGCCATTAATTGATTCTGTAGCGCAAAATTTTATTTAGCGTTGATAAAGATTTTTGTAGCGCAGACAACTAGTTCTGTAGCGCTTTTTGTTCCACATGATAAATTTGTTTCCCAAATTGTTGGAGAACAAATAGTAGTTGATAAATTTGCTTTTAAAGTTGTTAAAAACAAATAGTATAGATAAGTTTTCTTCTAAAGTTGTTAGAAAGAAACTTGATGTTGATGTTGATGTTGATGTTGATTGATTCATTTTGAATTGATATGTTAAAATGATTTGATATTGATGTTGTTTTGATGATGTATGTGAACAGGAGAGACTAGGTGTCTTGCAGATACGAGAGGCTTTTCCGAGTACATGGTCATTGATTCCACATTTGTTACAGTCTGATAGAGATGTGATTGACGCTTGTGGTTTGACTGCATTACTTGATATGCCCGAGGTTCGCCTCAATAGGGCTCTATTGACAGCACTTGCAGAGAGGTGGCATAGCGATACCAACACCTTTCATTTACCGACCGGCGAGATTACAGTGACTCCCGAGGATGTATATCGCATCCTACGGATCCCAGTGATGGGAGAGGTAGTTGTGTTTGACAGACGAGAGGCTGGAGGTACTCTTGCTTTGAGACGGATATTCAGAGATGATCAGATAGCTGGGTACTACATCCCATGGAGTGAGATTACAGATTCCTACCCACCACTACCAGCTGTGCTTGCAGGTTTCATTGGAGGTGTGTTGTGCCCCGACCATAGGTCGAAGGGGTTCGCGATCGGATGGGGTCGTGTCTTAGAGAGCATGGTGATGCAGGGCACACGATATGCATGGGGTAGCTGTATGCTAGCCCACCTATATGACGAGTTACATCACATTGTCTATGGTAGAGGCCGGAGTTTTGCGGTTGGATGCTCATTATTACAGATATGGGCATGGGAGCATTTTGCAGTGTTACGTCCATTGACTCGAGGAGATCGTCCACCTGGTCGACCATATAGATGGAGATATTCACATATTATTGCTCAGCCTAGACTGGGCAAGCTAGTGTATTGGCAGCGGCTATTGGATAGTTTGGATACAGTATGCTGGAGGCCATATTTGGATTGTGAGCCATGGCCAGAGGATGCGAGGGAGATGCCTTTTGTATGCACTTCCAGATTTTTGATTGGACGGACCACATGGATTTTGGAGAGATTTCTTGCTGGACGTGTATTGCGACAGTTTGGTCGGACTCAGGGTATGCCTGTTGGTTCAGCTATTTATGCACGGCGACAGGCAGAGCTTGCAGTGTGGGGCCCACGGATCTCTTATGATGCAGCTGTTGCAGAGTTTATCAGTTTAGGTGCACAGATGTGGGACTACCAGGCGGATGTTCTGGATGCAGGGGCGACACATGAGTATGTTCAGTATGTTCTACAACATCCTCCTCCACGCATGTTTGATCCTGATGAGGCCGTTGCTCCTGTCATTGGACAGAGACGTCGACAGAGAGATTCAGAGTCAGGTGATGATGATTCAGAGGACAGTGAGGACGAGGAGGGTAGCGGAGATGATGACTCAGATGGAGATGATGGTGGTGATGGTAGGGGTGGCAGGAGAGACGGCAAAAGCAGAGGTGGCGTGGAGAGGTGGAAGAGGAGTAGTGTGCAGAGGTGGACTAATTTTGGATGAGGGGCATACCGACCCATCTCACAAGGGATCCGCCAAAAGAGGGGCCTACATCTCTTTGCAGAGCAATAACATGCAGCTCGCGCTCAGCTATCACGTGCACATGCCTTGGATTTCACAAATAAGGTGGTCGTGACTTCGATCACTGCCGAGAGAGATGCGGCTAGACAGCGGGGCGAGCAGGCCATTGCCTTAGCAGATAGCCTATAGAGAGTGGCAGGGAGCACTTTGCCAGGTGATATGATGAGGGAGGTTACGAGGGCTACTCGAGAGGCAGAGTTTTATCGCACTAGATATCATGATGTAGTCCCAGCTGAGCAGAGAGAGAGCTACACTCAGTCACGATCTACTCATGGTCGCTCTCGTACTACCAGCAGGGGTGTGACACAACCATTACCTCCTAGAGGGCCACCGGGGTCAGGCGGAGCAGGTCCATCAGGGGCAGGTGATACAGGTCCATCAGGGGCAGGTGGTACAGGTCCTAGGCCAGCTCCATCACAGGATAGTTCAGCCTAGTGCATTGTATATGATCTCTTTTATGATATTCTGTTGAGACATTTTGTATACACCGTGAGATGATCACATTTTTGATGATATTATATCATTTGTAATTTGACATCCTTGTACATTTTGACATTCATTTTTGAGATATGCAGAGATGATTTTACATGATATATATATGATGTGTACTATATATGATGATTTCATGATGGTATGAGATAAATGAATGTATGATGTTTATGATAGATGAATGAATGTATGATGTTTATGATAAATGATGCAATAATTTATGAAATGATGTTTATGATAAATGAATGAATGTATGATGTTTATGATAGATGATGCAATAATTTATGAAATGATGTTTATGATAAATGAATGAATGTATGATGTTTATGATAGATGATGCAATAATTTATGAAATGATGTTTATGATAAATGAATGAATGTATGATGTTTATGAATGTCAAAATATACTCAGTCATATTTGAAAAGATATAGATCTTTGATTCTTTGCCAGCTTTTGGGAATCTATAAATTCAAAATGCAAATTCTAACATGAATGCAATCTATACTAACCATGCAGGACATTCATACAATATTTCCATTTGGAGAGCTTATACATGCTTTTTGTATCATCATAGAGCTTTGAAATGTTGAAAGTTAATACAAGCATCAAAGGGTATGTTAGCACCAGTGATGACCTGAGTATTGCTTTCATGATTTTTGATATAGCAAGTTAATACAAGCATCTAGGTATAATTGAACCAAGATGACCTGAGTATTGCTTGCATAAACAGACAAGAGTTAACCCTTTTCCCATGCAAATTCTGAAATGTCATCCATGATACATAGTAGAGCATGTCTCGCGACCAATTTGCATAGTACTAATGAATTTCCTCACAAACAGAAGACAAAGAAAAATCATACTCCTTCCTTGCTTTTCTAGTTCAGAACATCATCGAATTACTCCAGAGATATGATAGAAAATTAAACAACCATTCAAATCCTGTTTAAGGCATTTCAAACATTTATTCAGATTAAGATCATCCAACTTGGTTATCATCATTGATATTCTCACTTCGATAGTTGTTTGGATCATGTTATTGGCATAAACATGTTTGTGATTGAGTTGATTTGACAATGTTCGTTTTGTTTTGTCAAACTGTTACTTGTCTGCTTGTGATATTTTGAAAGCTCGTTACCCCTCTATTGTATTTTTCTACGTTTTTCCCCCAATGTAAACACAACCTAAAGATAAAAGATATGTACAAATTTCATCAAGCCATGATGAAACCTAAAGATTCCCACTACATGGTATGGATAATGAAAGATATTTACAGATGATAGACGTGGATGAATGATGCCTAAAGTGAAAATAAGACATAAACTAATAAATGGAGGAGCCCATTTCGATCACAAGTAGCGCTTGTTTGCCAAGTTTTCACCACTTGTTTTTATTGCACTTTTTCAAGATTTTTCTGATTTTTTTTTATTTTTTCAGGACTTTTTATGATTTTTTTGATTTTTTCAGGACTTTTTATGATTTTTTTTGATTTTTTTCAGGACTTTTTATGATGATTTTTTTTTGATTTTTTCAGGACCTTTAGACATAAAACTTCTTAAGGTGAATACTATTGGTTGGCTCTTCAAACAGGTCCCCCTCTGATGTGGATAATTGATATGCTCCAGAACCATATGCTGCTATAATAACAAATGGACTAAGCCAATTAGGTTCAAATTTGCCTTTCTTTTCTCTATCTTGCTGATTACGTGGTTTTTCCTTCAAAACTAAGTCACCCACTTGAAATGCCCGTGGTTTAACTCTGTGGTTATAACTACGAGATATGACTTGTTGATAACCTTTCAAGTGATCAGCTGCATGTTGGCGTCTTCCATCTAACAGTTCGAGTTCTTGAAGGCGAGAAACTCGGTAGTCTTCATCACTTATCAATCCCTTAAGTGAAACCCTAAGCGAAGGTATTTCAACTTCCAATGGTAAGATTGCTTCTGCTCCATAGACTAAAGCATATGGTGTAGCTCCTGTTGGTGTGCGAATACTAGTTCTATATGCCCACAAAGCTGGGTTGAGTTGAACATGCCAATCATGTCCAGCATCATTTACTGTCTTCTTTAATATCTTTAAAATGGTCTTGTTAGAAGCTTCTGCTTGACCATTACCTTGTGGATAATAAGGTGTGGAGTACCTGTGTTGGATATGAAATCTTTCACAAAGTTTATCAACATCCTGATTCTTAAAAGGTCTTCCATTATCAGTAACAATAGAATTAGGAATTCCATATCTACAAATAATGTAATTCAGGATAAATGAAGATATTTGTTTACCAGTCACTGTTGTTAGAGGAACAGCTTCAATCCATTTTGTAAAATATTCAGTAGCTGTGATGATAAACTTATGACCATTTGACGATGAAGGATGTATTTTACCAACAAGATCCAATCCCCACTGAGAAAAAGGCCATGTTGAAATAAAAGGCTGCAATTCCTGTGCAGGTGCATGAATAAGATTCCCATGAATCTGGCATTTAGAACATTTCTTAACAAAAGTAAAAGAATCTTGCTCCATTGTAGGCCAATAGTATTCCATTCTGACAAGTTTCTTTGCTAAGGTCAAACCACTTGAATGAGTTCCACAAATACCACTGTGAACCTCTTGTAAGGCTTTTTCAGATTCGTCACTTTCAAGACATCTAAGGAGTGTACCATCAAGACCACGTCTATAAAGGATATTGGCAATTAAGGTATAACGGGATGATTGGCGAATAAAATTCCGTTTTTGGTTTCGTGATAAATCTAAAGGCAAGATGTTATCTTTCAAATAGGTATATGTTTTGCCATATAAGGGTGAATCTGAACCAGTCAAATGACATATAACTTGGTTTTTAGGATTATCATATGCAGGAGAAAACAATTGTTCCACCAAGAATTCATACTTAGTTTGATCTTCTGATATTTGTAATAAAGAAGCAATGGTAGCCATTGCATCTGCAGCTTTATTGTCAATTCTTGATATTTGTGAAAACTTAATTGACACAAAATATTTCTTATAATCATCCACCATGTGTTTGTATGGTAGCAACTTATCATCTTTAGTTTGATAATCATCATTGATTTGATTAATGATAAGTTGTGAATCACCATAAACTTCCAGCTTTGTAATCTGCCATTCCAAAGCTATCTTTAATCCTATGAGTAATGCCTCATATTCTACTATGTTATTTGTGCAAGGAAACATCAATCGATATGATCTTGAGATGGTATGTCCTTCAGGTGTAACAAAAAGAATCCCTGCCCCCGAGCCATATTGTGTATATGATCCATCAAAGTATAATGCCCACGGTCTCTGAATTGTTGCTGAAAAGACATCTGCATCAGGAAACTCAATATGTATTGGATTATCTTCTTGTAAAGGAGCTTCAGCTAACTAATCTGCAATGACCTGTCCTTTAATTGCTTTTCGATCTATATAGTGAATATCAAACTCACTTAAGATCATTACCCATTTTGCAAGTCTTCCTGTTAAAATGGCTCTGTTTAATAGATATTTCAATGGATCTATCTTTGTTATCAGCTTAACTGTATGAGTCAACATATAATGTCGCCACTTTTGAGAAGCAAACACTACTGCAAGATAGGCTTTTTCAATGAAACTGTAATTTAACTCATGTCTTGTTAAGGTTCTGCTGATATAATATATAGCCCTTTCTTTACCTGTAGAGTCTTCTTGTGCTAGCAATGCACCCAAAGATACTTCTGTTGCTGAAATATAGAGTATAAGTGGCTCTCCTGGAATAGGCGGAATTAGAACTGGTGGATGTGTAAGATATTGCTTAATCTGATTGAATGTTGCTTCACATTTGTCATCCCATTTAAATGGAACATTTTTATGCAATAAATGTGTGAATGGCAAGCTTTTGTCTGCCAGTTGAGCTATAAACCTTCTGATGGACTGTAATCTTCCTTGCAAGGATCTTAATTGACTGATATTTCGTGGTGGAGGCATGTCCATTATAGCTTGTACCTTTTCTGAATCAACTTCTATACCCTTTTTTGAAACAATGTACCCTAGGAGTTTTCCAGATGTAACACCGAAGACACACTTCTTTGGATTCAGTCGAACATTGAATTTTTCCATTCTGACAAAGATTTTTGACAAGATTTCTAGGTGTTCATCTCGTGTATGAGATTTAGCAAGTAAATCGTCAACATAATCTTCCATGAATGTATGCATCATATCATGAAAAATAGTTGTCATTGCTCTTTGATAAGTAGCTCCAGCATTTCTTTAACCCAAATGGCATTACATTCCAGCAATAAGTACCCCAAGGACATGTGAACGCTGTTTTATCTTGATCTTCTGGTGCAATTTTTATCTGGTTGTATCCTGAGAATCCATCCATTAATGAATACATTGCATGACCAGCAGTTAAGTCAACAATCAAATCTATGTTAGGTAAAGGAAAATCATCTTTAGGGCATGCTTTATTTAAATCCCTAAAATTTGTACAAACTCCGATCCTTCCATCTGGCTTTGAAACATGTACAATGTTTGAAATCCATTCTGCATAGTCAATAGTTCGAATGAATCCAACATCTAAAAGCTTCTTTAATTCTTCCTTGACCAATAATGCAACATGTGGATGCATCTTTCTGAGTTTTTGCTTTACAGGTTTTATCCCAGGTTTGATAGATAAATGATGCATTATCAGATTAGGATCTAACCCTGGCATATCAGCATATGACCAAGCAAAGTTAATTTGATTATCCTTCAAGAATTGCATGAATTTCTGGACTTCTTCAACTGTTAATGATGCTGCAATTTGCAAAACTTTTGGCTGCTCTGCTGTACTTATGTTGATTGATTCTGTTGGTTCAATCAAAATAGAAGATCTTTCATGATAATACTTGGGAAGAGTGTCAAGTTTCTCATCCTTCACTGCCTCAGAAAGGTTTTCACTGTCAGATTCGCTCTTTATTTTTCTTTTGTTTTGATCTATCACTGCCTTTTTTCGGTTTTCATCAATAGATCCATCTTTTATTTCATTTATTTTGCAGCTAAGAGACTTGACACTCTCCTTTTCAAAATCATGAGTATAAGATTCTTGAATGAAACAATTGTTTTCTTCATTTGAGGAACAAAGGAAAGTTATAACATCTTCATCATTACTGAATGTAGGAATATGGATAGGTACGTCAATATCCCAATCTATAAGTTCTGGATAAACTAAAGGCATAGGATCATTATGTTGGGTAAGGTCTTGAATTGTCAAAGTCATGATGTGGTTGTCATCCTCATGGTAGACAAGGTCTATGATGGTATTCTCCTGTTGATTATCCATCTCGTTAGAATCTGATTCTTCCTCACTTGAGTCATGATCGCTTTGTAAAACATAATCGAGTGAAGGCCTTGACCCTTCTCCTTGTATAAGAACAGGTGCATATTTGTGTATAATATCAACTTGTTTATCCTTCCAGAATTCATCATTATAAATGGTGTCCCATTCATATTCATTAGAATCGGTATCTGAACTATTTTGTAATTGGAAAACTGATTCATGAGATTTATCTGACACGGATTCTCCTTCATGAACTAATGATGTCTGCTGTGAAGTAAGTTCTTCTTTATCTTTACCATATCCAAGTCCTGTTTTATCACTTGACTGCTTTGAAATAGGCTGAATTGGTTCCACAATTCCTTCTCTTCGTTTCCCTATAGGACCATTTCCTTCATAACCCATCTTTTGCATGATAGTGTACCCTTTACCATATTGTTCTTTAGGTAACTTAATGTGTAAGAGAGATTCATCTTCATCTTTGTATAGCCAATTTAGAATGTCCCTATCTTCATTTTCTTCTTCAGTGGTATTAGCTCTAATGAATTTTCCATCAAACTTTGTGATTGGCACGGAAGTTTGAGATGTAGAAGCAGTTGCAATCTTTTGATTTGATAAAGTTGGTAATCCATGTGATCTTGGAGAAGGAGGCAAAGTAGAAAGAGATAGTGAATATTCACCTACCCCTTTGTCTTTAAATTTCAGCTTAGTATCAAGATTCTTTGTTAATTCTTGCAATTGGACTTGTAAATTAGAAGAAGAAACAACAAGAGCTTCTCTATTATGTGGCACAAAGACATCTTGACTCACCCTAAGATTGGAACAAGTTTGGGTACTATTGTAATCAGCTTGTATGGTTATTTCTTGTCCATCATATGGAAACTTGATACATTGATGATATGTTGATGGTACTGCTTGCATATCATGGATCCACGGATGACCCAAAAGTATGTTATAAGACAAATCTCGATCTAGAACCTGACAAAAAGTATTCTTCACAACAGGTCCCACTCTGATAGGTAGCAATATTAATCCCTTAGAAGTTCTTTCTTCATCATCATATGCCTTAATAGTTATCTTCCTTCGTGAATCAATTTCATTTTCTGAAATTCCTAAGGCATTTATTAATTTTAAGGTACAAATATTCAAACCGGCTCCTCCATCTATTAAGACACGTCTAATTCGATGTTTATGGATCATGACTTCAAGATAGAGCGAGGAATTATGTGGATGTGTCATAGAAGCATCATCTTTATCGAAAAATGAAAGACAAGTGGGGGAAGACAAATGTCCTACCATGGCTTGAAATCTATTTGCATCTAGATCAATATCAACAGTTGTGTTCACAAGCGCTTCTTCTAAAATATTTTTGTGTATAGGGGATATTTTAAGAAGTTCAAGAATAGAAATTTGAGCTGATGTTGTTCTCAATTGATCAACCAGATTATATTGAGTTGGAGAAGAAATAGTTGTTTTAGACGAACTTCCTTTTAAAACAACCTTTGCTTGACCTCTTGTTGTTACATTAACCTGTTGATATTCTTGTTTTCCTTTGATTTTGATAACATTAATCCGATTATCATCTGTGTAAATATGACGGATTATATTGTCTTCAACATTATGTATGCTTTTGGCTTTGGTATCCGATGTTTCCCCCTTTTGGTAGTTTGGCAAAGGATCTTTGAATGATTGATGATCATCATTGGTATGATGTCCCTCAATTGTAATAGTACCA
>VDFB02271358.1:1092632345-1092699403 GCA_007258455.2 Sequoia sempervirens | reverse complement strand
TCTAGTCAGATATGTAAGCATTGCACTTACCAAGTCTTTGAGCTGAAAATACTACATTATTATCTTTTCTTTTTGCTCTTGTAGTTGGAACAATTGTCCATGTAGATTTTCAATTTCCATCCTATTACACCATCTACATCTCTTGTTAGATAATAGATATCAGAGGCCCGAGAAACTTGTGACTCAATCAAGTCCATTTGGTCTTTTATGCTCTTTGTGGAAAGAGACCATTTCAAACAAAATTGAAACAATTTTTTTTGTCCTCTACACAATTTCGAATATTTAAGTTGCTCTGTAACTTACCATGTGAAACAACCCACTTGTTAGAAGCATCTTCCAACCTCTTGTCATTGATCTTCTTATTCATTTCCTTTTCCAATCTTTCCTCTAAATCAGTAGAATATTCCTTAAATGAATCAAGTAGTAAGATTAGTTGTTGCACATCAGATGAAGAATTGTCAACATTTGCACTGGGGAAGTTGTCTTGTAGCACTTTGAATGCTTCATCAATCATCTCAACACTCTTTTGGTGAGATTAAAATCTCCTTTCTCATGGAGGCATGAAAAGCATCACCAAGTTGCAATTTATGTAAGGAAAATATTTTGTCCATGTCAACTTGTCCTTGAATTTGTAGTAACTATGTTGACACCACCGGTTGAAACTAAAGTTGTATGTCCAGTAAACTTTTCAAAGAATATACAGATGCTTTGGAGGATTTACCAACCATTTGAGTACTTTCTTCTTCCCTTTTCTCTTTCTCAGGTTCTCCTACTCTCCATTGTTGGAGCTGTCTTTTGTAATCTTCTCTTCCTCAACAGTCTTTTCTCCATCCAGAGGAGGCAAGTTTTCATCCTTTTGCACCTCAAAGTTCTCTGGGACTTCTTCTTCTTTTTGCTCATCATCCTTCTTTATATCTAGGAGGGATTTTTTTTTTCTTCTTGTGATTCATCCTTCTCTGGGATGTCCTATTTCTCTTCCTCTACAACCATATTCTCCATATTTGAAGGAATATTTTCAGTCATCACATCTTGAATATTCTCCTCTGTAGGTACATGCTCATGATGTTTAGTATCAGGTTCATTGACTTTCAGGATGGATGTGTCATTCTGCATTTTAGTTTCACTGTCTAGAGACATTCCTAGTTCTTTGACTAAATCTATAACCTTTTGCAGTGATTCATTCTTCAATCTTTCTATGTCTTCATTGTCCCTACTCATTAGAGTGCTAACTCTTTGTTTTGTTATGAATTCTTTGTTATATACTTGAGCCAATCTTGCTCTATCCTCATCAGTGAGAGAAGAACCGATCTTCTCCAAGGCAAAATTCCTCATTTTTGCAACTTCCTCAAATTCTTATTGTCTTCTCGCACTTAGAACTCCTTTTAAGTCATTTGGTAACTAGTCCTCTCAATCTCACTCAAGTGAGTATTAAATGTAACCATGTATTTTACAATGGCTTCCTCTATTGTAGCCTTATCCTCATTATTAGACTTAGGATATATTTGTGTTGTCTCTTCTAGGAGACCAAAATTTGTAATACTATTAAATAATGCATCCAATTTTAAGGGACTATGTACCCTTATCGAAGGTGATTTATCCTTCTTTCCTTTTCCTTTTCCCTCACTTTTTACTGATTATTTTTTTTCCTTATTTTCTCTTCTCTGAAACACAATGCTTTCTTTTCTTTCTCTATTTCCTCCTCACTCTCAGTATCAAAAATATCAATCTTAGCTTTCTTTGCACTTGCCTCTTCTCTAGAGGCTTGAGGAAATCTCTTATTCTGGACCAATTTAGGTCCTTCCTCTTCTTCTTCTTCACCCTCACAACTGATGTAATTTTCCCTTATTGCCCTTTCTTTTCTTCTCCTCTATAGAGGATTGTGTTGTGTTGTAAGGGAATTGGATGTAGCTTTCTTCTTAACACCAACTGCAGGATTAGTTTTAGAGGCATGTGGAATAGTTAGAGAGAGAGTAGAGGTCCTGATAAACCTTCTTATGTTTGGTGCACCCTATGGATTCACAGATGGGGCTTTTATTTTCTCTGTAGATCCCTTTGAAGAACCAACTATCTCTTCCAACTCTGCTTTCATCTTCTCTACATTCTTCTTTTTTTTTTCCTTGTGCTTCAGGTGCACTTCTCCATATTTCACTTCATAGGTTCTAAGCCTATCTACTATAGGATCTCTTGGTTTTCTCAGCATGTGTTCTGCAAGTCCTATGATTACATCTTCTACTACTTCATATCCCATTTCTAGAAAATGAACTATGCTGGGTTCAACTACTTCCATAATGCATTCATCTTGGAACCATAAAGGTTATTTCCTTGTATTTCTCAATAACACTTTTAGGAATCCTTTCTCTTTCTTATATCTTTTCTTGAAAGGTCTTGAAGAAACCCCATATCATACTTTTTTGAGTATCTAGGTCTACAAACCTTCTTAAATGATCTTTGATATGAATTTCAATAGGAATGTTGTCCAACCAAATAATATTCTTCACACCAACAAAATCTCTAAGAAATTAAAACAATAAACATATGATAAGGGTACCATACTAGAATGGGTAGCAAGAATCCTTGGTCTTCTGTAGGTTCTCCATCAACTACTATCTCAGGAGCTCGCACAGATCAATATCCAAATGCTCTTTCACCATTTGGTGAGTATTGTGTATAGCTATGGTTGACACAAAATTCTCTCTATTAGTGTAATTTATCTTGTATTCGATCATCATCAAAGCATATTTTACTGCCAGACCATTATTTCCTTCACCGTTAGGGCATGATTGTCAATTTTTTCACTAGAGAGTTTCATAACCATCTCATTCTTCACAACCTTTATTATTGGGATGGGTCCTTCAGAGCATAGACTGGTAACAACCTTGATAGGTTGCTTGTTAATCAAATGCGACATATCCAACCACATAAATTTGTCATGAATATGGCTTAACACATACTTAACCCATGTATCTTCATGATAGAAATTTGGAAATTTATTGCACACATCTAGCTTCTTCTCCATCAAACCCTCAAATTTAGGTTTTAATACAAAGTCATCTCCAGTCATATGCACATCCTCAATATGTATAACACCATAAAGAAATATAAAAAAAGTGCCTTCCAAATTTGTCTCCATGGATTTGAAAGGGTGCTTCTTATACTTAGGTCTTTGTCATTCCAAGACATCAATTAATTGAGGAGTATACATGTCATAAATCAAGCTAGGGTTTCACAAAATACTGATAAATACCTATGATTTTCTTTTCCGGTAGGGTTTCACACAACAACTCAAAATCTCTTTGAATCACCTTTGTCCTACTCTTCACTCTTCAAATTCTCTATCACAAATGACTTAATCATATGCGAAATAAAATATAAACAATTTTTCAAAGACCTAAAATGCACTGATTTCAGTGAATAAAGTTAGGTCAAAAGTTGACAAACCCTCATTGTGTTGACACAGTCACCTTCAATCATTCAACAAATCTCTGCAACAGGAAATATCATTCTGGAAATACCATCGGCAGTTCAACAATGTCAATCTACACATGCACCAGTGTGTTGAGGACATCAGCGCCACTTCTTTGGCAAGGGCTTAGTATTTTCTATTAAAACTCCCTTTGAGCCAAAGCTCTTCATCTAGTTTCTAGAGGAAACATCTACACCAAAAGCTAGCACAAACTCATTCTTCACCTTAATCTCTTCTTTCTTTTTCCATATTTTTCTTATCTCTTTCTTCATTTCAATCGAATCTACCTTTTATGCTAGATTACCCTTCTTTTGTGAAACAAAGGGTTTCACATTCTTGCTTTTGTAAAATTTGATATGTGTTCTAGTTTGTTGAATTTGTAACAAGTGACACCTTTTTGAACAAGCTCACTTCTAGCCATTCTAAATCTGCATTCATTAGCCTTATGCCCAAATCCATTTCATGTACATTAGTAGCCATTTGAAGGATTGAAGCATCATACCACTATTGTAACCATTCATCATTTGATTTCTAAATTCACTAGATCTATGACCAAATCTATTGCGTGTACAACACTGACTGAGTGTAAGGAAGCTAAGGTAGTAGAACAACTTCCTACACTAATCTTGAGAGGAGAATAATGATTTTTTTTTATAGATATTTAATAGTTACATAAACTTAAATGGAAATAAACATAAATAACATGCATACCATGACATAGTGATTTACGTGGGGAAATCCCTTTCGGGAGAAAAACCCCACACTCCAAAAGATGTCCAATATATTATTTAGTAAATCATAAAGATTACAATATACTTGCAGAGCAAGCTTCTCATAGGAGTATCACCACTCAAAGATCAAGAGACAACATGACTACTATCAAACTCTTACAAATCATCATAATCTCTATCGCAATCGTAATACAACGCCCTCATAAAATAGAGTTGCATTCTAGGGCAAGACAGGGAAACAAAATATCTGCCATTAGATCTAAAACCTAATAATGAACGACCCAAATTTATAATATATCCAAGTTATTTAATGTATGTTAGCCATTCTAGAAGTTTCATGAAAAAGTTAACACTCTCACATTTCGCTTCGTGCTGCCATTGTATACACCTATTGGTGTAACTAGGAAACATATATATAAATATATATACATCCTATCAACAATAAACTACATATAATTACAAGGTTGAGACACATTTTCCCAACACTGAGAAATTATTGAACATTTTGATTCATTTTGTTTCTACATTCTACAACTTTATGTCCAAACTTATTGTAGGAATAACAATAACCATTAAAAGATGGGTACCCTTGTGCATTTGGTCATCTGATAGGTGGTCTCTTGAAATATTTCTTATGGTTCCTGACTTGTTTGACATTTCTCTTCTTGCATCATTCTTCTTCTTAGCATCATTTGGAGTTTGATCTACCTTTGAACTTTCTCCTTTCTTAAACCCTAATCCTTCTTTATCCTTTGAAGTCTTCTGTCCAACAATCATCTCATCAAGCAATGTGGAGATCTTCTTGAATTTTTCTTCTTGAGTCCTTGCTTTCTCCAGATTTGATCTCAAAGTTACAATCTCTTGTTCAAGCTTTGAAAATTCTTCAAATTTATCTTTTAGTTTGGCATTCAGGTAGTCTTCAACACTTTTTCCTTCTTTAACTTGCACTTTGATATTGGTGTTAATCTCATTTGATTGCTTGAGCTTCTCATTTGTTTCCTCGACTCTTTCTCTAGCTTTCTTGAGTTTCTCTCTCAGCTTATTAATATATTCATTTGCATCATTAAGATCCTTTTTTAATCTCTATTCTTAGCTTCTGCTTTATCTAAATCATCAAGGGATGATTTGATTTCTCCTTTCATGTCAACTACACAATCTTCTTCAGTGAACCCTTTAGGAATAATCTCTTCTAGAGGAATAGGATACTTCCTTGTAGCCATGTGTTCAACCTCCAAGATCTACCTCAATGATCAAGCCAATTGAAGGAGCCAAGCTCTGATACCAATTGTTAAACACCCAAAATACTGAGAGGGGGGGTGAATCAATAACAACTAAAATTCATTAAGTTCATCAACTTTAAAAATCCATTCACTGTATCACAATAAAATTATAGTAATAGAAAGGAACATAGAAAGAATGCATCATATCAAAGAGCACAAGAACACCAAATTTTATGTGGAAAACCCAAAAAGGGAAAAACCACGATGAGGATTAGCTCACAATATATTATAACTGATTATAAGATATTACAAAATGGCTCATTTCCAGGTGGAATCACTGTTTGAAGGACTCACTGTCCAAATAATAGAAGAAATGGCTCACTGCCAGAATAGAAAAGAGGGTGGCTCACTACCAAAATGAACTACTAACAATACATCTGACTTATGTTGAAGATACAATTCCACTGAAGCTCAAAAAAATGACTTCACATACTTCATACTTCACCATTTATCAATTTCTTCACATTTTGATCTGCTCCAGATCTTGCACACACTTAATTGTCTCACATCACACACTTTAGACATCATACCACATAAGGAATTAACCTTGTATATATATCACATTTGAAACCAAAACATAAATTAGGTCAACCTAATTAGATGTGCCGTGCATCCTTATATCCCATCGGACCAAAAATCAATCACACACACTTCACAGAATAGGTCAGAATGACCTATAATTACTCCCATAATTTCACTACATACATAAATCAACTCCGCATGATCCCAAAATACTTGGGTCAACCACACGTAGAAAAACTAGTGAAGTAAAATAGAATGAACCAATTGTTCATCCACACCTTGACACACAAACCACCAAAACAATTTCCACTTGTAATACACACCTCTAACACTCACAAACACTTCCAAAAATCCATATTAAAAATGTTCATCCACGATGGAATGCAGAGCATTCCAACATACACTCTATGCCACTAACACCGCCATTACTGAGTTCGATACTTTGTCAAAATTATCTTCATCTATGGAAGACATCAAGTTATGAAACTTTGGATTTAGAGTCTTCCAACACATATCAACATTACCTCAAAATGACATAACCAAATTTTGCATAGTGGACCCAAAAACTAGTTCTCTGGTTACTAAAATTGCACTTTGGCCTTAGGCAATTATCTAGACCATTTGGTCTTTCTCTGAACTAACACTTCTACATCTCTACCATGGATTGCCATCAATAATGGGTTACCATCAATGAAAACACCATATACTCATCAACCTTTAGAAATCTCTCCATACTATCATGCTCACATGTTTCCAACCAACAATCTTCTCAATGACAAACAAGCTTCCAACAATCTCCCCCAAAAAGTAAAGTTTCCAACACTATGGATTTGTTCTCTATTTTACTTGGAAGATCACAGCTAGAAAATTTAAAATCAATTCCTTATATGGTACACCAATGTGTTAATTTTTTCATGAAGGAAGATTTGTCAATATTTAGAGAAGTAGAGGTAAACCATTTACAGAGATGAGCCCCTTCACTTTAGGTACATGCATTCCAACTCCGAAGGAAATTCCAATAAAGAGGAAGAAAGTATTCATCAAGGGTTTCAAGTTTTTTTTTAACAAGAAGAACAAAAAATAAGAAAAAATAATAAAAAGAAAACAAAAACATAAAGTGATTAATAAATATACCAAAATTAAAAAAGGGAGAACCAGAAAAATTGAATAAATAAAACAAGAAAGAAGGAAAAAAATTAAGTCAAAGAAACACAAGTGCTTTAATTTTATGATCAAAAAGTAAATATAGAAACCAAAGAAAGAAGTTATTATGCATCAAATGCCTATTATTTTAACATAACTACAAGTTGAGAAGGAATAATGATTAAGGAAAGAATTTACTAATGTTATACCTATTGAACATGTGCTTACATCTAGCATGAATAAATATCAAGAAGAATAGCTCAAGGTCCTAAAGGTGACACCTAAGAAGAAATTTGTTCAGTGAGTTATGATAATCACTATAGCATATATCCATATATACCCATAGCTTAAATTTCACCTTTACCTTTTCAATTTGTTTTATGGCTTGTCCCTTTCTATCATGCTTTGTTTGTTTTCTCTTTTCATATTCATTACACCAATTTTTATTCACGTTTATCCACCCCCACTTAAGGGGGATTTTTTGGTTTCCCCTTTTCCTTTTTATTTGTCTATGTTTTTCTTACCTTTTTCTTTTTCCTTTATTTCCTACTCGGGTTTCTCTTTTATTTTTACATATCCTTTGTTCCCTATTTGTACTTTCATTTTATTATGTCGTTCCTTCCTTTTTACTTTTGTATCTTTTCTCATGTTTGCATGTCCTTAACCATAATTTATACACATTGATCTCATATTATTATATTATTCTTATTGATCCCACAATGATACACTATTTTTACTATAACTTATATATTGATCCCACATTGATACACCATTCTTATTAGAGTTTATACATTGATCTTGTATTCTTGTATCATGCTTATTGGATCTTATACATTGTTTTTATTGACATGTTAAACTTCTTGGATATTTACACATTGAACCTATATTGATAAATCCTATTTTCTAGAGTTATTTGTTGACCTTAGTTCTTTATTTTGAGCTTCTAAATCTTACATCTTGATCCTACATTACCATATTATATTTGTAGAGTTACCTTTACTTTGGGGGATTGTCATGCCTTTACCCTTCACAGTAGAGTTTACTACACATCTTTACACTTGAGGCCAACATTCCTCTCTCCTTACATATTTGCACTAGGAGAAGCAAACCTTTGCCCTTACATATTATGCTTTAATTTATATATTTTTATTCTTGGTTTTATCGTATCTTCCCCCACCATATGTCGTATTTTTGACATCTTTAGCACTTGCACCCTTACATCAAGCGAGGCATCATGTTTTCCTTGGCTATATGTTGCATCTTCTTGGTTACATCTCCATATTGGGTGAATTCATGATTTCCTTATTTATCCTTCACACATTGATGGTTACATCATTATATTGGGGCTTCATGTCTCATATCATATTTTATCATATTTTTCTTATACAATGGAAACATTGCACTTTCCTCCATATATTACCTTTTTCTTCCCTTGTCCATTAAGGACATATTCTCTTAGCTACACCATTGTGTAAGAATTCTCTTAGAGGCCATGTTGAGGACATTGAGGGTTATATCACTAATTTATATCTCCCATGGTAAGGGTAGTAACCCGAATTTATTGATGCTATCTACAACCCACATGTGCTTACCATGCTTTATCATATTCAATGTTGCACATGCTCTTTACATGGTATATTCATTATTGCTAGTACTTTATAAAATTTTATTCTTCCATGCTTATCTCTAGATCTTATATTTATTTTCATGTATTATTTTCCTTTTTCCGTCAATTCCTTGAATCTTATAGATACATCCAATTGAAGAGGTACATATACTGTCAACAATAATACTCTTAGGTCAAGTTTTTAGGTAGTGACAAGTGCTACAAAGACTCATTACTATGACTAGATGCACCATTATCATGAAATGCATTGTGCTTCATACATCTTGTCATCCTATAGTTACCATGCCAAATATACCATTATCATTTTATTTCTTGTTGTTACTATTTCCTAGACAATTGGAAAGATCCTATTTTTTGGTTAATTTTATTTGTTAAACATAAACTATTCTTTGTTTATTTTTACTTTTTTTTTTTGTAAGTTCCTATGGAGAGTACATACCAAAGAACACACTTACATGATGATGCCTTGAAGGGTTTATTTCTTTATATGGGTCCCCTTCATATCCTTGATGATTATATATTTTCTTTAAATGCATGTTTGTGAGTGCTACATACTCTAAGATACATTATCATTTTAGGATTCACATGTACCTCAATATGGGGGAAAATGTAATGGTGAAGTTCGCATAACCATTGCTATTTCACATTTAGTTTGTGTCTATTTTGAGGAAATGTCTTGATACATGTATGTCTATATCAAAAAATGACACAATCTTGTGCAAAGTTGAGTTCATTCCCCTAGCCTTTTAGCCATCCAATTACACACATGACACTAGACACTTATCCCATATGTATCCTTTCACACACATACTCTAGTATATTCACTCTATCCACACATTTACCTATTCACCTATGCATCTACCTCCATAAAGTTGTTAGCCACTTGGATTTGACTATTTTACTAGTTGAGATCATTTTTGGGTTGTGAGGTGGCCCCCTTGGTCATGGAATTGAACCCATCCTTTTCAAAATTTAAAAATCAAAATTGGCCAACTAGCTCAACTTTATTTTTCTTGCCTTGAGTCAACAAATACATGTTTGACACAATTTGATGCTACTTGCTACTATTTTAACACATTAAATTTCATTTATTTACACATCAAGCAATCATTCAAAACTCTTTTTATTATAGAGAATTGAAGGAAAAATAAATATAAAAACATTATTTTTGGAAATTTAAAAGGATTAATCCATACATCCTACTCCAACCAGGTTGTTTGGTGTCTTCTGATCTTTGCATATTTCTTGGAGCTAACTTAGGAGGGGTTGTCTTCTTGTAATGAAATGACAACCCTTTCGAGGTATTTTTAAATAACATTATTCCTCAAATCAACAAAAGGAGCAAAGTAGATAAATAATTAGTTGGTGAGCTACACTATAAAACTCTACAAAACTCTACATTGTGTAGGGTCAAATTTAGAGCTACAAAATGAGACCACAATTATAGGTAAGACCTAGATTATCGAACTTGAAACCTAACAAAGTAGAAGATTAATGTAGAAATTGAGACATTCTTTCAATAGAGAGATCACACGTTTAGATTTGAGATGTAGAATATTCTAAAATCTTCTTCAAAGGTACTCATTCATCATCATAGAACTAAACATTACTCTTATTGCAAAATAGGCTTAGTGATGAATTCTTAACCTGTAAGTAGTTTCAGATTGAAGTCTGAGGAAGGTGTTTTTAAGATTGTGCTTATCTGAATTAGTATATTATATTTTTATAGAGAGTCTACTATTCATAAAAAAATTACAAGATCTATTCTCTAAAAAATAGCAGAGTAGGTCAAATAAGAGCTAAGACAAATATGTCCTGATTGATCAGGAATATGAGATAGAAAGTACTACAAACACAACCTACTGAAACCTAAAATTCATCTGCTGTCATATACATCATTACTAAAAACCAAATTTCAATACATTTTGGAACTTAATCAGGGGACAAAATTCACCACTTCCATTTTGAGGAAGCGTTCTCAATTTGCTGGTGATCAATTGCTTAGGTCTTCTGAGTGGTAGAATGAATCCATGAGCTATTACTATACAATGTCCTCAACATTGCAAGCACAAATCCTTCAATAAGGATCCAGTTCAATATCAATGTCTTAACGATGCCAGTCTTCATAGGTTGACAGGTTGTTTGATCATTCTCGTCGTAAAAATAGAGAAAATCCACAATCAGTAAACACTTGCCATACATGGGTTTGTATCGTGGAAGATGCCCATTATCTTGTTTATCCCCCAAATGTCCAATGTTGGGTTTTCTCTTTCCAGAAAGGCAGTTATATACTCAAAGGCAACCTCCTCACAGGGGATGGTAAGCCCCATAGGGTGATCAAATCCATACTCTTCCTCAGCTTTCCTCAGCAATGTCTGGAACAGAGGATGTCTCAAATAAGTTATGGGGATTACAAACCTGCTTCTTTTACTCCCAACATATACTGCAAAGTGGCCTTTGGGGACATCCCTGGGAAGAACCCCAACTTTTTCTTCACAGCCATATGTGAAATAAGAATAGCTCCTCCTTGTTCTGGGAGAAGGAGCATAACCAACTGCTCTGCTGGCATTGACAAGCCTCTGCAACTTGGTCACAAAATTCTTGATGAGCCCAACTTGGGCTATCATGTTTCTCATCCCTCTACCCATTGAAATGAGCCCCTCTTAGGATCTCACCTGACTTTTCAATAGAAAGTCCAGTACCACAACAATTCTCTCCAAAACCGTGGACTGTGATTTGAATACAGCACCAGGTTACGGAGTATATCCTCACATACTATAAAGAGCTGCTATAGACAGAGAAGAGTACTGTTTCTTGCTTATTGTGCTGATAACGAGGCTCCAGAATCCAGAAAAGGACATGTACAACAGATCATCTGTGGGGGCTATTTGATGGATAGCAATATCTTTTTTCGCCATTTCCTATGAGAAAAGCCGTATGGAGCAGTAAAATTTAGTTATGGGCATGGCTAAGGGACAGATGTGCATTCCATTCTGGAGCATTTGTCTTACTGCTTCAATTTGGATATTCTAGCTGCTAGCTGTCATTACCTAATATGGTTTTAAAGAAAAATGAACTTACAGCATTGAAGTTTTCCAATATTTTGGACAGGACGATTATATATATATATAAAGATTTAGTTTTTGCCTTTTCCCTCAAATGTAGATAATTAAAATTAATTTGATTTCAGATTTTATTTGATTGACTAATAACTAGCATACATATATTAAATATTAATATATATAAAATAAGCCGAGAGTTATCATTACGGAGATGCCTATCCCCAATATCTTGAAAACTTAGATATAAAAACAACCTTTATTTTTTCCTCTTTTTGCAAGCAAGTCATTTCACATTCTAAAAGTAAAATAAATTCTAATTTCAAAAAAGTCATAAAATACTTCAAGTAAAAAAGCTTTTGATTTGTATCTTTTAAATAGGTTGTTAGAAGAAATAAACCTCTTCTTCTAAATTTTTTAGTTCAATTGAATTTTATTGATCTTAGAATATTTTGAAAAGCAAGAAAATAATATCTTCCAAATAAATTAAAAAAAATATAACATCCATTTTTCTCTTATTTTAAAAATAATTTGAAATCTATAATAAAAAACGTCTACATACAATGAATGTAGTTATGCAATTGCATGCCATTTGAATATCAAATTCAAGCAAAAGAGTTTTTCTTTACATTGAATTTTGATTTTTGGTGGATGCCATTGTAATACGCCTTTGGCGTAATTATAGATTATATGATTTATATGTGGAGATATTAATAAAAATGTTTGTATAGGTAATATTGAATAAAATTAAATTGAAAAAATATTTGATTTAACAATTTTTATAATAGGATTTTAGCTAATCATACATATTGTTCTTTATTAATTTGTGTTAGTTTTTTGGGCTCTATATTTCACCGTGCTGCAAAAATATTCTATATTAAAATTTTTGTGATCATTGAGATACAAAGCAATGTGTACAACAAGAAGTTTTTCTGCTCTCATGAAGTTTGTTCCACTTAATAAAGTGGATGAAGGTATGTGTTGGTCAATTCCTCTTAGTAGCAAGGGAACTAGAAACCTACAAGAGGAATGACTTGTGTATACAATGATCCTAGAGGCTCATATAATCACTGCCAACTATCTAGCCTTACTAATTCCATAACAACACTATCCATCTATGACAAATTCCTAGTGCCACCTAGTTTAGTAAATTTGATCTACCATGTTCTACTTTTTCAAGTTTCTTTTGGATGTGTATTTTTTTAAGGAATCCATAAGGCTCTTCTTCACCTTGTCATTAACAATGGGGAAAATCTCCTTGCCCTTTTCACATACCATCTTGGATTTCCTACATAATAATACACCAATATGTTAATGAGTATTCAAGTTCTCCAACATCCACTAAATAATGGGTTGAACATGCAAATGGCAGAAATCTAGGGTGGGATCTCTTGTGTGAATGTTGGTCTTCATTTGCTCAAGCATGTTATCAATGCACTCTTCTCCCCAGGGATAGGGTAGTCAAGAACCCCATTATTGATAACAATAATGAGGATACAATAAGTGTGATGTATCTCACATCTAACAAAAACATAATTCCTCACAACCTCCCTCACCCTTTTGTCTTATTCTATCTTAGATTTTCCCCACCTTGTTCACTACTATATCATGATTATAAGTTACAAGGGCTTCTACAACTCAAGCATCCTATGTAATATAATGAAGTAAGAAGTCAAATAGATTTTAATTGGTTTGATTATTTGAATTTTCATCAAAAAATGCTAAGGATCAGATGCGGTGGCTACAAATGAACATGTGCATGCCTTCTTTGCATTTGTCATAATATTCTTGATCCATTCATTTTTAAATATATGAGTCCATTATTCTTTGTAGGGGCACAAATGAAGGAAAATAAAATAAAAATGACAACCTACTAATCACAAAACAAACAAATATGCAAAAGCCCCAAATTTCCTTGATAGAATAAGAGGCCTAGGGAATCTATTATATGGAGTTTCAAAATATAGGTGACATTATGACACATAACCATATTCACCAATATAACCCAACTATAATGCTTATAACATCCAAATACATTATTTATATCAAACAACAAAGTTCAGAAAGGCTACCCCAATGGGCATTATTATTGTCATTCTCCCTCATAATGATCATTGGGAAGAACATGAAATAAATATTTGAGCTTTTAGAACCTTTCATGAGCTATAGGCTTCATGAAGATATCTACTATATGATCTTTTATACTATAATATACAATCTTGATCAATCCTTGTTGAACCAATTCTCTAATATAATGGTTTTGAATCTCAATATGTTTGGCCCTACTATGAAGAATTATATTCTTTGTCATTTTATAACACTCTTGCTGTCGGGTATGTGCAGGATCATCATGGAAAAAGCAGGCCCTTAAGTGGTGAAAAATTTAGAAAAATTAGAGTTAGACAACTTGACGTAAAAATTTGAATAAGTTATCTATATTATTTCAAAAATATGTAAGAATAGAATATGTAGCAAATTGAATGTAGTTTCTAAACTACTAGGTTTATTTTTTTAAAAATCTATTTGGTGAAAATTTGAAATTTCAATGCAGTAGCACTCAAATTTCAGGGAAAAAAGAAGAAGTAGGTGTCTGTCTGACCACCCTAAACACAATAAAATGATAATAACAAGTTGGTGATGCATAAATTTTTTTCTTCAACTGATGTTTTTTTTCAATCCTATAGTATGTGAAACATAGAATGTTGCACATGTTTTAGATTCAAAAAATGTGATACCATTTGAAAGCTATAGATGTTTTTCAATCAACCTATCAATCAAGATCTTAGTCGTAATTCAAATAGAAAATGAATAATAATTATTTATTAAATTCAAAGGTTAAAGCATACTTTATATAGGTGGAAAGCTGAGAATATCCTTTAAAAACCCTTTTCGTTTCATCAATTTTGGGTAAAAAAAGTTGTCAGTCACATACCCTACACATACCCATCATATCACCACTTTTTGGCCCATCATGATCCTACACATACCTTGTCACAATACAACAAGCTAGGCCCATTTTTTATCTAGCATAAATCCTCTAGTATTCTTATCAACCACACAGTCTGGAAAGCTGCTAATGTTGCAATTTTGAATTCCACCTTTGCTATCGAAAGTATATAGTTGGTCATTTCTTGGAATTTGAAGAGAATACTATAGAACCAAGACTATAATTCTAACCAGAGGTAGAATTTTGGTCACTTGTGGAACCTACCCAATTTGAATCTATATAGCCAACCAACTTACTATCCTTTGAATTATAAAATTTGAGACAATAAATCAATTTCCCTTTGACATATTTGAGAATCCTCTTAACTACACTCCAATGTGTTTTCTTAGGTTTTGACATGAATCTAGATACCAAGCTTACTACATATGTGATATATAGTGTAGTGTAGAAAAAGGTAGCCCTTTTTCACACCTAATTTGGGAATGATTAACATTAAATTGAACCTAATGTTGCCTTGATCTAGTGTTGTATTGTGTTTTACACATTCACATTAGGTTTAGGGCCCTTTTAAGCTAAATAGACCTAATTTTTCCTTAATTTAGTGTTGTAAAGTGTATTTATTTACACATTCACATTAAGTTTTATGCTCTCTTACATTTATGACCTTCATATCATCATTAATAGGCCCCTAATACCTTTTATTATGCATCCTGAGGCTTATTTCAATCAAGATGCCAACATAATCAACAAATACACTTAATATCTTAACTCCCCGACATTTCCTCTGCCTACAAAGCCTTGGTGAGACCCATACGCCACCTTGGGAATATGAGTCCCACCTAGATGGGACCTATACGCCACCTTTAGCGTATGAGTCCCATTTGGCACCATTTTAGGGTTTTGATTTGGAAATCAAGGTTTTGGATTCAAATTTCATGAATGTCGGCATTTGGGATCTAATAAACAGTAAGTTAGATGGAATGCCTATTTAAACAAGGTTTTAAATCATTAATTCACTAAGAAACCAAGAGTCAAGCATCCTAAGACTTCACAAGAGCATCATAGAGTATTAAAGAGCATTTCTAAGGCATTCAAGGGAAAATTTCTATCATTTATTGCAGCAATTCAAGATCCATCATCATTTCAAAGGCATAATGCATCAAGCATGTAGTTGAGCTAGTGTTGTGATGTAGTATTCAAGATTCAAGTTAGGAATTATTTCATATCCAATTCAAGATCAAGATCTACATTCTACATGGCCACTTCATGTTAGATTACTGACTTACATTTCAAGACATCATTCAAGGTATCAATATTCATTGTTTCATCATAAGGTTTAATTACCTAAATGGGGTTTGACCAAGGAAAACCCTTATTCCCAACAATCAACAAGTTTTCCTTCTCTTTGATGTGTGATTGCAGATCTAGGTGCTTTGAGCTTGAAGATCCTTTGAAGAAAAAGTTGCAAGATTGAAGAAAGTTGTCAAGGTTGTCATCTTCACGAAAAGTCACCTATAGACCAGAATTCAAGCTTTTAGGCCCATAGATCTAGTAGGAGAGAAGCTACAATAGACCACTAGAGGATACCAAAATTTCAGCCAAACCCTAATACTGGGACTAAATTGCTACCTTGGGAGTATGAGTTCCAATACTACCTTTTTCTTGATTTCAAGAGATCCAGATCAATCATTGAGAGATTCCAATTTCTGCACAAAAACCCTAGTCTGAGACTAAATCAATCAGACTAGCGTATGAGTCCCAGTGAGCATCAAACAACAAAATTTTAGGGTTTGGGAGCTTTTTTGGCCACATCTTTCTTTCAGGTACCCCTCTGTTCATTCTCAGTTTATTGCTCTGATTTTCAGTTTCATTTCCTAGGTCATTTCGTTACGTTTGCATGATACTTTCATCTCTTGTCTTTCCAAACCTTTGCTTGGTGGTGAACCTCTTATTGTATTTAATCAAACCCTAGGACACCTTATTGTAGGTCTCTTTCACTCATTCCATCCCTAGATTAAGATCTCTAAGGTTTCCTTCAATGAAACTTGAAGGAAATTGGTGGTCCTATCTCCCATAACATACTAACCACCATTTTTGAGGTTTCATTTTGGTGAACCTAGCCTTTAGAACACATTATTTTTTGAATTGGAGTGCATCATAGTCCTAGGTCCAGCTTGCATTAACTTTGCATTAGGTTTTGCATTAGTTAATTTGCATCTACGGTTTCTAAATCTTGCATTAGTGAAAGTGCATATAGGTTGCATTTTTTTTGTCTCTCGCATCATTGAATTTCATTTGAAATCTATAATTACACATTTTCCAGACATCAAACAAACTAGAAAACCTAACATTCACTCAAAATTTTCTGAAATTAGTGCAAAAACCCTAATCTCAGACTCATATGCCCCTCTGGGTGATTTAGTCCCAGTACAAGTGGTTTTGCCTGATTTCTGGGTATTATGTGTTGACTATTTACCAACATTCGAATCCTTGAAAAACCCTCACTGGGACTCCTACGCCCCTCTGGGTGAATTAGTCCTAGATCAGGCCTAAAATTTCCTTTTACAACATTAAAAACATCATTTCTTGGTTTCTTTTTGCTGTTGTTAGTTAATTGCTTTAGTTTGTTGAGTTTCTGTTTCATTCATTTCAAGAGATCTAGCTTAATTTGCTTCATTGGTTGCATAGCTTAAATTCAAAATGGCATTTACAACACTTCATTTTCACATTGTTATATAGCATAATCAGTCAATTATCATGTTCTAAATCTAAAAATTGCATTATCCTTTTGCATATTTTCTCTATTATTGTTGCATTTCAATTTTCTAAGACAATCATTACATCTTTTTTTCATTGAAAAATCTATGGTTATCATTCTTCATGTTCTATTTTCAGATCTTGTTGAGTATTGTAAGAAATTGTTGTTAAATGCATATGAATATAAATTCCTATCCCCTATCTTTTTGTTCATTATTTATCCCTCTCCTAATATCCCTCCTATGAGTGAGATTAGTCTAGTGAAAGAGAATACAACCTTGGTCAATCATAATGTAATCATATTCGTTCTTCTCCTAATATCTCTCCTATTTGTGAAGAAGATATTTTGGTGTTAGAAGAACTAATCAATGAGAGTTTTGAGAACCCTAGTTGTTTCTCTCCTCCTACCTCTCTTATTGGGAAAGACATTACTGAAGAATAGGACACAACCATAGGTAATCATGATGATCACATTGAAAACTATCTAAATACCACTTCAACTAGTCTACATTCATCTCCCAACCTCTTCCCCACTTTGGACAATGTTTTAGCGAAAGATGATGCAACTGTTTGTGAGGACATGTTGGTGTTAGATGATCAAATAATTAATATCTATGACAACCCTCTTTATGCTTCTTCCCTTACCTATCCTATTTTAGAAGACATTATGGGACAAAGGAATGAAATTATTGACAATCATGACAATCACATTAGTTCTTCTCCTAGTACCTCTTCTAGTTGTGAAGAAGATACTTTGATGTTAGAAAATCTAGTCGATGAGAGTCATGATAATCTTATGTGTCTCTCTTCTCCTAGGAAAAATCTTGCTGAACAAGACAATGCCATGATTGATACACAAGACAACCCAACCATTGATAACTACCTTACTTGTGACGAAGTCATTTTAGAAGAACCAACCTTTGAATGTCATGAACATCTAGTTTGTAGTTCTCTTAAAAAATCTCCTCCTAGGGAGTATATCATGGTGCAAGAAAATGACAATAATAACAATAGTAATTTGGATTCCTTAGATGATGGTGAAAAGATGAAACTAGACTCCCCTTCATTAGAAAGACATCAAACCAAAACTGCTGAGGTTATGAGTGCACAAGTTTTCATTAGATCCCCTTGATTAGTGGACCTCCTACATACCTTTTGGGACATCCTAAGAATCCTCTAATTCTTTACCCACCCTCACAATGACCACAAACTCAAAACAAACCCAAACTTATCCTTTACCCACCTAAGAATAATGTTTCACAAAAGCTGAGTTATAATACCATTGCTCATACATATAATACTAGAAACAATCTACAACCAAGACAAACACCTTCAACATCCCTCCCATTAGCTCAACCTATCTTTCCTAGCCCTCCTCATTTGCCTCCAAAAAATGGAAAGGAGGACAATCTTGTTGAACAACTTAAGAACACTCTTGCTAATATATCATTATGGGACCTTATTGAAGCCTCCCCTCATTATCATAACATGATTCAAAGTGCCTTGCAACAAGTTGTGGTTTCCTCTATTGCAAACCTGAATGACATAGCAGCCATGATTCAAGGAATAAATGCTGACATTGTTTTCCACCAAAGTGAGCTCCCTCCTTTGGAAATGCAAAAAAAAATAATGCTTTCATAGTAATAGGTCAATTTACAATAGAAAAGGAATAAAGCAAACCCTTGTCGACAATGGCTCCCCTCTTAATGTGTGTAGTGTAAACCTTTTGTATAGGCTTGGTGTGGATAAATCCAAAATTCAACCCGCCTCTTTATCTATTAGTGGGTTTGATAACTTGGGAAAATGACCGCTTGGTGTAATCACTTTGTCTATTACAGCTGGAAAGGCCACATAAGAAACACTGATCCATGTTATGCCTCATTATCTTTCATATAATCTTCTTTTAGGTAGATCGTGATTCATGCAATGAATGGGGTGCCTTCTACTCTTCATCGTATAATGAAGTATGTCTACCAAATAAAAGTGTACATACTCGAAGTTGACCCTGAACCAAAAAATTGTTTGAACATTGAGAAAGGCAAGGAGAATCCTTTAAAAAAATTGACACCAACTACATAATTAAAACCCATGCAACAAAAAGACAAAGAAAAACATATTGAGGAAGTCACAAATTTATTAGAAGATGATTGGGGTTCCTTATATTTCACAACATTCATGGGAAAATACAAGATCATAAATGAAGATTCTGAAAAGGGAAAAGAAAAAGCAATAATGTCAACACAAAATTTGAAAGAACCTTTGAAAGTTTCCATCACAACCACTTTAGAAAAAAAAGCAAATTATACAACAAACTTTGATGAAGCTAATTATGAGAAACCACTGAATCCAAAAGAAATGAAAAAGATTTATGGAAAAGGTTATGAACTTATGAAACAACTTGGGTATAGTGGAAAAGGATGTGGTTCCAGAGAATAAGGTATATGTGTCCCTATAGAGCCTAACACACAAGAAACAACTAGTGGTCATGGTTATTGTCCCTTGAAAGAAACAAACAAGCCTTCGCTCAATGTCAACACTATTACAAAAGATTCCTCTAAGCCAACATAAACATTAGTGCATCCTAAACTAATAGACACTAGTGGTCTTGGTTTCTATCCTTTAAAAGAAATGAAACAAATAGAGAATCTTTGCTTAATATCAATGTCATCACACAAAACACTAACGATTGGAGTTCATTAGATTTTACACCCTAATTTCAAGGAGAGAACTGAACCTTGCAATCTAAAGAGTCTTGTGTAAGTATGACAACTTGTACTAAGCAAGCTCAATATCTTTTTTGCAAAATAAAGGAACATTTTCTACTATTGATCAAGAGAATATCTTGTCGAGACTCCTCCAAGATCGTTTGATATCTCTCCCTCCAAGAACACAAAATAAATTTTACTACAAGAGTTCATTTTGCACATATCATAGAGTTTATGGTCATTCTACAAATGAATGTAAGACTTTGGCTAACAAAATTCAACATCTTAAGGATTGTGGTGCTTTTCCTTGTGCTAAAGCACCTAGTTCCTCTAATTGATACTAATTTTCATGTTTCTCATTAATCATTTCAGGTCATCCTTTTGCTACACTAAGTGGGGGAAAGGGGTTAGGTAGCCTTGTCCTTGTATGCCACTTGTCATTGTCTCTTTTGGGCTAGTTGACCTCCTTCCATGTATATATAAGAGCAAGCTTGGGATGTGGATGACATGCCTTAAGTTGGTTCGCATGTGACATATTGAGTTTTAGGGGCAACCCCTTATTCATGATGTAGCTTCATTCGGAAACATTTGACTTGGCATAGGGATTTTTGAACAACCTCTCATGTATTCTTCTACTTTAAAGAAATTTCTCACATCAGTGGTGTTAACAACCACTTTAAAGTGGAGGCATACATTGACACTCATGTTTCATTGTGCGATTTTATTTCTTCTTGCAATGCATCCTTTTCTTGGTGCTGTCATTGGGTTTGATTTCCTCTGAGAGCATGATATTTATTTTATTTTTCCTCCCTTGGAGACATTAAGAATGATGATCCCTAAGAAGAGACCTTACATGAACTAAGCATCCCTTTGAACATACCTTACACTCAAAGATAACAAGTTTACACAATCCATATAGTTAATTGTAAAAGATTTATGGATTCAATTGTGTGTTAATTTTTGCAAAAGATAACATACCTTACACTGCTTCTGCATTTACAATATTTTTTATATGGCCACCTTGCTTAACACACTTTTCTTTCCTGTGGTGCTATCTTGTTTGTTCATGGGTGTCAAGCATATGAAGCTTTGATTTCCTCATGAATCTTGAAGTTCATTGTTATGTGGTGCATTATCAAAGTTATTAGGAGGTATAGCTTTGGTATGGTTGTACATATGAGAGTTGAACTTAGGCATGATTTTCCCATAGCCACTTGCTTGTGTGTGTGAGCGCATATTGACTACGTGCGTATGTGTCTCACCTCTTTGGGGGCTCATCTAGTGGATGACCTAAGGTTCCACTAGCCCTTGTGAGCATGTGCATTTAGTTTGCATAGTGGACAACGTGTTCCACTTGTAAGCCACCCTTTTTGGATACTAACCCAGTGGATAGCCTAAATTTTCGTTGCCTCAGAGTGAGCACACATTTTAGACAAACAAGCTTAGATCTGATCCAAAATGTGTAGGACAAATGGTCAAATTTTGATCCATCTTTTCTTTCTTTTTCTTTCATGTTTGTGTATCTTGATGCTTTATATCATATGCCTTATGTGTGTCCCTTTGTGCTTATGTTGGTTTGATGTAGGATCTTGGATCCTGGGGGCTTGGCCACCTCCTTTGATCTTTTTCATCCTATTTTTTCCATATTGGTACACTTGAACCCCTCTTGAATGTCTACTTTAGTGTGACTTTGAAGCAAGTTCCTCTTCTCACTAAAATGGGGGATAAATGTAGTGTAGAAAAATCCCTTTTTCCACACCTAATTTGGAAATGATTAACATTAAAATGAACCTAATGTTTCCTTGATCTGGTGTTGTAATGTGTTTTACACATTCACATTAGGTTTAGGGCCCTTTTAAGATAAATAGACCTAATTTTTCCTTAATTTAGTGTTGTAAAGTGTATTTATTTACACCTTCACATTAAGTTTTGGGACCTCTTGAATTTATGACCATATCATCATTAATAGGCCCCTAAGACCCTTTATTATGCAACCCAAGGCTTATTTCAACTGAGATCCCAACATAATAAAAAAATACACTTAATATCCTAACTCCCTGACATTTCCTGTACCTAAAAATCTCTAGTGGGACCCATACACCACCTTGGGTGTTGAGTCCCAGCCAGATGGGACCTATATCCCACCTTGGGCGTATGAGTCCCATTTGGTCCATTTTTAGGGTTTTGAGTGAGAAATTAGGGTTTTGGATTCAAATTTCATGAATGTTAGCATTCAGGATCTAATAAACAATAAGTTAGATGGAATCCCTATATAAACAAGGTTTTAAATCATTATTTCACTAAGAAATCAAGAGTCAAGCATCCTAAGACTTCACAAGAGCATCATAGAGTATTCAAGATCATTTCTAAGGCATTCAAGGGTAGTTTTCTTCATCATTTGTTGCAGTAATTCAAGATCCATTACCATTCCAAAGGCATAATGCATCAGGCATGTTGTTGAGCTAGTGTTGTGATGTAGTATTTAAGATTCAAGTTAGGCATTTTTTCATATCCAATTCAAGATCAAGATATACATCCCACATGGCCACTTCATGTTAGATTGTTGACTTACATTTCAAGACATCATTCAAGGTATCATTGTTCATGCTTCATGTTTCATGTTTCATTGTTTCATCATAAGGTTTAATTACCTAAATGACATTTGAACAAGGTGAACCCCTATTCCCTAACAATCAACAAGTTTTCCTTCTCTTTGATGTGTGATTGCACATCTAGGTGCTTTGAGCTTGAAGATCCTTTGAAGAAAAATTCACAAGATTGAAGACAATTGTCATGGTTATCATCTTCATGGAAAGTCACCTACATACCGAAATTCAAGCTTTTAGATCCAGAGATCTAGCAGGAGAGAACCTACAATAGACCACTAGAGGATACCATAATTTAGTCAAACCCTAATACTAGGATTGAATCGCCACGTTGGGCATATGAGTCCCAGTACTTCCTTTTTCCATATTTCAAGAGATCCAGATTAGTCACCGAAAGATTCTAGTTTCTACACAAAAACTCTAGTGTCACACCCCATCTTGTTGTTACTGATTTACTTTTACCTTCACAGGAAAATAGGATGGTAATTGTAATAATGATTTAGATATGCTTGCTAGAAGAATGGAATACTCAAATAGGTATTATGTGAAAGTGTTGATAAATGTTTAATACAACTTTGAAAGAGTAAATATGTTTACATTGATTGCTATATGAATATGCTAAATTTTATAATGCATATGGATTTATTATGAATATCTAACTACCATTGCAAATGTACTGAGCTGGTTGCAGGGACAGGTTCAATCCTTTGAAAGGGAGGGGAATTATCACTCAGGAGAAGTGATTGGTTGGATAACCCTAAATGACACCAATTTGACCTCACACACGCACTCACAATAGAATGGTTGATTGTAGTCATAGTATTGGGAATTGGTAAGTCATCCTTTAGACTTGGTGTCTTTTCATTAGTAAGGGTCTTGATTACCATTGAGTGCATTCTTGTATGATGTTTATATGTTTGGAACTTATGAGTGCTTCCTTATATTACTATTCTTGATTGATGAATGGAATATAGCTTGAATGTATATATATGTATGCAAATGCATGTCAACGAGAGACCATACACATGGAGGATCACGTACATAAGAGTACATAGGTATATGTACCTATGCACAATTATGAATGACCTGCTTATGGGAAGGGTGTTATCGAAGGGACAATGTGAAATGTATGTATATATGTGTATATATATCACACGTATATTTCCTACCAATAAGATAGTAATTGTATATGTGCTTGATTGTTCGTAATTTGGTTAAGTCTCTTTGATATGAGTGAGGCCTTCTTTGTGAGTGTATGTACGTGTCTACATTGATAAGAATAGATGCATCAAATGTATATATGTTGAATGGAAACTCATGCATATGATTATATAATATGCATAGGAGTATCAGTTGCACATTTATGATATAGACATATACCTACACACTTTGTATCTACTTATCGAAGAAGAACACATATGTGTCTAATATTATAAATATTAGATAATGCTAATATATTGGTATATATAGGTGTACATGCATGTATTTGATAATACATACATACAAACGTATATATGTTAATATATGATATACCTTGATCGTATATATTAGTATACATATATGTGTTAATAAACGTTATACTTTGGGATATATATGTGTGTGTATGTGTGTGTGTTTGTGTGGGTGTGTGTGTGTGGTTATGGTTTAATATCATATCATGTGATAACATACATATAAATGTATAAGTGTATATATGAATGAAATATTATTGAATTATAGCTATGAGTATATTTATTCAATATTAAATACAAAGTTATGATAAAAGGGTATACAATATATATATATATCATATTGAGAGGCATTATAATATATACATATACATATTATTTATATATGTTAATTCTAATATTTTCAATCAAAATAGTTTATATAAAAGGCACATGAGATATAGCTTAGCCTCATCAAATAGAATAGAGGTCGATTCACATAAGTAAGTGCCTTGGTCCATATATGTGAACATAATGCTCATGTTTAAATGAAAAGCTAAGTATTCAACCATCTATGTCTACTTTGACAAATGCACAAAGAAATTAGCATGCAAACATGTTGTAAATTATGAATAAGCAACACTATTAAAGGGGGAGGTGAATTTGAGTTCAACTGAGAGTCTTTGTGTTGTACAAATTGCCCTGGTTAATGTAGAGGATGGGAGACTAAGTCTTTAGAAGAAATGCATGAGCTATAAACAAAATATAAAACATTTAAATGTTGTATATTAGTGAACTTGGATAGCGCTGAAAGTAAAGCTCTTGGAGAGCAAAGCAAATGTTGGACCAAGTCAAAAAAGAGAAAACACGTATGGAGTTTTCATGCGACTATGTAAACAATAGAAAGGATGTGTAACTGTCTTAAATAAATTTTGAATTTTTCAAAAACCATATTGTGAAGGTGGCACCAATTGTGAATGATAGGAATAGAATAGAAGTCTATTTTGTTAGAAAGTCAATTGTCATCTTTGAGAATGTGCTATTTTGAATTAGTCTTTTGCTGTTGTCAACCTTAAAGGTCGATCTATGGAATTATATGATGAGTATACTATTTGATTGTTTCCACCTTTTAGCTGAGTAGTGTGAGTTGACTTGCATGGTAAAATGTGTTGACTAGGATGCCTCTTCTATAGGCTGCAATGTCTCATTTTGCTGTATAAATAGAGAGGAAAGCTCTCTTATTTAGGATGCATTCTTTTGCAAACTTATTTTGTTGTAATTATTCTGAGAGCTATTAATTTTGTGAGCTAATAGTTATAGTGTGAGAATTGTGAAATACCTTGTGGGTACAAACTATTCTTGAGAGAGAAGTCATAGTAAAGTATTGCTTTAGAAGGATTAAGTGAAGCTAGCAAGCCGTTGTTGGAGGGTTGTGCATCAAGTCAGTCAATTGGATTAAGCATATTACAGGCATGAGGATCTAGTCTTCTCTTATATGTCTTTATTTACGAAATAATGAGATTTAAATGCTTTGTTTGATATTGCTTAAGAATTTTTGCATTAGGGAATCATAGTATATGCTTTGGAAAGGGAAAAGAAGTTGTTTTATTCTTATCTATGAAAGTTCTTGTATTTACTTCATAATAGGAGGAATTGTTTTATGCCTATCTGTGAAACTATTGGCTTACAATGTCAGGAAACCTTAGGAATGATAAGGTTTAGTTGTACATCAACAGTTTGAAAGAAATGATAGGATGAGTCATTGTTAATCTGTACTAGTATGATCACTTGATCATTGCTTAACTACTGGATAAAACCCTAGGTTGGAGTAACCTATTTGGGTTAAGAAGGACATTGAAACCTAGGTTAAGATTAACCTATTAGGTTGGAATATTTACTAGGTTACCCTTTGGAACCAATAGATTAAGAATAGCTTGCTTGGATGGGTTGTATGTTTTTTTTGTTGGAACACATAGGTTTAGGTTAACCTACTTGATTACACTAATTGTTGACTATTGATTATATTCGGGATTGGGGTATACCTAGGTTGAAACTCACCTATGTGAGTAAGTTGATCTCTTGATTTTGAGTACTATATTCTTAGAACTATAGGAGGGATTACCTATTGAGTTAAAGTGGCTACTTGGTTAGTTGCTTTACACTCTTTGAATGAAGTCAACTTTTTGAAAAGATTCTACTTTGAATAAACTCTTTTTACTAAGGGGATTACACTCTCGAATGCAATCATCTATTGCTATGATTATTCTTTGATTGAGGTCAATCATTGACATGGCTATTCTCTTGATGAGAACCACTTATTAATGTGATATACTAATTGTAGTTAGTTATTTATGAATATTTAATCTATGAATAAAATAAGCTTATGTATCTATATTTCAAATTATTAAGATATTCCTAGGACTACATTGTTAGTCCAATGAAGGGAATAGTTTGGAAAGATGTTTATGTGAAGTTATTGTGTAAACTAGAAAAGTTTGTATGTTATACAGGTAAGAAGTAGAATATCCATTGAAGGGGGAAATAACTTATGCTTAGGCTTTATTAGTAGATATACCATTATAATTTGGAAAAAGGGATTAGGTTATTTATAAGGTTAGGGACCACCTATAGAAGGAATTACCTAAGCATAGTATACGAATGGTCATAATCCAAACCAAGCTATAGAAGTGTATGTGAATAGGGATACTGTCACTCGAAGTACTGAGTGAGAATACTTTGGCCAAAGTAGTGTAAGTTTCCACTATTGTTGGTATGTGGTGACTGATCATGCAAATACTGTACACTTGTAACATATCTTCACTGGGGTTCCCGCGGGCATGTCAAGGTTTTCCCACTGACACATCAAATACTAAAATGACTTTGTAAGAACCTAATTTTGGAAGCTTCCAAAAAGCTTGTTATAAGTGACTAGGATGTAAGTTGTGGTGGGTGTAATTCATGAGATTGTAATATGTTTTGCATTGGATAATAAAATCATTGGGTGGTTGAGTTTTTTTGGATGTAGCCCATATTAGGTGAATCGCGCTAAATTTTTGTGTTGATCTCTTTTGTGTTATTCTTCATTATTATTTCTAGGTTATTTAATCTGCATAAAATTGTTAATGTTTATTGCTCCAATCTTCCTAAATCCTAACAGCTTGTATCAGAGCCGTATGTATTTCAGTTGATTGGTAGGAAACCTCTAGATTTGAGTGGGAGGAATGGAAGAAGGAAAATTCAAGGTTGAGAAGTTCAATGACTAGAATTATCAATTATGGAAGATGCAGATGGAAGATTATTTGTATCAAAAGGATCTATGGCGGCCATTGCAAGGAAACACAAAGAAAGATGCTACGATGTCCAATGAAGAATGGGAGATTCTGGATATAAAGGCACTAGGAACCATTCAGTTGTGCTTGACACCATCTATAGCATTCAATATAACAAAAGTAAAGACAACAATGGATCTGATAGAACATTTGGATAAATTATATGAAAAACCCTAAGCCTCAAATAAGGTATTTCTCATGAAGCATTTGTTTAATTTGAAAATTATTGAAGGTGGATCTATGACGTATGATTTAAATGAATTTGATATGATTACTAGTCAGTTAACTTCTATAAAAGTGAATTTTGATGAAGAGGTGAGGGCTCTCTTGGTTTTATGTTCTTTGCTAGAAAGCTGGAATAGCTTGGTAATGGTTGTAAGTAACTATGTATCTGGTTCAAATACATTGAAATTTGATGATGTTGTTGGTGTTATCCTTAGTAAGGAAATGCAATGGAAAGGTATAGGTGAGACTTCAACATTGGGTAATGCTTTGATTGTAGAGAACAGGGGAAGAACAAAGGAGAGAGGAAAAATCCCAACAAATTGTGGGAAGTCACAAGGGAAGTCGAAGAAAGGTAGATCTAAATCTAGATGAAAATTGGATTGCTGGCACTGTGGAAAGCCAAGACACTTGAAGAAGGATTGTTGGTCTTGAAAAGGAAAACAAGGAGATAGACAACATGATGATAGTACTTGGAAGCTAATGTTGCAAGTAATAAATTGTAGGATGCTTTAATTCTATGTTTAGATAATGTTAATGATTCCAAAGTAATAGATTCAGAGGCTTCATTTCATGCCACACCCTATAGGAAATATTTTGTAGATTGTATTCAAGGTGATTTTGGACAGGTATATTTGGGTGATGATGAACCCTGTCAGATTGTTGGAAAAGGAAAGATAAAAATCAAGTTGCAAAATGGAAATGAATGGTTGCTACAGGAGGTAAGGCATGTTCCAAATTTAAAAATAAATTTAATCTCTATAGGACAACTTGGTAGTGAAGGCTGCATAGTTACCTTTACAGAAAAAGTTTGGAAGGTAACTAAAGATGCATTAGTAGTAGATAAAGGTGAAAAGGTAGGAACATTGTATTTTTGTACTAGTAATACTTATTCTACCTTAGTTGCTACAAAAAAAATTGCTATTGAGATAGTTAGAGCACTTGTTGTAGGGACAAAAATAAAATTGTGGTACCATAGAATTGGGCACATGAGTGAGAAAGGGATGAAGATATTTCACTCTAGAAAGTTGCTACCAAGTTTGAAGCCAATTGACTTGGAGCTTTGTGAAAATTGCGTTTATGAAAAACAAAAAAGAGTCTGATTTCTCAAAGTTGGGAAAGAGAAGAAGAGTAAAAAATTAGAGCTTGTACATTTAGATGTATGAGGATTAGCTCAGGTATCTTCAATTGGTGGCTCTTGTTATTATGTTACTTTTATTGACGATGCAACTAGGAAAACATGGGTGTATTTCCTAAAACAAAAATCAAAAGTATTTGAAACTTTAAAAAATTGGAAAGATTTGGTTGAGAATGAGACAGGAAAAAAGTTAAAGTGTCTCAGATCTGATAATGTAGGCGAGTATTGCAGCAGAGAATTTGAAAATTACTATTCATACAATAGAATTCGTATGTAGAAAATGGTTCTTGGAACCCCTCAAAAAAATGGTGTGTCTGAGAAGATGAATAGGACCATTATGGAGTGTGCAAGGAGCATGAGATTTCATGCTGGACTACCCTTACAATTATGGCCAGATGCTATACATACCACTATTTATTTAATAAATAAAGGACCTTCAAATCCTTTGGATGGTGGCAATCTAGAGGAGGAATGTACGGGTAAAAAGGTAAAACATTCATTTATGAAAACCTTTGGTTGTGAAGCTTTTGTTCATGTTGATATTGAAAATAGAACCAAGCTTGAGGCAAAGTCTAAATTTTTTACCTTCATTAGATATGGAGTAGATGAATTTGGTTATCGGTTATGGGATTATGAAAATCATAAAATCATTAGGAGCAGAGATACTATATTCAATGAGAAGGTCATGTATAAGGATCAACTATAGGAAAATAAGCATGAATATGCCAAAAAAGAATAGGTGGTGCCAGATGAGATTCCATAAAATAAAATACCAGTGGTACCTAATGCTCAACAAAAATAGGTTATCCCATAGACTCTTGCAAGTGTTAGATGTTCTATAAGGATAACTAGACCTTTAGAAATATTTTCTCCATCATTATATTCTATATTATTAATTGATTTTGGTGAACCTGAAGGTTATGAAGAAGCAATGTAGGTAGATACCAAAAATTAGTGGGAGCTAGGAATGGAAGAGGAAATGGATTCCTTGCTATAGAATTAGACTTGGGACTTAGTACAATTTCCTACAGGTAAAAGAGCACTGCCAAATAAATGGGTTTACAGGCTGAAGGAAGAAGATGGAGGCAAGAAAAGATATAAGGCCAGACTCGTGGTAAAAGGTTTTTCATAGAAAAAAGGTATAGATTTCGATGAAATATTTTCTCTAGTTGTAAAGATGACTTCTATTAGAACTATTCTAAGTCTTGTGGCTGTAGAAGACTTGCATCTTGAATAGCTAGATGGAAAAACAACATTTCTCCACGTGGATTTGGAAGAGGAAATATACATGCAACAACCACAGGGACATGAGATCAAGGGTAAGGAGGAATTTCTGTGCAGGTTAAAGAAGAGTTTGTATGGCCTAAAGCAAGCACCTTGGAAATGGTATTTGAAATTTGATAGTTTTATGGTTGAACAAGGTTACAAGATATTTCATTTTGATTATTGTGTTTATTTTAAGAAATTGGATAATGGGAGTTATATTATCCTGTTGCTTTATATTGATGACATGCTTGTTGTTGGGTCTAACATGTAGCATATTAATGAACTTAAGTAGAAGTTAGCAATTTCATTTGCTATGAAGGATTTGGGTGCAACAAAACAAATCCTTGATATGAGGATCACACAAGACAGGAAAAACAAAAAAATATTTCTGTCTCAAAGTGAGTATGTAGAGAAGGTGTTGAAAAGGTTTAACATGCAAAATGCAAAAGTAGTTAGTACACCTTTGCCTAGTCATTTTAAGTTGACTAAAGAGATGTGTCCAAAGACAAAAGAGGAGGAATACAAAATGTTTAAGATACCATATGCATCAACAGTTGGTAGCTTGATGTATGCAATGGTATGCTCAAGAAAAAATATTGCACATGTAGTGGGAGTTGTGAGCAGGCATATGAGAAATCTAGGAATGGAACATTTGAATGGGGTAAAATGGATTCTTTGATATTTGAGAGGTACTACTTCAAAGAAACTATGTTTTTGAGGAAAAAAAATTGCTCTAAAAGGATATGTTGACTCTAATCTGGCGGGCAATATTGATAGTAGTACTATAGGGTATGTTTTTAGTGTAGGAGGTACTACAGTTAGTTGGATTTCAAGACTTCAAAAGGTTGTTGTGCTTTCAACCACTAAAGCTGAGTACGTTGTTGCTACGAAAGCCAATAAGGAGATGATTTGGTTACATGGAGATTTCTAGAGGAATTGGGACAACAAGAAGAAGATAGCCCTTTGTAAACTAATAGCCAGAGTTCCATTCATCTTGCTAAGAACTCAAATATGCATTCAAAAACTAAGCACATACATCTCATATACCCATTCATCCAGTACATTTTAGAGGATGGGCATTTGAAGTTGGAGAAAATTCACACAAGTGAGAATCCTGCAAATATGTTCATAAAAGTGGTTACACAGGAGAAATTGATTTCCTCATCAATTTCTATTGGCCTTTAGGAATGATAATGGTGGACATAAGAAACCATCCAGACCTATAATCCAGTGGGAGCATCAAGTGCAGTGTTATTGTCTAGGATTAGTCTCCAAGTGGGAGATTGTTGGTATGTGGCAAATGATCATGCAAATATTGTACACTCATAATATCCTCACTAGGGTTCCCACTGACACGTCAAGGTTTTCCTGCTAACATGTCAAATAAAAAAATGACTTTGTAAAACCCTAATTCTGGAAGCTTCCAAAAAGCTTGTTATAAGTGGATGGGATGTAAGTTATGGTGGGTGTAATTTGCAAGATTGTAGTCTGTTTTGCACTGGATAATAGAATCATTGGGTGGCTAAGTTTCTATGGATGTAGCCCATATTGGGTGAACCATGTTAAATTTATGTGTTGATCTCTTTTGTGTTATTATTCATTGTTCTTTCTAGGTTATTAATTTGCATATAGTTGTTAATGTTTATTGCTCTGATTTTCCTGAATCCTAACAATTGTTTTCACTGTCACTTCACTGTGTTCCATTTATGCGTTCTAGTTCAATATTTTCATACTCATAGAATGACGATCATATGAATAGGTTATAGTTTGTAGAACACAACACTAAGCTCATATAGGCAATTTTTATGGGGTTTACCAACTAATTCCTTCATCGAAGGGTAGGGCCATCTATCGAATGATAGATGTGCATGGGACTGTATTTGTGTCCATGGTTGGAAGAAAAGTGCTTGAGTGATGCTTCTCCTCATCAAATGGAGGACAAGGTTTGTGGATGTTTGCACCAACATTGGGGATAGCTGAAGTGTGTGCACCAAGGAGTGATGACATCTAGAAGGTATGCACCATTGTGGTGGCATTAGGAGGTATCCAAGAAGTTGGATAACTCTTGACAAGAATCTAATTTTTGTGCAAGGCTAAGAACTTGCAAGAAAGGAGTTAGTACCTTAGAAATAAGGGAACATACCAAAATGGTCAGAAAAGAAGCAATCAAAAGTGGACATGGTTCCACCAACCAAAATTGGAAAGTTCAATTTAGAGTTCTGATGGAGAATAAGAATAAGAAACCAAGCCACATCAAGTGCTTAAAGTTATGGGAAAGTTACCAAGTTCTGGGAACAAAGTCACTTGGAAAGGTGATTGTAAGAAAGAGCCCTGAAAGGGTAAATCAGATTGGCCTAACAAAGACTCGGTTAGTACTAAGTTGGTAGAATTGTAGATAAAACACACCAACTTACCAATGAAATTAAACTTAGGTTTAGAGGTTCCAAAAGGAAATGGGATATAGAGTGACACTATGTAACAAATCAATAGAATTAGTAAGGAAACAACACTCTAATATGAAGGTACATCAGAAAAAGAGGCTTTGCGGGTATGGATATTCCTCTGTGCAAAATGGATATTGGTATACATGGAAAAGAGAATTGGAATATTAGAGATCCTATTAGCTTGTAAAGTTGCTAATTATTCAATATATCTCTTTATTGACAATCCAATTGTTGAATCTATGAGGTTAGAGATCAGTGATGAATCTAACTTTGGGAAAATATATTCAAGGCATGCCATAGAGGTAAGAAAAAGGCAATAGAAAGCCAACAAGGAATGATAAATCATTTCAAGAAAGAAAATGTTTGCTAGGAGTTCAACTTCAAGTTAATCAAATATCGTGGAAATACCAAGGGGGAAAGGAAGAGAGTTGGTTGACTCAAATAAAGTACCCCACCCAACGAAAATTATGAATATAGTTTTGATTTGGAAGAAATTTTGACTTCTTCATAAGCCATGAAGTCCATTGAGTCATATATATTTCATGACCACGAGAATAAAGTATTGGAATTATTGAAAGATAATGAAAAGGTCAAGGATTATGATCAATGAGAAAAGAATAATATCACTCAATGCTTTATATATGTTTGATTGGAAGATCAAATGAAATTATCATTGATGTCTTAGAAAAGGATAGATAGATTACTTGATCATGAAAGGGAAGATCATTGCTTAAGAATGGGTAAGGAAGGATCTAAATTGCTCGTGATTTGGAGTTAATGAGAAATGTTCATGTTTTTTAATTAGATATGCAATTAAATTTGATCTTTTTGGAACCAACAAGATTGAACGAGGATTATTACTCGAAATTAGTATCGATGCTCATCGAGAAAGATAGATTGAGTTGAAAATTGGAATACAATTTTGGAAATAATTTAAGGATGAAAGAAATCCAAGAAATGGATGTCCTAAGATGAAGTAGATTTATCTCCACAAAATGTTTAAGCATTATGCTTATGTGGCATAAGTTCACAAAATAGGCTTTCATTTAGTCAAATAATAGACTAAAAGGAAGGTAAAAGAACACATGTACCCAAAATTTTGGAAGATTAAGGAATGAAATGAGGAAATTGATGTTATAGTTAGGATATTGGAATAAAAAAGTTATTTGTCGGATGAGGAACCACTATAATCTAGAAAAATATAGAGTAAGATGTTGCAAAGAATGTAGCAAGTTAGTGTCCAACATGCTAGGAAATGAAAACAATATGTCGTCATTGAAAGGACATGTGTACTCTCTTAAGATTATAGAGGGGTAGTGGTAGAACACAAGATAGTTTATTCTGTCTATGTCGGTGGAACTAAGATAACATGATGTAGGAGCATCCCAGGTTTCAAGCAATCTTGTATCAACCAAAAAAAATATTTTCATTCATGTTTTCTTGCATTTCAGTAGTTAGTTGTTAGGACCGAATCTTAGTATTTCACACTAAATTATACCGCATTATAACATTAGAGCTGATGAAGCAGCATATATGATCTTTATTGCAAAATCTACATCATATCCATAATTTAAGTATTTTGGAGATTCTAGTACGAAGTTATCGGTAACAGAATATCAGCTCCATTTGGACAAAGAGCATTCACCGACCAGTCTTGACTTTTCAAGTGTGCAGACCTATCCTGTGACTTGCGGAGCTCAGGAAACCATTTCATAAGGATGCACATTCATCGAGGAACCTTTTTTTTGATCCACATCATGTTTTTCTAAGGATCAAAGTAAAATCATATGCTTTGGCCGACCTTCACATGTTTCATCAACTTTGGGGTTTGACACCTCTTGAGGCCGACACAAACCTTTTCTGGAGTTGGGAATTGATATATACATGCATTGTATAGTTTCATTATGAAAGTAAAAAAGGAGAATAGAGAGATAGAGAAGTATGAAGATAAGGGATTTGACCCGCATTGTGTTTTTGGGCTTAATGTCGTATCATTCTGTAATCTGTAAGATGGAAGGCATGGCATGTTGCCTATAAATAATTGATCATTCTCTATATTTCCATGTGTGATTGTTATTCCACTTCTTTGAGTCTTTGCTGTGTTTACTCTTGCTGCAAGGTTGGATAGTCTTATTCTGGGACCCTCCATCCATGACTGCACCAAGTGGTATTAGAGCGAGTTGCGAACCTTGGGAAAGGAGAGAAAAGTTGATCAAGGCATTCTGTAAGATCTTTGTGTGGACAGATCATCGAATTGAGGCAACCTACTTGTGTTTGTCAACAAATTGTTGATTGTGAGGCAATTGCGACCCTGCAGCCAGATCATTGTCTTGAGGAAGTTGCACCAGATCCTAGGAAGAGATTTTGTTGAGGAGAATTCATACTACTATTAATGTTGTTGGAAAGATGGATGAGATGATGGAAATGATGCGAATGATGAAAGTGAGATTGTATTCTATTGAAGAGGATAAAAGAAAATGCTTAAACCCTAGACCTAATGATGAAAGTGATGATGATGAAGTTCAGGCTGTAGATCTAATTGAAGAAACTATAGAAGAGGAAGAATCAGATCATATGAAGATGTTGAAGGCTATTTGAAAAATAGGAAAGTGACCTAGAATGGAGATTTTGAACTATACTGGTAACCTAAACCATGAAGAGTTGATTGATTGGATAAATGGCATTGAAGAATACTTTGAGTATGAAGAAAGTGATGATCCAGAGAGAGTGAGATTTGCAAAGACTAAGCTGAAAGGACATGTTGAAATATGGTGGAAGGAGGTTCAATTGGAGAGAAACAGAAAAGGTAAAGAGAAGATTGTGAAATGGGATAGAATGGTGAGGAAATTGAAGAACCAGTTTATACCTGTGGACCATGAGTTGGAGTTGCTGAAGAGATTGCAATACTTGAGATAAAAGGAAAAGACTGTGAAAGAGTACACTGAGGAATTTCATAATATCATTATTAGGACTGGACATAGTGAAGCAAGGAAGGAGAAAGTGGCAAGATATATCAATGGGTTGAGGATGAACATTTAGGAAGAGTTGAGTTTGGTAAGGATGAATTTGGTAGATGAAGCATATCAGTTTTCATTACAGGTGGATGACAAGGTAAACAAAAGACATGAACAAAGGCAGAGAGGAAGATGAGGTAGATTTCATAAAGGGAGGCCACATTCCGGAGGAGAAAAATCATATGCGGAGAAAAAAAAGGATAGAGATTCATACCGCAAGGAAGCGAAGGATCCCAATTCACACCATAAAGGGAGAGATGACAAAAATTCTTACCACCACAATAGAGGAGGCTACAATTCTTACCACAATGATGGGTACCAGAGAGATGAGAAATGATATGACAAGAGAACTTTCAGATGAACCTCTTTTAAGTGCGGAGGAGGACAAAGAGCATTTAAGTTTCACCAAGAAAGTAAGAAGAATTAAAATCATGCAAGAACCAGGTATGTAGAGGAAGAACTAGTTGAATCACCAAGTTCTAGAGGAAGCCCAGAGAAGGGAGAATAATTACTCATAAGGAGGGCACTGATCCAGGAGAAAGAAGTACCTAAGGAAGCACCACAAAGGAAAATTTTTGTTCCAGACTAGATGCAAAGTAGGAGGTAAGTGTTGCCAAGTTATCATTGATAGTGGTAGTATAGATAACCTAGGTTTTGAGGAAATGGTGACGAAGTTGAATTTGGAAAGAAGAAAACATCCAAAACCTTATAGGATAGCCTGAATTCAAGATGAGCACAAGAGACTAGTAAGTGAGAAATGTCTAGTGCATGAAATTCCATATAGGGTCTTATCATGATGAAGTACTATGTGATATTATGCTGATGGATGTATGCAATATGTTATTGGGTAGAATTTGGTTGTATGATAAGAAAGCTATACATTATGGGAGAAAGAATACCTATACTATAACGTCCAATGGAAAGAGAATCACCTTGACACCTTTGGAAGATGAACCTAAAAGTGAAGTATGTGGAACAACTAGAATCAATTTGGTAGATGGAAGGAAATTTCTAGATGGGTTGAGGCATGAGAACATGTGTTTTTCTTTGATTCCAAGGAAGTGTGGAGCCCTATATGTAGAGAGAATCACTGCAAGTGAAGAAGAATCACTGGGGAAGGAAGTCATTGAACTAATAACAAAGTACCAAGATCTTGTATTAGAGAATGTTCCTAATGGATTACCACTAATCTAGAGTATCAATCATCATATAGATCTTATTCCAAGAGCTAGTTTTCCAAAAAAAGCTACACACCGGATGACACCAACGAAGAATGCAGAGCTTAACAGACAAATACAAGAACTGCTAAAGAAAGGATTGATCAGAGAGAGTATGAGCCCATGTGTAGTACCAACTATACTTGTAGCTAAGAAATATGGAGAGTGGAGGATGTGTATAGATTCAAGAGATATCAATAAGATCACATTGAAGTATAGATTTTTGTTGCCTAGGATAGATGACATCATGGACAGTCTGAGCGAAGCAAAGTATTTCACCAAGATAGATCTAAAGAGTGGATACCATCAGATCAAGATCAGAGAGGGAGATGAACGGAAGAATGCTTTCAAGAAAAAAGAGGGATTATATGAGTGGTTGGTCATGCCATTTGGTCTAAGTAATGCACCTAGTACATTTATGAGGCTGATGAATGATGTCTTGAAGAAATTCTTGGGAAAGTTTGTCATTGTTTATTTGGATGATATTATGATTTTCAGTAAGACTAAGGAAGAACATTTAGAACACAACATACAAGTATTTAAGAGGCTAAAGGAAAAGAAGTTGTTGAAAAACATCAAGAAGTGTAGTTTCATGAAGGAAGAACTAGTATATTTGGGATTTGTGATATCTACAGAAGGATTGAAGATGGACCTTGAGAAGGTTAGAGCAATAGTTGAATGACCTACACCTGTGAATGTTGGAGAAGTAAGATCATTTCATGGACTAGCGACCTTTTACCAGAAGTTCATTAGAAAATTTAGTGGTATTTGCACACTTATGACAGATATAATGAGGGGTGACCAAAAGAAATTCAAATGGACATTTGGAGCACAAAAGAGTTTTGAGTTGTTGAAGCAAAAGGTGACATAACAACCTATGTTAGCATTACTAGAATTTGATAAGGTATTCCAAGTAGATTGTGATGCTAGTGGAAGTGCAATAGGAGTTGTGTTAAGTCAGGAAGGGAGACCGGTAGCCTACTTCAATGAAAAATTGAATGATGCTAGGAGAAGATATTCAACTTATGATCAAGAATTATATGCAATAATAGAAGCCTTGAAGAAGTGGAGACACTACTTGTTACCTAAGGAATTTGTGTGGTATAAGGATCATCAAGATTTACAATACTTGAATATTCAAGGGAAGTTCAACCAGAGACATATGAGATGGGTAGAGTTCTTGCAAAGTTACACATTTGTGTTGAAGCACCAGAGTGGGAAGTCAAACAAGGTTGCAGATGCATTGAGCCGAAGAAGGAGTTTGTTGACATAGATGAAAATTGAAGTATTAGGTTTTGAGGAACTGAAGCACATGTATGAGGATGACATTGATTTTGCAGAGGCATGGAAGGTTTGCAAGGAACCTGTGGAGACAGATAAAAGAAAATGGTTGGATTACTTCATTCAGGAAGGTATGTTATTCAAGAACAATTAGTTGTGTATCCATAGAAGTTCAATGAGAGAGAATTTGATCAAGGAAAAGCATTGCAGAGGAATAGCAGGACATTTTGGAATTGATAAAACCATAGCATTGGTGAGTGAGAACTATTTTTGGCCATAGTTGTATAAGGATGTCAGGAAGTATGTTCAAAGTTGCAGAATTTGTCAAGTTGCAAAAGGAAATAGTCAAAACACTAGAATGCATACACCATTGACAGTACCAAAGAGACAATGGGAAGACAATAGCATGGATTTTGTGTTGGGATTACGTAGGACAACGAGAGGATTTGACTCTATATTTGTGGTTGTGGATAGATTTTCTAAGATGACACATTTCATACCTTGTAAGAAAACCAGTGATGCAGTACATGTTGCAAACCTATATTTCAAGGAGATTGTGAGATTATGTGGACTACCAAAGAGTATAGTATAAGACAAAGACACTAGATTCATTGGATATTTCTGGAAAATATTGTGGAAGAATATGAAGGCAGATTTGAAGTATAGTTCAATATTCCACACACAAACAAATGGACAAACATAAGTCGTAAATAGGAGTTAGGGAAACTTGTTGAGGTGTTTGATTCAAGGTAAAGTAGGAAATTGGGACTTAATACTACCACAAGCAGAATTTGCATACAACAATTCAATGAATCAGAGCACAGGGAAGACACCATTTGAAATTGTGACAGGAAAACAACCTAGAGGAGTAGAAAAATTAAGGGATATCAGTAAGGAGAACAAAGGGAGTGCAGAGGTAGAAGAATTTGTAGGATTCATGGAAACAATGCATACTCAAGTCAAGGAGCACCTGGAGAAGATGAACAATACCTACAAGGAGAAAGCATATAAGAAGAGAAGACATAAGTAGTTTGTAGTGGGGGAGGAAGTAATGGTATATTTTAGAAAAGAGAGTTTTCTAATTGGGACATATAATAAGTTGAAGATGAAGAATTTTGGGCCTTGTAAGATCATTAGGAAGTTTGATTCTGGAAATGCATATGAAGTGGAACTACTAGAGGAATTTGGCATATAACCTATATTCAACATTGCAGATCTATACCAATATCATGAAGGAGAGTCACTGAAGGACATAAGAGTTGGTTTTTCGAACTAGATAGCACACCATCTGGAGGAAATTGAGGAAATTGAGGAAATTTTAGACAATAAAGTTGGACGTAGTACCAAAGGAAGGCAATACAAGGAGTAACTAGTTAGATGGAAAGGAAGACCAGAGGAAGATTCATCATGGACTTCTCAGGCTGAGGTTGACTACATTGGTTTTACTCTAGCCCCAGGAAAGTGAGAGGCTCACTTTTCATCAACCTCGAGTGTCTGATGCAGGGGCATCCCAGGTTTCAAGCAATCTTGCATCAACCAAAAATAAAACATTTGCATTCATGTTTTCTTGCATTTCAATAGTTAGCTGTTGTTGTGCCCTCAGCACACACGCCTCATTCAGAATGGGGACCCTCTTTTCTTTCACCTTGCTGGGTCATTATGTTGCTGCCTCATTTTACGTGCCCCATTTTGGTGTCCTAAGTGGTCAACTTTTTTCCAAAGTTTCATCTTGAGTAGACCGTGTTTTGTCCCCTCCATTTTGGCTAGTCTTGGTGCCTTGCAGACTCTCCTTGGTTGTTTGCTCCTGACAGCGGCCTTGGGGCCTAGCGGGCCCGCCTCCCTAGGTTTCCTTGGTCAGGTTTCCTCTGGGTGTTCGCCATTCCAAAATGGCGAAAAGATTTTGACTTCCCGAGCCTCGGGACCCGAATCCTTTGCTGCACCATTTGAACTTGTGAAATTTTTTGACTGCTTTTGCCCCCTCCGGGCCCGTACCCATAGACTTCCCTATCCAGAACTCCTTGTTGACTTTGCCATTCTCGATGGCCAAATTGTAGCAACACTCCTCCCTCTGGGCCTCGAGCTCCCCTTCGCCGATGGCTTCCAAAATAAACTTAGAAACAACCAACAGGTTTCGTCTTCCTGAGTCTTGGGCCTCAGACCTCCCATTGCCGTCTGTGACTTTGAACTCCACCAATCGACCAGCCAACTGTACGGGCATTAAATGAGAGAATTAAATGAATCTTTGGGTATAAATATAAGGCCTGAATTGTCATTTTCATTTGTCAGGTTTTCCAAAGTTCAGAGTGTTTTCTAGAGGAGATCAGTGCATCCGTTGCCCGCCACCCTCGTGTCTGAGATAATCATTAGACCATCCTTAGTGGATTTCACATCCTCCCCCATCAAAATTTCTAGGTAAGTTCATCATTCATTCCACATAGAGGTTTTTTATGATTTTACGCTTAAAATAATGAATAAAATGGGCTAAAAATGCACTTAATTGATAAAACACGACAAAAACCGCATAAACCATATTTTCAAAATTCAAGGAACCTCTAAAATAACCTCCTAGGATCAAATTAGAGCTAAACTCCAGGCCCGTGTCCTATCGCCGTTTAAAACTTATAAAACGAAAAACTTTCCAAACGGCAGAATGCCCTGTTGGGCCTGCCACCTGGGACATTCGTCAGCTGATCGCCGTCAAAATTGAACACTCAAAATTTGGTCTCGACCTCAGCCTCTGAGCCTGCCTCGCCAGGTTTCCCTTGTCATTTTCAGTTCCGAACAGTGGAAGGCTCCCGCCTTTCCGAACCTCGGGCCCCGGCTTGTCACATTTCGACCCGTTCAAAATTGTAACAACTTAGACTACCTTTGTCCGCTCCAGGTCCAGTCCATCAGACTTCCTTCCCCGAGACTTTGCATCATCCCCATCGTTCCCAAACGGCGAAGAGGATGCACCTTTCTGCCCTCTAAGGTCCATTTGGCTATTTTCTGTCTGGAGAATTCAAACTTAAGTGAGTTGTGCCTTTGTAATGCCAGGTCTCGGTCTGCGGACTTCCATCCACGGACTGTCGTGGAGTCTTCAACATTCAAAATGACCGTGTATTGGCGACCTTTTGCCTCCCAGGTCTCGAACCTCTATTCGCCGTCCCTGACTCCCACCGGGCCCCACCCACTGGGTGTCATCCCTCTCCCATTGGGTGTCGTCCCCCTTCGTCTGATGCAAAGGGTGAAATGAACCCTTCTTCCCAACTTCCGAGCTCCACCCCCTCAATATCTTCAAGAAACTTCATAGAGAAAAAAATAGCAGTCAGGGTTGACGCCAGGTCCAGTCCACTGAGATGCTCCAATTGGGTTTCCACACCATGATCGCTGTTCCAAACAGTGAAACCTTGCTAGCGTTTCACTCCTCTGGGATCGAGCACCTTGAATTCCAAAGTAAACCATCAGCTGTCTTTTGACTATCTGGGTCCCGGACCTCAGAGTTCTGACCCCGAAACTCCGTTTCTTCCTGGCCGTTTCAAATAGAAAAGTCCTGATAGCTTTCCGACCCTGAACCTCCGGGAGCTCCAAAATTGATCAAGATAACCTCAAATTTGTAAACCAACCTTGACCCACGTGCTCAAATTCGACCCTCTTCAATATGAGCCTTTCAAACCATCAAAGCATGAAGACGGGATAAATTGCTCGGATTGCCCCACCTTGTTCGCCCTTTCAAAACAACATTCCTACTAGGGAAGTCCTACCCCTTGGGCCCAGATTGTCCAAAATACCTTTAGAAAGTGAGTAACAACATCTGAATTAAAGATTTAACTTCATTAATCATATGATGTCTGATTGGATTTCGTCCACAGGATTTCAACTAATGTTGATGTTGTCGTAATTGGTTGTACTCATTATATCTATGTTTGCAGGATATATGGAATCAGGTACAGGAACCTCGAGGGTGGCCGTAGAGAAAGAAAAAGGAAAGAAAGAGGGAAAGACTCCTCAGGGAAGAGAGGAAGAAGACCAAATGAAGTACCAGTTCTAGGGTGAACCTCTACATTCAAAAATCATCACTGACTGGAAGGAGATCACAGACACCAATATCGACCATGTCGATATTGATGAATTTAAGAAAAGGGTCAAAGTCCACCCAAAAATTGATAATGCAAGGTCAATCAGACAAAGTGGAATTGCAAAAGCTGCATGCTTCCCCTCGTCCCTCGTTGCCCCCGAATTGGTCATGGCTTGCTGGCAAGCCTACTAGCCACAGACAAGAACCATTGTTGATAGGGATGGGAACATCCTTGCCGCATGTCAACTGAGGCAATTACTAAAAATTTTCACATCCCCACCTTTGAGGAGATGGAGATGCCCACCATGGAGGAAGGTAAGGAAACATGGGATGAGGACCCTATGGGTTGCAAAAAGTTAATAAACTAGTACTGGCTCAAGGAGAAAAGGGGCAACGCTACGAAGGTTCCTCAAGAACTCTTTCACAACGATTTCTATGAGGACTACCATGACCCTGTAACCATGTTGAGTAGGGTGATGGGCCTCCCTATGACTGCATTTTTCCAAGAGTGGATGGTGTATTTCATTGAACAAATCCTCCGTGGGGATGAAGATGTCACCACAAAAGCCTCATTCTACTGGGGAGGCATTATAAGCTACTGCTTCCATGAGTAGTTTATGAATGTGAAGAACAACTCTAAGTTTTACATGACCTACTATCTAGTCTACTCACTGGCTGAGCAGAGGCAATATAGTGGACTATTTGTGGCACCCGATGAGGAGCCGGGTCGAAGATTGAAGGTCTATGATAGATATCTCCAGCTACAGTTCAGGAACTTCAAAAAGGAGTACTGTAGGGTGAATGACGCCTTCATCAACCACATCATCAGGTTGCTCAGAGGGGATTTTGAGAGAAGGGTCTCTCACAATGCTCGGGTGTTCTTAAAGTAGTACACCTTCTTATTTTTACAGTACCCCAAATTCACATATATTCGCGCCCAAGGTTTCACGAAAAGGCCAAATAAGCTGCCTCGGTACCCCAATGACCAAATCATATTGTTAGAACTTTCCTGGAAGCTACATCATATACATTCAGTCCTTAGAGGCAAACACTTGGCAGGGATCCTTTATCCCTTAGCTTTCGGCCGGGGGATGTATAAATTGCAAACTTCCCAGTGTGTTGTGAATTATGAGAGGGAATTGACAGAGTACCATTTCTGCCTACACACTACTCACAAACGGATGGACCCATATGGGCATATAAGAAAGGCATTGGGACCAAGGTATGCCCACCTGCATCATGTTGAAGATTTCTAGGAAGATCATTAAGATGAAAAGGAGGTGCGTGTAAGGCATTACATTCGGATGACCGCATACTTTGTAAGAAGGGTGCAACTGTTTCCCATACCAGATCAAGTCAAGGAGGATGAGAACACCATCATGGACCCCAGGTATGTCGTAGTCACTAATTTTCCACTGTCAATGATAGACTGGGATGAACAGGAGGTTGATGACCTCGACATCGTAACTAAACCAATCGTGGCTTGTACCAAAAAATGGATTGATTGACAAGTATCCTGATTAAAGCAAAAAGGGGTTGTCCTGACATATGAAGGGCTCAAGAGTGAGCCTAGTGCCATGGAAGATGTCACCGCTACAACTTCAATGGGTGGGACATCCAAATCTCCTCTGCTCACGAGATTGAAGAAGAGGAAAGGGATTGAAGCGAAATAATCTCCAGACCCCAAAGTTTATTCAAGGAAAGACTCAGGAGGCTCACCCTCTAAGAGGCCCAAATGGATGGGAAGCATCACAGAGTAGCCACCAATTCAAGAAAATTCCCTTCAAGAGGGTGAGGCAGAAAAAACTGGTCAGCCAAAACCTCCTTCGGCTCTCCCTATTTCCACCACCCTTCTTCCTATTTCCCAGACCATGGTTGCCACATCCTCACCTACGGTGGACATCTTAGTCCATCTCACCTCCTCTCCCCTGGTTGGGCCCATAATAATGGTTGACTCCTCCTCTGCTGCAACTTCTTTGCTTTCCTCCGCCGCAATGTCACCTACTACATCACTCCCACTGGCAGCAGTGACAACACCAATGCCCGCACTAGCATTACCAGAGGCTTTCTCATGGAACATGCAGAATGTCCCCTCTGAAATTTCTCAGATATTTCTGGAACCCACCATTCAAGCTGCCTTAGCACGGGTCCTCGCCAGTGCTATACCTTTGCAACCTCCAACAAGACTACCATCAATGGAGGCCACAATGTTAATTTTTGAAGAATGCGAGAAGTGGGAGAAAGAAGCCTCAAAGGAAATGGAGGAGGAAGCTGATGAGTACCATGAACACCCAGAGTATGAACACTAGAAAATTGACAGGGTGGTCTACGAAGAAGAAGGAACAGGGTCTTCCGAAAGTGGAGATGAATCTGAGGAGGGTACAGGTGGTAGAACTATTGTACTAACTTTCAATGATGATCTCGAAGAGGAAATGGCCAGATAGGTGAAGCATGATGAAGAATAGGCAGAAATGCCATCGCCTAGAGAAGAAGGGAAAGAAGGTGGTAGGGCAGCAGAAGATGTAGAACTCCCTATAGGGGAACAAAAGGAGGATGTGCCAACTCCTTATGAAGAAGGAAATGTGGAAGAAGACAAGCTAGAGGAGCATGCACACAAGGATGAACAAACTGAGGAAGGGAAGGGGAAAGGAATTGAGATAGAAGAAGGCCCATGGGAGCGATAACTTACTAAGCCTCCCATCAAGCCCCGCATATTCATCCAAGACTCCAATGAGGAAGAAGGACACAAAACTAAAATAGAGGAAAGGGCTCCCACAGGTGAAAAAATAGAAATCCAAGCAAGGGAAGGTGAGGGTGATCGAGAATCGCCTAAGGGAAAATATACTATGCCCGAATGGCTGGAGAGGTAGCTTGAAAAGAATACTCCTACCTCGAAGGATCCAAGAGCAAGGTTAGAGGCTATCCTGGCTCGGGCACAGATCTCAACCAGGAAGGAGAAGAAGCCCAAAGTTAGATCCAAGGTGATGATGGATGCTTCCGGGTCCCGAACTGTGCAAATAGCAACATCGATGGTAAACTAAGAGGGAGTAAGCTATAATGTCTCCACCATTAACTTGGGAACCGTTACTAGAGAGAAGAAGGTGGAAAACCTTGGGGAGTCAATGGCTATAGTGGTGCACCTAATACAACAAGATAAAGTATCAAAGGACGAGCTTAAAGCATAGGTAGCCGCCTTGATAGATTACATCTAACAATGGTCTTTAGTTGAAGAAATGCCTACCACATCTGTGGCTCCACCCCAATTGTTGTCCAAGGAACAGATTGACAAGCTTGAAAAAAGAAAGAACTTGGACAAAACTATAAAGAGCTAGTTCTGACAGGTTCTATACATCGGGAACATGGGTATCAGTCGGGCTGTTCGAATAGCCACCAGGTTCCTGGACCTACAACAGTCTCTTGAGAACACAAGAGGGCACTGCTTTGACTTCCCATAAAGTTACGAGTCCACCTATCCCAAGATCGAGGCTATCCTTCGGCTACCCAAAGCCATGTGGGAAAACAAGCTCTCACTAAAAAGGGATGATCATTGGCTAGTGGATGTGTGGAAGCGAGACTTTGATAACCGAAAAGAAAGATTGGAGCAGGTAATTGATAAAGTGGATCCAGATATTGAATGGGTCAAAGAAGTTAGAGAAGATTGCGCCCAATATTTGAGGCTAATGACGGGATATGACATGCCCGCAGTGCAAATTGATCTGAAGAAAATAAAGCCCCATTTCTAGAAAAATATGGAGGACAGGATGGCAACAGAGATAACCACAAATTTTATGAGTTTTTCCACCTGTGCCTTCACCCAGTCAGAGCTATTCAGAGACCACACTGCCAAATATGATGAAGACTAGAAGAGGCTTGAAGACAACTCCAAGGAATGGACTTATCAAGTGTTGCGGTCCGAGATCATGGAGGTCGACAAGCTTCAACCAGTCATCTTGAAATTCATGGAGTATGAAACTTTGAAGAAGCAAGAAGGTGACCCTATTGTCAGTGAAGAACTTATAAAGGAATAGCTACAACAGAAAGAGCAATTAGCAAAAGACAAAATTCTACAGTGTTGTCACTAGAGGATGAAATAGGGATATGGACAAAATTGTATTTTAAATTGTAACATATTGGGGGGTAGGTAGAACCCTAGTTTGTAGTGAATCTTGGCCACACAAAAAGATTAAATCTTGGTCATTCGTTCTAATTTTTGGGTACTATAAATATGGGTCTCCTCTCATTGTCAAAGAGAGTTGAGTTGTTATAAAGACATGTTGTAGAAATTTATAATGAAAATACATTGACTTGGTGCATTTTTTGATTTCTTCACATGTTCCATGATTCAATCTCCATTTTAGATGCTTCATTTGGATTTACATTGCTGTTTTAAGTTAGATTTAAATTGCTTGAGTAGATTTTAGTAATGTTGTTTAGTGATTATAGAAATTTCTGTTGTGTTGATGCCTTCCAGTCCATACTTTTTTCTGTTTGCTGCTAGTAAATAGTCTTGTAAAGTTAGTATGGACTGAAATTTGAAGTTTCTTTCAAACTTTTATCTTTATTCATGCATGAAAATGGTGGATGAATGGTAAAACATCTACAGACCTTTGAAGATAGCACAAATTTCGCGATACTATAGGTTTCTTGGTTAAGTGGAATCCTATTTTAAGGAAGTTGTCCATAGCAGAACCTCCATGATCACTATTCACAATTAGTTGCAGATCTAGGAACCTTCCCTCTTCCCTTCTCTTTTTCCCCTTTTTTTTAAGAAACAACCTGTGCTAAGGTTCATTGCACATTGTAAAGCCAAAACTTGAAGAAAACATTGAAGTTTTAGAATGCTGTCCGAACCTACAACAAAATGCACCTTGAATCCCATCTCAGAAACTTCAGATTTTAAGATCCACTCCGCATCCAGCTATGTAAGTCCACCTTGTGATTACCAGCAAAATCACATCAAACATCAACTAAGGAGTTCCATGCAAGTCATGACCTGACACCCGAGAGACCTTGGGGAGATTTTTAGCAACTTGCCATTGGAGATTTCCTTTCAAGAGAGGTAGTGCACATACGCATTGCCTGTGTTGAGAAAGTGTGCAAAAACACCCATCAACAGCTCACACCGAATTATACCACATTACAACATCAGAGCTTGTGGAGTAGGATATATGATCTTCACTGCAACATCTATATCATATACATAATTTAAGTGTTTTTGGAGAGTCTAGTACAAATTTATCACTAACAGAATATCAACTGCATTTGGACAGAGAGAATTCACTGATCAGTCTTGGATTTTCAAGTGTGTGGACCTATCCCGTGACTTGCAAAGCTTAGGAAACCATTTCATAAGGATGCATATTCATCGAGGAACCTTCATTCTGATCTGCATTATGTTTTTCCAAGGATCAAAGGAAAATCATATGCTTTGGCTGACTTTCACACGTTTCGTCAACTTTGGGGTTAAATGAGACCTCTTGAGGACGACACAGACCTTTTCTGGAGCTGGGAATTGATATATGTATATGCATTAGTATAGTTGCATTAGGAAAGTATAAAAGGAGAATAGAGAGATAGAGAAGTAGGAAGATAAGGGCTTCAACCTACATTGTATTTCCGGGCTTAACGTCATATCATTCTATAATTTGTAAGTCGAAAGGCAGGGTGTGTTGCTTGTGAATAATTGATCATTCTCTATATCTCCATGCGTGATTGTTATTCCAATTATTTGAGTTTCTGTTGTGTTTAATCTTACTGCAAGGTTGGATAGTCCTATTCTGGGACCCTCCATCCTTGACTACACCATAATATTATGGTGAATAAACATGCCAAGGTAACCAATGCTGGTTGGATTTTTGATTTATAGGACTTCGGACCTAAATAATACATTGTATGAAGTAGTTGCTTAGGGTTCCTGAGAGGGTTATCTTCGATGTGAACAAGAAAATAATGATGAGATTGTGTAAACCATGATCGTACTATGAGATATTCAATTGAACAAATTCTCAATATATTATTGTAGCTGAATAGGAAAAAAGTGATAAACCAAATCTTAAATGATTTGTAGAATATTTATAAACTTCTACTATTGAGGTTTGATCCATTATATGGAAATGAAGGTTGTGAACTCTGTTAGGCTGAAATAGACTAAGAAATAGGGTTAACCTTAGACTAGAAAGGTTGTCAAAAAGGAATAAGAGATCAAAAAGATCAAAGAAACCTTATCAATAAAAAGCTTGAAATATGAAGCATTATCATTATGTTTGGAATTGACAGGTGTCCAAGAGAAAATTTATGCTCAAGATGGATAAATAGGCAAGAGCATTACTTTTATGATTAAGGAAAATAGATAAGTAGGTGATGTACGATCTTGACTTCTGATTTGTCCAAAGTGTAAATACCAAAGAAAAGGAAGGGACCCATGGTGTAGTGTACAATGCACCGACATTCCTTATCTATTTGGATTACAGTAAAGATAAATTCATTAGCCAATGAGAACATGTTTAATAGTCACTATGTCATAGGTGTCATGTGGTGTACAATGATTATTGTTCATAGAATGTATATTCGAGGTAATAAGATTATAAAGTACAAAGCTCTTTGAAATATAAAGTATGTGTAAGGCACACAAGTTCTCCCTATGCATTAGCAAGGACACTCAATGCAAGGCTTAGAAAGAATAAGATTGCAAAGAGTGATGCTATGAGGAAAGATTAACTTATAATTCTTACATGAATTAGAAATGGAAAGTTAAACCTTTTATTTAACTATATGTTAAAGATCATTAGGGGCAATGATTCACAAGGGGGGAAGTATGTCACACCTCGTCTTGTTGTTACTGATTTACTTTTACCTTCATGGGTAAATAGGATGGTAAATGCAACCATGACTTGGATGTGCTTGCTAAAAGAACATGGAATACTGAAATAGGTATTATGTAAAAGTGTTGATAAATTCTTAATACGACTTTGAAAGAGTAAATATGTTTACATTGATTGCTATACGTATGCTAAAGTTTATGATCCATATGGATTTATTATGAACATCTAACTACCATTGCAAATGTACTGAGCTGGTTGCAGGGACGGGTTCAATCCTCTAAAAGGGAGGGGAAATATCACTCAAGAGAAGTGATTGGTTGAATAACCCTAAATGATACCTATCTGAGCTCACACACGCAAGTTCACAATAGAATGGTCGAGTCTAGTTATAGTATTGGGAATCGGTAAGTCATCATTTAGACTTGATGTGTTTGCATTAGTAAGGGTCTTGATTACTGCTGAGTGCATTCTTGGATGATGTTTATATGTTTGGAACTTATGATTGCTTCCTTATATTACTATTCTTGATTGATGAATGGAATAAATGTTGAATATATATATATATATATATATATATATATATATATATATATATGCGAATGTGTGTCGACGATAGACCATGCACATGGAGGAGAATGCACATGAGAGTACATAGGTATGTGTACCTATGCACAATTATGAATGGTTTTCTTATGGGAATGGTGTTATTGAAGGGACAATGTGACATGTATGTATATATGTGTATATACATCACACGTATATTTCCTACCAATAAGATAGTAATTGTATATGTGCTTGATTGTTCATAACTTGGTTAAGTCTCTTTGATGTGAGTGAGACCTTCTTTGTGAGTGTATGTACATATTTACATCGATAAAAATATATACATTGGATGTATATATGTATATATGTTGAATCACAACTCATGCATATAATTTTATAATATGCATAGGAGTATGGGTTGCACGTTTATGATATATGCATATACCTACACACTTTGTATCTACTTATCGATGAAGAAGAATACATATGTGTCTAATATTATAAATATTAGATAATGCTAATATATTGGTATATATAGGTGTAGATGCATCTATTTGATAAAACATACATACAAATGTATATATATTAATATCTATGATATACCTTGAACGTATATATTAGTATATGTATATGTGTTGATAAACACTATACTTTGGGATATATATATATGTGTGTGTGTGCATGTGGTTATGGTTTAATATCATATCATGCGATAACATACATATATATGTATAAGTGTATATACGAATGGAATATTATTGAATTATAGTTATGAGTATATTTATTCAATATTAAATACGAAGTTACGATAAAAGGATATACAATACTATATATATATGTATATATCATATTGAGAGGCATTATAATATATACATATTATGTATATATGTTGATACCAATACTTTCTATAAAGATAGTTTATATAAAGGGCACATGAGATATAGCGCAACCTTAACAAATAGAATAGAGGTTGATTCACATGAGTGCCTTGGTCAATATATGTGAATATAGCGCTCATCTTTAAATGCCAAGCTAAGTATTCAACCACCTATGTCTACTTTGATAAATGCACAGAGAAATCAACATGACAACATGTAAATTATGAATAAGCAGTGCTATTAAAGGGGGAGGAAAATTTGAGTTCAACTGAGAGTCTTTGTGTTGTACAAACAACCACAGTCAACATAGAGGATGGGAGATGAAGTCTTTAGAAGCAATGCATGAGCTGTAAAACAAGTCTAAAACATTTAAATGTTGTATATTAGTGAATTTGGATAGTGCTGCAAGTAAATCACTTGGAGAGTAAAGCAAACATTTGACCAAGTCAAACCAGAGCAAACATGTATGGAGTTTTCATGCGGCTATGTAATCAATAGAAAGGACGTCTAACTATCTTAAATACTTTTGAATCTATCAAAACCTGTATTGTGAGGGTGACACTAATTGTGAATGATAGGAATTGAATAAAAGTCTATTTTGTTATCAAGTTGATTGTCATCTTTGAGCATGTGCAGATTTGAATGAGTCTTTTGCTGCTGTCAACCATAGAGGTCAATCTATGGCATTATATGTTGAGTATACTCTTTGATTGTTGCCACCTTTTAGATGAGTAGTGTGAGTCAACTTGCATGGTAAAATGTGTCGATTGGCATGCCTCTTCTGTAGGCTACAATGTCTCGTTTTGCTGTATAAATAGAGATGCAAGCTCTCTTATTTAGGATGCATTCTTCTGCAAACTTATTTTGCTGCAATTATTCTGAGAGCTATTTATTCTATGAGCTGAGAGTTATAGTGTGGGAATTGTGAAGTACCTTGTGGGTACAAATTATTCTTGAGAGTGAATTCATAGTAAAGTATTTCTTTAGAAGGATTAAGTGAAGCTAGCAAGTTGCTATTGGAGGGCTATGCATCAAATCAGTCAATTGGGTTAAGCATATTGTAGGCATGCGGATCTAGTCTTCTCTTATTTTTCTTTGTTTATGAAAGAATGAGATTTAAATGCTTTGTGTATAAGAGCGAATTTGCACCCTAGGCGCAATTCCCCTTTTTTCCTCTATACACTTTAGAAAACCTAAGTCGGAGGCTTAAATTTACTTAAGCCCATTGATGGAAGTCCACTTGGCACCTGTATTGTGTGTTGGTGGAGGCATTTCTGTCAAGGATGCTCGTGTGGTGCGTAGACATTCGCGCGACGTGCTTACATCCCTGGCAGATTCCTGTGGTTGAGCTAGCAGAGGCGTTACTCTTCCCATTGGCAGTGAAGTTGTAACACCTCCTTCGACCACTCGACCTGAATATGGTGATTTTCTTCCTCATTCCTTCATATTCAGTCTTTGAACTTGCATTTAGAGGTTGGAAGAAATATTGAACATACTTGGCTCTCATATTCTCACCCTCACAAGCTCACTTTTGTTGAAATTATTGAACAGATTAAATGCACAAAAGATTAATTCAAAGACAGACAAAATAACACAGCATATACCCTGGGAAAACCCTCCTCTTGAGGGAGAAAAAACCAGCAACAAAGATCTCTCTTATATTGATGCAACAGAGGCAAATTTTACAAATAACAATGAGGTCTAACACAAGACCAATATCAGGTAATGAAGAATGACAGAGAACAAATTCTGGATCACACCTAGAGATATCAGAACACAGATCTGATAATGTTCAGTCTGCAATGATAGATCTTCTAACCATGCACTTGAATTTGCACTGAATAATTATTATGGAGCTGGTGAATTCGCACTAAGATCTCACCCAGGTTCGCACTTTACCACTGGCTGTGTTCAGGCTTAAATCATAGACAAATTCGTAGCTGTGTTCACACTTGAATCATAGACAAGTTCGCATCTATGTTCGCACTTGAATCATAGACAAGTTCACATATGATCATCAGCTGAGTTCGCCCTTTTTAATCATGAACAAACATCAGACTTTTGTATGTATCGAACTGTAGTTGATCTGCTTGATGATATGATGGATGAACAAGAAGAATATAAATACACATGCTTCAAGACCCTTCAAGTCGGCCTCAATATAGTTCGAATATTCTTTTACAAAGGTCAGCCTCAATTAAATGTCTTCTAATAAAAGATAAGCATCAAATGCTTTTATGTCGGCCCAATAAAAAAACAATAATAATAAATATAATTTGAATAGCCTATGGCTATCATTCAAATTTATTTTTCATGACGAAGCTGAGTTGGAAGGAGCTACCGAAGCTGCTATAACATTAACACTCCCTCTCAGCTAGGGAGAGAACTTCCAGCTGCAAATTATCTTCACATGAAGTTCATCTGCCACTATTGCCTGCAATCAGATATAAAGAGAGATATATCACCTCAATGTGATATTAACCATCACATGGTTAAGTACTAGTGTTCATCACTTGTGTGATGGTGCCACCTCAACGTGACTTTCACCATGGCTCTCCCAGAGGGTGAAACACAAGTACAGAAAGATCATCACAGACTCTCTCACGTGATGTTGTCATGGAGTCACACACATGACATCCACCATGACTCAGCTCAGAGGGTGGAAACGAGGGCTTTCACCTCAAATTCTTCCATCACAGAAGAAAGTGCAATAGTAAGTACAAGTGTTCATCACTTGCGTGATGTTGTCACCTCAATGTGACTTTCACCATGGCTCTCCCAGAGGGTGAAACACAAGTACAACATATGTCATGGAGTCGCACACATGACATCCACCATGACTCTCTCGAGGGTGGAAACGAGGGCTTTCACCTCGCCCTTCCGCAAGAAAATGCATTAACAAGGGATTTCACCTCGAACTTCTCTCACAGAAGAACTCATTGCAAGGCTCACTAATACCAGACTCATACTCACCAAGGCCGGATTCTCCACCATACCAGTTTGTCTCGAAAGTACACAAACTTTTACCTTGGCGAGGTTTGAGAATATCCGCCATCTCATCGCTAATGTAATTCCTAACTGTACTTTCAAGTAGCATTACATATCTCTGATATAGTGGTACTTGATCTCAACATGCTTGGTTCTGTCATGAAACACAGGATTGACATAAAGCTTCACACAACTCTGATTATCACAATGAATAATGGTGGGCTCCATTGCTTGTCCAAACAATCCTGCAAGGAGCTTACGAAGCCACGCTGCTTCTCGAGTTGCCATGCAAGCTGCAATATACTCAGCCTCTGTTGTACTCAATGCTACAAAAGACTGCTTCCTGCTGCACCAGGAAATCATAGCAGAACCCAAACTAAAGCAATAGCCAGAGGTGCTCTTCCGATCCATGACACAGCCTGCCCAATCAGAATCAGTGAAACCAAGTAACTCCAAGTTTGCATCTGAAGTATACTTCAGCCCATATCCAACTGTGCCACGCAAGTATCTCAGGATATGTTTAGCTGCAACAAGATGTATCTGTCTCGGATCACACATAAACTGGCTAAGTGCACTCACTGCATAGCAAGTATCAGGTCTAGTGTTAACTAGATACATCAAGGATCCAATCAGCTATCTGTACAATGTAGGATCCACCAAATCTGAACTAGTTGCAGCAAGATTACCATCTTCTTCAGGCTCAGCAGGCTCCCTCTAAATCTTCAGGCACTTGTATCAGCCTTTTGACCTCTTCGTCCAAGATTTCCTGCAACACTTTGACTTAGATAAATGTTTTTCCAGTGCACACCTTGGTACTGAAGAGAGTTCAGAATAGTCCTCCTCGACCTCATCTCAGATCTCACTATTCTGAATAGGTTTGCAGAGCTACCAATGGCAAATCTAGAAGGCAATCTTGAGCAATTAAGATCTCAACAACTGAAGGGATCCTCTAAGGGTTTAGCACCTAGCCTTTCAATACAACAATCTTCACTTCTTCTCAGTGAGTTACAAGACTCCCTCTTGATCCTTGCTTCAAAGATTACAAAGAAGACTTCTGGAAGTGAGCTCCCTCTGGCCACCATCTCTGTCCCAAGGTTGCTTGAATATTTCTTTGCTCGGCATGACTTCCTCACAAGATGCCTCAAGCTTTTCATTATTAAGCAATCTCTCATCACCTTCTTGCTCCTAGAACATTGAACTGCAAGCATTTTAGAGAGAGATTACTTAACAGTTTATAATTACCCAAAGAAATAACAAGACTGGAATCATACAAAGTTTACAATCACAGGTTATAACATGAATACATAAGAATTTATGCACAATGTTAGAACATGAATAAATCAACCTAAAGGAGAAATATATCAAAAGGTCAAACTAGAGGGATAAAGAAACTTATCTTTATATAATTTTTGGTATAACTCTTTTGTTCATCTTTTGCTCCTCTCGAGAGTGCCAAACTCAGCACAACAAAAGAATAATCTGCACAACTACAGATTTCTTGAATGCATTAAGCGGTTAGCATATAGAACCAACTCTCTCCAAGAGTTCAAGGCTCTAACACAGTTCATGCATTAGAGAATGATATCAATGTGATCAACCTATCACAATCGAAAATGCAATTCTCTTTTTCATCTCAAAGTCACACTCAGAGATCTACATGATTAGCATGAAACAACTCACAATAAATAATTTGAAATCTTCAAAGGATCTTTATGCTAGAGAACACAATTCGAGAGAAAATACAACCTCTATTCACACAAGATCCAAATAAATGAAATAACTTAACAAACATAAAAAATACTTATCTCTTGAGATCATAATCTCCTTAAGTGTTGTGTATGTCTGCACTTGTCTTTCCTGTGAAATGCTTTCACAATCAGAAGGCATGAGACTCCTTTGCCTCATGAAGTACATGTGAGGGCAAGCTCATCCTTTACTCACAACAATGGCTCATTAAACATTAAAGGCTTTATTAAAGACAATGAATGAGCTTCTTTCCTTCAAGCACTAAACATAGATTCGAGTATGCCCTAAGTTCAATCCTTTTGAGCTTTTAGACCCGCCAATATTCTGATGCAGCTCATTGATCCTTGACAAAAATGAGCATAAATGGGACTCCAAACTGATAGAAACATTCTCAATGAAGAATTTCATCAAATATCCACTGACTCAAGCTAGAGCTTTATTCAAGCCTCCGACAATCAACCAACAGATAGGTCACTAAATGATGATGCACATCCACAGAGATTTGAAGAGAGGCAAAACTTCCATGAGTGGCTGATTTTAGATCCTTAACAACATAGGAATGACAACAACAGAAGGATCATGATCCTTCCCTCATCAAACCTTCAAAGGAATATATAGATCTGAGTGCAATAATCTGATCATGATCCTCAAACCCGCTCTGATACCATGTTTAAATTATTGAACAGATTAAATGCACAAAAGATTAATTCAAAGACAGACAAAATAACACAGCATATACCCTGGGAAAACCCTCCTCTTGAGGGAGAAAAACCCAGCAACAAAGATCTCTCTTATATTGATGCAACAGAGGAAAATTTTACAAATAACAATGAGGTCTAACACAAGACCAATATTAGGTAATGAAGAATGACAGAGAACAAATTCTGGATCACACCTGGAGATATCAGAACACAGATCTGATAATGTTCAGTCTGCAATGATAGATCTTCTAACCATGCACTTGAATTTTCACTGAATAATTATTATGGAGTTGGTGAATTCGCACTGAGATCTCACCCAGGTTCGCACTTTACCACTGGCTGTGTTCAGGCTTAAATCATAGACAAATTCGCAGCTATGTTCACACTTGAATCATAGACAAGTTCGCATCTATGTTCGCACTTGAATCATAGAAAAGTTCGCATATGATCATCAGCTGAGTTCGCCCTTTTTAATCATGAACAAACATCAGACTTTTGTATGTATCGAACTGTAGTGGATCTGCTTGATGATATGATGGATGAACAAGAAGAATATAAATACACATGCTTCAAGACCCTTCAAGTCGGCCTCAATATAGTTCAAATATTCTTTTACAAAGGTCGGCCTCAATTAAATGTCTTCTAATAAAAGATAAGCATCAAATGCTTTTATGTCGGCCCAATAAAAAAACAATAATAATAAATATAATTTGAATAGCCTATGGCTATCATTCAAATTTATTTTTCATGACGAAGCTGAGCTGGAAGGAGCTACCGAAGCTGCTATAACATTAACAACTTTCACTCACTTCCAAGTATTCCAAGCATTCCATTGCAGAAACATCACACTCCATCACTTCAATAGAGCACATTTGGGACCACACCATTGGAACAGAGGCTTGAGTTCCTCTCATTTCTCCCCCAAGCAGCCTTGAGTTCTCTTGGTGGAGGTGGTAAGCTTCCCTCTCCTCTCCTCTATCACTTGGTTGAGTAGCATAGTACTGTTTTGTAATGCTTATTTGCTCTTTGCTTTGTCAGTCCTTTATCTTGTTTCTTTGACTATCCATGGAGGTGGAAACACCTAAATGGGGGTTTGATTGAGGCAAGCCCCTATACAACCACCCCCCAACATTCTCTCTCTTGTTGTGTGTAGGTGTGTGAGCTCTCGGAGGATCAGCTGGTGAATGAGTTCATTGGTGAGATTCTCCTCATTCTCGTCACTCTCATCTATTTTCTTTATAACATTAGAGAATATTTAATCTATTTAGTTATATCATTCTAACCTTTTAGTTAAACAGCTAGGCTATTAGTCGTTTTGGTGTGTTTAACCTTGTCTCAACTATTGTCTGACCGTACGGACTATAGCGCGCTTTCGAGACGCCAACATGCCGCACTTTTGTCCAGAGTCTGTGTTGATGTCCTCGGGTAGAGAGCTCTCTGAGGCATAGAGTTGGACCTAAGAACTAACTTTCCTAGCCTTGCATTGAAAATCAATATTGCTTAGTGATTGTAGGACCTAAAAGTCCTCATCATTATCATCCTCATACCCTAAACATTTCACTTAGCTGAGGTAAGTTAGGGCAGCCTCTCGCATCTTGACCTTCTGTGACTTGGGGTCTTGCACGCAGTGGTCCCCATCTCTTACACTTTGTTTGATATTTCTTAAGAATACTTTCATTAGGGAATCATAGTATATGCTTCGAAAAGGGAAAATAAGCTATTTTATGCTTATATGTGAAAATGCTTGTATTTACTCTGTAATAAGAGGAATTGTTTGTCATTAGTATAAGTATACTAGGAATAAGGAAACAAGAATAGCTTAATGGTTATTTTGAATAGGAGATATAACAATGTCACGAAGTGGCTTGACACTATTGGCTTACAATGTTAGGAAACCTTAGGAATGATAAGGTTTAGTTTTACATCAATAGTTTGAAAGAAACGATTGGATGAGTCATTGTTAATCTGTACTAGTATGATCACTTGATCATTGCTTAACTACTGGATATAACCCTAGGTTGGAGTAACCTAGTTGGGTTAAGAAGTACATTGAAAGCTATGTTAAGATTAACCTATTAGGTTGGAATATTTACTAGGTTACCCTTTGGAACCAATAGGTTAAGAATAGTTTGCTTGGATGGGTTGCATGTTATTTTTGTTGGAACATATAGGTTTAGGTTAACCTACTTGATTACACTAATTTTTGACTATTGATTATATTTGGGATTGGGGTATACCTAGGTTGAAACTCACCTATATGAGTAAGTTGATCTCTTGAGTTTGAGTACTATATGCTTAGAACTATAGGAGGGATTACGTATAGAGTTAAAGTGGCTACTTGGTTAGTTGCTTTACACTCTTGAAATGAAGTCACATTGTTGAAAAGATTCTACTTTGAATAAACTCTTTTTACTAAGGGGATTACACTCTCGAATGGAATCATCTATTTCTATGATTATTCTTTGATTGAGGTCAATTATTGATGTGGCTATTCTCTTGATGAGAACCACTTATTAATGTGATATATTACTGATTGGAGTCAGTTATTTATGAATATTAAATCTATGAATAAAAGAAGCTTATGTAGCTATATTTTAGGTTATTAAGATATTCCTAGGAGTAGGTTGTTAGTCTAATGAAGGGAATATTTTGGAAAGATGTTTATGTGAAGTTACTGCATAATCTAGAAAAGATTGTATTTTATAGCTAGGAAGTAGAATATCCATTGAAGGGGGAAATAACTTATGCTTAGGATTTATTGGTAGAGATACCATTATAATGTGGAAAAAGGGATTAGGTTATTTCTAAGGTTAGGGACTACCTATAGAAGTAATTACCTAAGAATAGTATATGAACATTCATAATCCAAACTGAGCTATATAAGTATATGTGAATAGGGAGATTGTCACTCGAAGTACTAGGTGAAAATACTTTGGCCAAAGTAGTGTAAGTTGCCATTGTTTACACTGTCAGTTCATTGTGTTCCTTTTATGTGTTCTAGTTCAATATTTTCACACTCGTAGAATGATGACCGTATGAATAGGTTCTAGTTTGTAGAATATAACACTAAGCTCGAATAGGTAATTTTTATGGGGTTTACCAACCAATCCCTTTTTCCAAGGGTAGGGCCAGCTATCGAATGATAGATGTGTGGGGGACCGCATTTGAGTTCGTGGTGGGTAGAAAAGTTCTTGAGTGATGCTTCTCCTCATCAAATCATGGCTAAGGTTTGTAGATGTTTGTGCTAGCATTGGGGATAGCTGGAGTGTGTACAATAGGGAGAAATGAAATCTAGAAGGTATGCACCATTGTGGCGACATTAGGATCAGTTTGTATAAATATTGCTAGATGAAGCTCAAAAGAGCTATGTATGTATCATGTACCCATTTATATGGATGGGTGTAATCATGAATGATAAACTTGAGTTCATTCAATATGACATCTATGTTATGGAAATATTTGTGAAATTACATTGGAATGCAATGGAAGTGTGGAAATAGTGTTATTTCAAATATGCATGTAATTTACATTATGAAAATAATTTTTTTTATTGCTATGTCATGGAATCATAGAATATTGACTTAACGTGAAATATTTGGAATTTTATTGATTAGAACACCAGGGTTATTACACCTAGTCTAGGACTAAATCACCCATAATGGCATATGAGTCCCAGTGAGCATCAAACAACAAAATTTTAGGGTTTTAGAGCTTTTTTTTACCACATTTTTCTTCTAGGTACCCCTCTGTTCATTCATAGTTTATTGCCCTAATTTTTAGTTTCATTTCCTGGGCCATTTGGTTAGGTTTGCATGATACTTTCATCTCTTGTCTTTCCAAGAATTTTCTTGGTGGTGAACCCCCTTATTTTCTTTAATCACACCCTAGGACACCTTATTGTAGGTCTCTTTCCCTCATTCCATCCCTAGATTGAGATCTCTAATGTTTCCTCGAATGGGGCTTGAAGGAAATTGGTGGTCCTATCTCCCAAAACATACTAACCACCATTTTTGAGTTTTCATATGGTTAAGTAGTAGTTAAGTAGATCAAACTTCCAATCAACTTTCTATATAGATTGGGGCCAACTAGATTTGAAACATGTAAGCTAGATATATTTGTAGCATCATGAATTGTCAACCTTGATAATTTCACACTAGGTTTAGCTCCCCCTTATGCTCTTGGACGGGCAATTATGCTTATAATTTGACCATTTTATTATCTTCAAAAATTAGGATATAATTGAAAATTAATATTAATTATTTATTTAACAACAATAAAATCAACAAAATAGGTAGATAGTCTAGGGTGCCACCACCCTTGACCAACCTATTTTGGCCCAATTTGGAATATGTTACGTCGACATTTTTATGTTTGCAAATTCAAATTCATTTGTCAACTTTTCACAATTAATTTTGCAATAAATCAAGAAATTCATATAATTCTTTTTCACTATTTGAGCATCTAAGTAAATTTTGGGCAAGCGAAAATTTAAAAAAGTAATCAAGAGTAGCATAAGTAGCATTATTAAAAAACTTTTTCATTAGTCAAGATTCATGTTAGCAATGCATCCAGTTCATAAGTAAGGTTATTCATGTTTTGTAAGTACTAACACTTGTAGGACTTCCCATCAAGAAGTAAATATTCCTTGCATACGATTTGTATCATGAATTCAGTCCATCAAGGAGATGAAATCTAAGTGGTGAGTTGCAACAACATTTATCACTTGTTTTTATCCATTTTCCTTTGTTCAATCAATGATAAGCACTCTTTATATCATCATACCCATTGTGGAGGTGGAAACAACAAAATGAGGTTTTTCTTAGGAAAGCCCCTTTATGGCACAACCCTTTCTCACCTCTCTTATTTGTAGATTGAAGATCTAATAGCAAGATCAAGCATTCAAGTCTCTTATTTCAACAAATTAGGGAAATACAGATTATTCATCAACAAACAAAGTTCAAAAAATGAGTCCAATAGGAAAGAAGATACTCTAATGGGACCCACATGTACCTGTTCAAAGACTCCAAAAAGCAACATCTTCTAGTATAGGGCATCACCACCCTTGATTAGGCAATTTCAACCCTAATTTGTATACCAAGTTCCTTTGTCTCTGCATCCTGCTATCCTATTATCAAAATTTGGTTTTTAGTTCTGCATTTTTTTGTATTCACATTAGTTTGTTGTAGATTCATAGTTAACCTAATTATCTTGAAACTCACACACACACATCTAATATCAAATCAATCAACCCCCAAAAAAATAGGGACCAAAACCTTGATCAACCATTCTAGCTCTTCCATTGAGGATAGTAGCCAAGTGGTCTTATGTGATCAATTTTGGTCCCTCTCTAATGCAATGTCAGGAAAGTTGTGATTTAGACCATAGATCCCTTTTCCCACATAATTTTTTGGTGAACCTGACACATTTTACATTTTCAAAGCCTTCTAAAATCATAAATATTTCATTGTGAAATTTGAGTGTAATCTTAGGTTGTTTTCATTTGTCAAACATGCACATCTTAGTGAAAAACATTGAAAAAACATAGATTTTCATTTTTTTTTTTCATTTCAAAAGCTTAAAAAGTGCCAGATTTCAACATTGTCAAGATAAATTTAGTTAGTTACAAAATTTTAATTTTGGAAATTTTCATTTGAATATATTGCATTTCCTTAACAACATAAAGTTATATGCATGTGTGTGCTTCACTTAGACAAATTAGGTTTTCATGCATTTCCAAAAATGTTTTTTCTTTCAGTACTGAACTTGAGCAACCTCAAATCCTCATACACTATAGTTCATTTCCATATTTTGAACTATTAAAATCTTTCACCTTTGAGTTCTAGGGAACTACCACCCTTGTTAAGCTTATTTCTATTCAAATTTTAGCTACAATTCTATCTTTGTGACTTTTGTGTAGATATATTTTATGTTTTTGAAATTTGTTTCAAATACTGTCACTTTTGTCTATTTTTCTCTTCATTATATGAGCACTTAATAATCCTAAATCTTATAATAAATTTAAGAAACTCACAACCTAGTGTCCCATATCCAATACACATACATATGTACTTCAGTTTTTACTTTGAAAATGTTTGATTATTTTGGTAAAGTAATTTCTTCTTTGAAGTCTTTGGTTGATGTGTCATTTTGTTCTTTTGGTAATGTTCCTCCAAAAAAAGATGAAGTTCATGTATCCTCCTCTCCCAATGTATCTCCTTATAAAGAGGATATCTTGGAACAAGCATAAGAGATCATTGACAACTTCCTAAACACTACTTTACCTACCCTTATTCAAATATTCCTAGAGACAACATAATGAACATGCATGAAGAATCCATATACCACCCACTCCACAAGATGTAGCTACAAGCTACAAGTCACCTCAAATAAATTACATTCTACATCTCTACCAAGAATTTACAAAATCCTGTCATAAATTCACTTGACATGTGTTCTCCCTCTCATAAAGAGATCCACTTACAATTCATCCCTTGACCATTACACTTACATGCAAATGATACCCCTAGAAATAATGTTGATCCATCTTCCCATATCAAACATGATGCTTACTTTTCCCAAAATAGTTACTCATCCTATTTGAACCAAGCTAGAAACAAATCTCTTGATTGGGAGACACACTATGGCCACGGTTTCCAAATCCTCGCAAAAAAATGTCTTAGTACAAATGATAAACAAGGAGTTCAAAGCCCTATAGAAACCAAACTACATCTTACCACAATAAGAATAGGATACTAGAAACAATCATGCCAACCTCTACTCAACAATCAAATTATCAATTGCATAAAAATGGATTACTTCCTGCTTCATACCCCTTATCCGAGGTAGAAAAGGAATTATGCACCTGCAAATGAGTATAATCACCCTTCAACATCCATGTGAATGAAAGTATAATAAATGAAAAAAACATAATTCATCCTTTTATGCATACCATCAAATGTTTGGGCATTCTGGTGATGAGTGTTCTACCTTAAAGAAGAAAATACAATGACTATTTAAAATATATGATGACCCTATGGATCCATATAAGATAATAAATTAGTAATTATGATGTTGCTCCTTATTATGTGGCATTCATAGCATCATATGTTGCTGAATGCCATGCATGAAAGCACACAATATTTTTGTGCAACCATATTTTCATCAATGAGGGGAAATATGATAATATCCACAATGATTTAATACCTTGTCCCTACACTTGGGGGGCAAGGATAATTAAATATTATGAGGTTTGTATTCTTTCCAAGGATCCTCTTTTCACTGTTTCTTTCCTTGAAATATTAGAATATCAAATATGCCAACATTTTAGGGGGTCATATCCATCATCCAATTTCATACATTTGGTATCTAGTGAAAATTAAATTCATGCTTGTGCCCCTTTAGTGGTGATATTATGCATGATATCCCCTAAGGTGTGGCCTTGCAATTTTTTCATGTGCCCATTTAGTGGTGATAAATTATGCATGATATCCCCTAAGGTGTGGCATTGAAATTCATTCATGTACCCCTTTAGTGGTGGTATTATGCATAATACCCCTTAAGGTGTGCTTGTTATTTTATTTGTGTAGCCCCTTTGTGGCACTATTTGTTATAATGCCCCTTGAGGTGTGGTTACCAATTCAATCCCCTGTGACATTAAAATTTTGTAAACCTCTTGAGGTGATTCTTCCCCTATGACATTAAAATTTTGTACACCTCTTGAGGTGATTCATCCCCTATGACGTTAAATGGTCCCCTATGTCATTAAACTTGTATGCACTCCCTAAGGAGTGATTGGAAAAATAGTCCCCTGTGACATTAAATGGCCCCCTATGACATTAAATTTGTATCATGACTTCAACCCATCAAGGAGATCAGATTTGAGTGGTAAGTTGCATCATTTGTTATTTATCACTTGTTTTTATCCATTTACCTTTTCCCAATCGAGGGTAAGCACTCTTTATATCATCATAGCCATTGTGTCTAGGTGGAAATGCCAAAAAAAGGTTTGACTTAGGAAAGCCCCTATATGGTAGAAACCTTTATCCCCTCTCTTATTTGTAGGTAGTCGATCTGAAGTGGATTTGAGAGAAGATTGAAGACTTAATACCAATATCAAGCATTCAAGTCTCCTATTTCAACAAATTAGGGCAAGAAGGATTATTCGTCAATAGATAGAGTTCAAAAACTGAGTCCAGGAGGAAAGAAGGTATAGACTAGGACCCAATTGTACCTATTCAATGATTCTACAAAGAAACATCTTCTAATCTAGGGTGCCACCTCCCTTGACCAGACAATTTCAACCCTAATTTGTATACTAGGTTCCTTTGCCTTTGCATTCTGCTATTTTATTATCAGTTTTTGTCTTTGAGTCCTACATATTTTTGTATTCACATTAGTTTGTTGTAGATTCATAATTCGCCTTATTCACTTGATCCACACACACACACACACATCTTCTATCAAATCAATCAACCCCCACAAAAATAGATACCAAAGCCATGATCAACCATTCTAGATCTTCTATTGAGGATAATAGCCTTGAATGGTCTTATGTGATCAATTTTGGTTCCTCTCTAATGTAATTTTGGGAAAGGTATGATTTAGACCCTAGATCCCTTTTCCCACATAAGAAAATTATATCCAACTTCAATGAGTTTTGCAATAGGTTTTCAAATATTCATTATTCTTTTATGGAATATCTGAAGCATATATTGTTAGAGACATAAATAATCAATATTTGTTTATCCATACTTCTATACCAAGAAAGTATTGCATATATCCTAAATATATCATGTAAAATTTAATAGTAATAGCTACTCTAAACTCTGCAAATTAAGTTGAATTGTTGCGATTGAAGATAATATTATCAACAAAGAGGACTAAGATAAAAATGTCCTTATATGAGATCCTAATATAAAAATTTGGATCTAATCGACTTCTTAGAAAACCTTAATGTTGTAGGTATAATGAGTCTATCCTTGAATATCATGCTCTTGGTTCCTACTTAAGACCATACAAGGCCTTCTTTAATCTATAAACATACTATTCTTTAGAAGGTATTTAAAAATATAGGTTGTGAAATATACATTTCCCCATCAATATATCCATTTAAAATGATTAGGTGGATATAGGACTAGCTTCTTGGTTACATTTCCATTGAAAATGATCATGTTACTAGACTTACAACCTATAAAAGCATATGCAGTAGCCAACCAAGGTCTTCCCATGATGAGTGGGTATCCTACAAGATTTAATTAAGGTTGTAGTACCATAAACTCTATAGGGTATTCCCATGAGCCTAATGTTACAACCAAGTCTTCTATTATTCCCTTAGGTTTTACTATAGACCTAGCTACTAACTGTAACACAATAGGTGTAGGTCTAAGCTCCATTAGTTGTAATAGCTTCATGATTTCTGTGGTCATTAAATTAATAGATGCTCCAAGGTCAATTAAGTTATTCTTAATGAGAGTTCCATTGATTTTGAAATCCACAATAGGGCTCCCAGGGTCTGCATATTTGGGGACAACTATGCTTCCTAACATAATATCTACAAGTTGTCCTAAAAAATGCACAATTTGAGGTTCTTTTTGTTTCCTTCTTGTATTTTTGAGGTATAACTCTCTCACTGTCTTGGTATAAATTGTCACTTCCTTAATTTCCTCTATGAGAGGCATCTTAATGCAAAAATCTTTGAATTGTCCCAATAGATCATATTTAGTTTGTGAATAATGTTTTTGTATTTTTAAAACATCTCATGGAATGGATGTTCTAGACTTATATTTGTTGGGTTGACCTGATTTGATTCATGTTCTATAGGTTTTTGGTCCATATTTTTTTCTAGGAGTTCCTCATTAGTAAACTCTGTGATGTGAGGAGATGAATTCCCAACTAGCATTTTCCTTGATTTGAGGTGGACATCACTCACCTCAACCCCATAAGTAGGGTATTAGATGGTTTCATTAGCATAAGCCTATTGGACATGCTTATTATTGGGGTTAGGTGTAGGTTGTAATAGAAATTGAGGTGCTCTTGGTGGTGTTGGTTCAGATGTAGCTAGATTTGACATTATGTCTTGTTGTTGTGGTTGTTGGTAATTTGAGCTTTTATTTTGCCACTTCTGACCTCTTTGCCATGGCGGTGACCTTTGGTTTTTCTGGGTGGCCATTGGGAATTATAAGTTGGTCCCTAGTAGTTATATGGTGGCCATATTCCTTGTTCCAATTGAGTCCAATTAGAGGCTTGGGGCATTGACCATTGTTAATTATGTACATTTGTCCAAGGCTGAGGGTTCCAATTTGGGAAACTTGAATTACTACCTTGAAATGACAGATTATAAGTGAAGGGATCTTGTGGAATATCTTGTCTTGGTTTGCATGGATTTTTTTGATAAATTTAAAACACTTGAAATTTTTCATCTTCTAGGGCATGAAACGCTGACTTCCCTTACTTGTATTCAAATATACTAGCTAGCTTTTTGTACTTGCAATTGATCTTCTTCTGGTGATAGTGTGGACAAAATTCTACAAGGGATTCCTCTACTTCTTCTTTATTATTATTGATATGGAGGGTATCCACTTCTATACCCAAGTGGCTAATGATGTCCTCCTTCATTTTTGATAGAATATTTCTCAACTCTGTCCTTGAGACTCCAATGGATGACTTGTTGAAAGAAGAGGTCATGTCTCCCCTAGTCTTCTTGAGGAATGACCTAGAATAATTTCTACATATTTTACAAATATCATCAAATGGAAAGTGTGAGATATCCCCTACTCCATTGAGATTCAGGGCATCCATATAATCTTCAAGAACTCCCCTTAAAAACACCAGTTTCGAGGATTCATCAAAAAGTCCATTTTAATGAGATTTCTTGAGATAGAGTTGAACCTCTCAACATAATCTTCCAATGAATCATCTTCTTTATATGAAATCCTTAAGATATCATTCCTCTTTGTTTCTAGGAACTTTTTCTTCATTGTATTCTAGTTGGGAACAACATCTCTTCTCAACCCCATGAACCAACAAAAATCAACATCGTTTAGTGTAGCTGGAAATAATTTGAGTTGGTGTGCATCTATGGTGTATTCATAGCTTCGACATATCGCATCAAACTCAAAAAGAAAGGTTTCTGGATCCTTTGTGACTA